>JABWUW010000020.1:0-149978 GCA_019426095.1 Ganoderma lucidum
CTCAGCGCCACCTAAGGCAGGTCCCCTGACCCCTCCTTTAGACGGATTCGTTGCACATGGGAAAGTACCCTGAGGGACGGCGATCGCGCGAACCTTCTCATCTGTACTCTATAAATAGCTTCCCCTAATATAGACCTGTATTTCGACCGCTCACGGAACTGTTCGCTGAACCGCTCGTACAATCGTTTGCTGAATAGTTCGAGGAATCGTTCTCTAGGACTCCCATCAATGTTTGGTGGGCGTCTAAGTTCGATCTTGGCTCTTGCCTCCTCGGCATTTTTTGTTCCTCTACCACTCACTCATGTCCGCAATCCCGCCATGGATTCTGAGTCATCGGCCTTACCGCCTCCTGCTACGCCCCCAAGACGACCTCCTAAGCGTTCGCAGCAGCTAGTGGGACTCCATTTCGAGAGTCCCAAAAGACGCCGGCCTTGGCGCAGGGACTCCGAAGTTGTCGTTCGGCCTAGACTCGCCCTTGAAGCGGACGACTTGCTTGCCCAGATCAACAAGATTCAGAAACTTCACGAACCTGAGCCCGCCACTGGCGTCTCTCAATCTACAAAGGACGATACCAACTCCTACTCCGATAACGAATGCGCCGCTCACCATAGCGACGACTTCAGTGGCGAATTATCCCATGACGGCCTAAGTCTGGGAGCAGCAAACCTGCATGCGGATGAGACACACCTCCACTCGGATGAGACACCCTCCCGACGAGTACTTCCGGACGCCGCTGCCTATCGCCTATACAGTAATTGGCTCATCCTGATCCCCACTCTAGTGCGTGGCTATCTTGCCTACATACAGCAAAGTCAAGGTCGACTAGGTCGCCCTCTTGGTGTTGTGAACAAAATGTGCCAATCTGGATTCTGCGTGTCCAAGGAGTTTGAGATTCAATGTCTTCACTTTGATCGTATGTCACTCCGTATTGATGTTTTGATCTCAGCTCACTTTCGTAGACATTGTCACGATCACGTTCGAAAGCTGCAAATGTACAACCATTCCACAGGTTCTTCTCCACAACGGTCTCTTCCCAACATCACCAGTTCAACCCCGGGTCGCGGTGTCCATAGACCTCTTAGACTTTTATTCTGCGCTCTTTGACCGGTCAGCAGATGCGGTGACGGCTCTAGCGGGCACTTTGAAGGCGATGTACAGCCGGCGCGGATTCCCTATCCTCAACCAGAAGGTGAGTTCCCGAGACGCGAGTATCATTCTTCCGTAGTTGAAAAAAAAATCAAGGATGAACCTTTGAAAGACCCATTTCGCCGCGGCCTGGGACAGGCCATCCAGTGGTATGACTCCCTCCATCGGTGTTCAGAAGCCATGCTCAAGAAAGCCATCGACAAGTGTGTTCCACTTATTATGGCTGCGCGGAAGAGCTCCCGGACATCCTTTCCTGGAGACATTTCCGCCCTTGGCATGTTGCTCATTCTAATGATTAATCCCACGACACGCTAACGGCACCCACAGAGAACGCGTCAAGTAACCTTCAGCACAAACGCTCGAGCGAACGTCAGCACGAACGCTCAAGTGAACACCAGTGCGAACAATCGAGCGAACGCCCGAGCGAACGGTCGCGCGAACGCACGAGCGAACACCCGAGCGAACGATCGCGCGAATGCCCGAGCGAACGATTGCGCGAACGCCCCAGCGAATGATTGCCACCGAGGGCAACCTCCAATGATTCCTTCGGAATCATGTGCGGAATCAGAGGCGGAGTGTGAAAATATGATTTTACGATGAAATACGGAGGAACAAGTGGGAAACATTGCAGAAATACAAGACAAGGTTCCGGGGAAACCAGGGGACATGATTCCACCCAAATGAGGGAGGAAACATATACAATGAGAGCAACATTTAGGCAGAGGAACCAGAGATAGAACCATCAGCGGACCACAAAGAATGGTTTTCGGCTGATTCAGTAGGAATCATGCAAAGCGTGGATCTGTGCCTAATATAGAATGTTTCAGGCAAGTTCATGGATTGTGTCTCTGCCATGTGATCGCCATGTGTCCTTCGGAATCATACAGGAATCAGGAGACATGAGCCCCAAATTACTCCAAAGACATACTTGGAAAAACCATCCGGGTTGCATGTTATATGCCTCTCATATGTATTCCCTAGATACATGCCCCTTTCACCGAGAAAATCATTTTAAATGTTTCCATTCTTACTCCAACATGATTTACCCCGTCTAATCCCCAGCCTCATATTTTCACATTCCGCTTCTGATTCCACACATAAAGCCCGTAGAAATATTGTAGCGTCATTGAGGCGGATTCGTGAAACCGACTCGGTTGGGAATCGGATCCAAGACTCGCAGTCGATTCCTGCACCAGATTGCAAAGGATAAAGGGTGCTCGGCCGCGCGAAGGTCAGCATAGTCATCGGTCTTCATCCGCAGAAGGAACTCAGTGATACAAGCCTACGTCCGTGGCGACGAGTTTTGGTGTGAGTTCAAAGACGTCGTGCCGCCACGACAGTGTGCGCGCGACAGCACGACAGCCATCGGCTTCCTGACTATCGCTGCGGCGCCCTATCCTAGATCGGTGCTGCGAGAGGCAACGGACGGGGTGATGGCGGAGCCCGCGCGATCCCAGCGCACGAAGTAGTATCGGCGCGCGTGTCCGCCTGCAACTCGAACGCCGAGTCCTCGGGGCCGCCGTTGAGTGGGTCGTGCATGTTGCCCTTCGTCCGGTTCTTGAACTCGGCCGACACGATCCCAAGTGGCCAGCAAGGCCGACCGTCGGTTGTGGAGGAAGGCATCGTTGACCTTCTGCTGCGTCTTGTTCACTCCTTTGGGATCCGGCGCAAAGACGGACGCCCATGGTGTGTCTGGGTAAAACGAAAAAAAATCGCAGTACATTCGGACCGCAGACAGTGGGACATGTCAGAGAAACGGTCTCTTCTGAATCGCGCAATCGGAGCGACAGACCTGGCGGATCTCGAGTTTCGTGGCTGCCACTCGTCGGCACAACCGGAGGTATTGAGAGCCAAACTGGACGTGCGGGTCTATGACGTATGGCCGTACACCTTCGGCATTAGTGTAGGCTCAAGAAGATAAGCGGCGAGAAAACTCGCCAATCGTGTCGCGCACGCACAGTGGAGGGGGGAAAGCCTCTACCAGCACGCGATCCTAGACGGTTGCTCTGTGTCGTCTGAGTGGGTACGTCGGTGTCTGTATCTGCAAATCAGCCAGCGACAGTAAATGGAGACCTGGGAATGCATACCAAGGACACAGACCAGACTTCGCCACAACATGCCCAACAAATTGCCTTCCGGCAGAGAAGAACTATTGCGACCGAAAGCGATTGTGGTCCGGGTTTGGCTCATCTAGGTCGGAGGGCGGCGGTTACCATTCCATAATTGCGGTCCTTCTACGGCCACTGCTTCGCGTTCCAGATGTTTGGGAGCATCCCTGTGTCTTATAAATGAGCATCCGCGATACGTGGATTAATACGTCCGCGCACTCACCGTATGATACTTAGGTCCCGCGGGGTGCGTCAGACGGAAGACGGAGGGACAAAACACAGATTAAAATTTTAGCTAATTGTACAACAAGGAGTTTGGTTGGTCTGGCAGCGTGGCCATGAGAAGCAACAGTAGCGACGGCAGGGGAAGAGGTGAATCTGGAGCCGGAGCCGGATCCAAATTAGCCGGAGGTGGATATGGAGGTGAAGATGGATGGTATAACGAGCACGAGCTCCTAGTTTCTCGGAGTCTAAACACTACGCAGCGTGAGTCACTGTGTTCCGCGAGGCTGACACAGATATACCCGACCTTCAATCCCTTGGCAGTAGCGAGCCCGCGAGGCGTCGTCCGAACCTTGACTAGTTGACTGTGGATCCGGTGGTTGCGGTGGGTCGAATAGTACGAGTTTGATGGATACTGCCGCCCGAAGCATCGACATTCGAGTAAAGAAGCCAACGACTGCTGAAATACGACAAATCAATTGGCGCTTGCTCGCAATGACTAGACCACTTCGTTGGGCACGATGCCAAAGGCAGTCCGGGGAGAACGAATAGGATTCCCCGCCTGCGGGCAACGCGATAGACCAGAAACTAGGAGAATCGCCAACGTGGATCCCGATTCTGCAATCGGCGCTGCCAACCATCGCCTCGCACACGGGTCGACGCTGAGTCGCACCCATGTCTGTCCACGGACGTGAACAACCTCCTCACACTGTCCGCAGGACTCTGGCCTGCATATGCGCAATGATGCAGCAGACCAGAGTCTGGGAGATTCGCCAGCATAGGCTCTGATTGTGCAATCGGAGGTCATCGACCATTTCTTCCCGCACAGACGACTCTCCTCCTCATACACCTCAACATGACCCATACGATGGCAAGGTGTAGGTAAATAAATTAGACTCACGCGTGCATAACCTCGTCCAGGCCAATGTGAACGAATCCCTCGTTGTACTCCTTCGCTCCAGAGGGGGTGTGACCGTCTATATGTCAATTGCGTAGCGGTCCTCGAGCCGAGGAGAGAACCTCCCACCGACACTTGTGCATCGGTGGGAGGGCAATCGGACCAGGAAAGACATCAGAGTCATTTCCTGCCGCTCGCTTGTGCCCAATGGTTGTCGGGGTTCTGTGAGCCGCTCAGCAATATCCGGCACAACACTGCATCACGAAACGCACCATCTGTACCAACAAAGAAACCACCGTCTGTAGCTTGGCTGAGGATTATTGCTTATTGCGTGGTTCTGTACGCCCTAGCCTCGTCGACGGAACTCCTTGGGCAGAGACTCAGCACGGAAACGGAGACCAGTCTCGGGGAGGTAGAGAACCGCATGTAATCGTGGTGAAGTTGAACTAGGCTCGCCTATGGAATGGTTGGCTAACCAAGCACCGTCCGAGTGAGACTAGTGGGGAGGGGGGCGGGACAACCAAGGTACTGGTCAGGTTATGGAACGCGAGGAAGTCGAGGTTGCTCGATTTCCCAAGCGCTGTCCCATAAGCGCCCGACGTTGACTCGGTCGAATGCACCCATGAGTTCGCGTCACGAAGTATCAAAATCTGTACAAGAGCATATGTAGAATACATGGGTAGCATAGTCGTTCGTACACTCTGCCAGTCAAGAACACATACAGGGCGGCAAAACGGGGCACCCAGCAAGCCCCGACGAAGATTCTCGTCACGTACTGATATGCATGCCCCACCCTGCGACGTAGGACTCCGAGGATGAGAGCAGCTGGAAGGCCCCATCAAGCGTGCACTGCTGGGGAGCTGAGGCACAGACGAGAAAACCATCGAGGTCCTTCGAGCGCACATTGACGGTCTTCTTCAATGATACCAGCCCATCTCGCATGGACTCGACCATCGACACATTATGCAGCAACATCTCTACGGCCAAGCAAACGGGGGAGGACGATGACGAGGCCGTTGCGCAGTGGCTGATGGCTTGACTACGGTCGACGAGGGAGGAGTAGGCGCGCAACAGCGTGCTCAAGGCATCCAAAGCGAGGGCGTCGACCAAGGTGTCCAACGCATCCACTGCGAGGGCTGCGTCCCTGTGGATGGACTCGGCGGAGGCCACCGTGACAGAAACCAAGTACTCTATCACGCGACGTAGCGTGCCGTCTGTGACTCGAAAGCGATCGAAAAAGGGTAGGAAGTTGTGGACGAAGTTGGCGATCTTGAGACCGAAAAACGCGGCATGGTGAGCGAAACGAGCGCTGGCGGCTTGGTTAAATAGAATCAATCTCGGAACGTACAACGGACATACCGAGACGAGGCGAATTCTGTATTGATCGCCACCCGAGCGACTGCTCGACGGGCAACACCCAAGGCGGCGTCGACTCGATTGAGCATCGTGGCGACCTCCACGTAAAGCTGACTACCTTGTTCCGGCATTGTACCATCGTGTGCGAACCGGGAGGCCGCGGAGTTCAGGGGGGAAGATGCGAGAAAATCCACAGTCCTTTTGGTTGGCGAGATGGAGAATGCCAGCTGACCGAAGAGGACATGCTGACTGACGAGTGCGTCAGCCAGGCAGCCACAGTCACTGAGAACTGCTGCAGGAGGGAACACAGATGGAAGAGGCAGGCCGTATATGGGGTCGGGGATGGAATTGCCGAGGGGACGGATGCTGCGTGCACGTCCGAAGGAACAAACAATAGGGATGGGGTACAAAACGCAAAACACGGCGCCAACGTTGGTGAAGCGATCGCCGACGAGGATGTGGTGGAGGTCGATGCCTAAGGACTGAGTGTCGCGAGCGTATTCGGCGTAGGATGGGAGTAGAAAGAAGGCTGCAATGCCGAGCTGAACCCCGAAAAGGAGCAGCAACGCGTTGCTGAAAACGATGAGCCAAGATTGTAACATGGGCGGCGCTGTCGATGGATATTAGCATCATATACCGAAGTGATCAAGAGGGACGAGGGGGACGAACCTGAGTGGCGAGGAATAGGGAAGTAGATGAAGGTGGCGGGTGGGAAATGACGCCCAGCCATTTAAATGCCTGGCGCGGATGCACGTGCAGCGCATGGCACAAAACGCGTGGATGGGTGCCGGGAGCAGGAATGACGACGGAAGGGGGTCTACTGGGGGCCTGTTAGCGAAAAAATTATAGAAGAGAGCAAGGGGAGATGGGCAGCAACGTGAGACTATCATCGCCGAAGACAGGCCCGATTATAGAATCGGCATCGCGACTCGACCGCTGCTCGTCCAGACTGCGGCAGGCCCGGGACGCGACGACATTCATGCAAAACGTAGATACCCTCCTGTATCCCGATTATGCAATCGTCGTTGCCAACTGACACGCGTAGACATCATCCTCCCACTGTCTGTGCGACAACGACGCCGCATGAGACCAGAGATGAGAGAATCGCCGACATAGATCGCGAATGCGCAATCGGGCTCCCTCAATCATCACCTCCTACGCACGGAATCCTTTCCTCTCCGTGCGTCCAGGTGCACCATACCATGATAGGACGTCGATGGAAAATTGGACTTACACATGCATCGACTCCTCCAGCCCACACAAATCATCGCTCGTTGAATTCCTTTGCTCCGGAGGGTTGCGTACGCCAGCCGGAGGGATCTTCTCACCAGCGCATAAGTGGGAACGATGTCGGAATCAATTCCCGCCTATGCAGACGCAGTCGTGGCACAAAATAGTGGGAAGGGGGGGGGGGGGGGTCGAGAACTGGAACGAGAGCTCAGCGGTGTTAAGTACAATATTCCGCAATGAAACATACGTGGGTTGTTCTTGGTGCGCTCGTGCCCAGATTATCAACTAAACAAGCAGAAGTGGAAGCCCAGCGCTCGGCGGGAGCGAGTACTGTCCCCGTTTTCGCCTTCGTCTTCGGCGGCCCTAGGGTCGGGGGCCAGAGCAGATCTGTCGGGCGGCTGCCCGGACACAACCTTGACGTCCCCGCGCGGGGGTGGGCGGGAAGGCGAAAGCGAAGGGGGGTGGAGCGCCATCGCATGCGGGGCGATCTTCTTCCCCATCGAGGGAAGCCCCGTTGAGGAGGCCATCTTTGTCCTGATCGCCTGGCCCTGTGGCCAACTCTGCGTCCGTGTCCTCTGCCTGGCTTTCCCGGGTAGGCTCCGGGATGGGCTCGTTCGGCCAGCGGGTGCGGACTGCACGTATCGCGATTGCCTCTGCCTTGATGAACGCGCTGACGAGGCGGAGCATGACCGACAGGCGTCCTACCAGGGCCAGCCTATCGGGGCCGGTCGAGTAGCGTTCCCAGAGTGAGGAGGAAGGGGGTATATCCTCTTCCACGACTTGTTGGACGAGAAGGCGCGTGAGGTAGACGTTGGGTGATGGGCGGGAAATGACGCCCAGCCATTTAAATGCCTGACGCGAATGCACGTGCAGCGCGTAACACAAAACGCGTGGGTGGGGGCCGGAGGCAGGAATGACGACGGAAAGAGGTCTACTGGGGGCCTGTTAGCGAAGAAATTGTAGAAGGGAGCAAGGGGAGATGGACAGCAATGCGAGGCTATGACATCGCCCAAGACACGCCCGATTATAAAATCGGCATCGAGACTGTGCTTGTACAGACTGCGGCAGATTTGAGATCCGATGGCCTGGATGCAATACATAGATACCCTGTCCGCGTCCCCTGCGGATGACATAGCAGGCCAGAGACCAGGAGGATCATCAACATGGACCCGGACAAGTCCTCGCACTGTCTGTGGGACGATGCCAAGGCCAGAGCGCCGCCGACCATCGGCTCCAACACGGAATACTGTCCCCTCTCCCCTCTGCGCTAACGGGTGACGGAAAGGTTCCACAGTCTCTGAAGATGATAATAAAGACGACCAAACTGGACTCACAGGCATCCCGATACAACCAAGTGACTGGCGCACGCCCTCGATTGAAGACGTTGCGTACGCCAGCTGGGTCTCCACTACGCTCCAGCGGGCGATCTGTCCAGGATAAATGTCAAAGTAGATCCTTGCATATGACATGTCCTGCTTCGAGTGGGCCAATACGTCAAAACCGCGTCAACTCCGAGTCGCGCACCGAATCCGATGATAATCGAGACGAACCAACAGTGATTTAGGTGTAAGCGTTGTTGCTGCAGCCGAACGAAGAGGAGCCCAGACATGATTGTTCCGCGAAGGTGCGACGGGGAGAGGACAAGGTAAGGTACCAAGAGAGTGGTCGCTGGCAGAGGTTGTTGCAGTCATTGAATATTGAACGCCGGCAGCATTGACGCCGGCATCCCGCCTCGAGCAGCAATTCCATTCTCGTGTTCTCGGCTCCAGAGCCACTGTTGTCTACATCGAATGCAATCAATCTAACGACGTTTCGCAATGTGCCACGCCGTAAGACCAAGCAGCCAACATCTCAATCCGTCGACACGTCCATACCAAGCGCTCCTTCCTCATCCATTTTTTGCCTACCGACCGCATCGACGACACGTAGAAGCTGGTGTGTCCCATAACATCAGATCTTTGCAAGTGAGTGGTAGAACTAGAACTCACCCGATCCAATGGCTTGACATGTACGCATACCTTGCTGAAGGAGGCCAGCCCTCTGTCGCCGAGCGCGAGATCGTCCATGGAGGTATTGGCAGTATGACACAGGACTTCCGAAGGGCGTATGACGTAGACGTTCGACGCATATTCGCTATAGAAGAGGGAACCTCCGGCGCTGAACCTGCGGAAGGGGTCCAGATGCACCTCTTCGGGAGGCAGCTCGAGTAGACGATTCACCGCCAGGAAGGTTTCCTGGACAGTGTCGCCGTCTTGTATTCTCTGATGCGTGAAAATATCTCGTATACTCCCGGCGGCAGTAGTCTGGACGTCTGGGTGAACGAACATGATATTGCTGTCGCCTGGTGTCCTCGCCCGAGTCTTGTAGAGCACTCCGGCAATGGCGATGTGTAAGCATACGACTGCATGTCGCTCGAGTTGCTGGACGTTGCACCCCGCCGCTGTCAGCCTTCGAATCAAAGCCTCTAGAACAGCCCCCTTCAGGGAGATTGTACGGGGTCGTAGACCTGAGTAGCCCTGAGGAGTATCATCTGTAATGAGGGCCGACCGAACGATGGCGTCCATTCGAGCACCCCGACGATCCTCGCCGGTCAGGTCCGAGTACTTCTTCATAAAGGCGGGGAGCGCATTGCGAATCGGAGTAGAATGAAGGAGAGCATGGAGGTTTGCAGCCCTGCAGCTTGTTGTCATCATCGTCATCTCAAGCTCGCCTGAACAAAGTGATTTAGGATTATTGTGATGAAGGGAAGAGGGCTTCACGCTACCGAAGTTCATATTGGTGTTGATGCTCTGCAGCATATAGTTGAACCGTTCGAACGCGAATGATCTCCAGGAGTGCACCGGCCCAAAAAGGAGAAGGAAGACGCTGAGATGGAGGAATAAGTGATGATTCGGTTGAATCTTCGCGCCTTTGTACAGCTCTTTCGCTTCGTCGATATATTTCCTGATGAGGACATCGGCTTCGCCAATCCTCGTCTCGTCTATCTCGAGGAGACCTAGGATCTCGACAGCCTCGACTAGGTCTAGAAAGTTCCGAAGCATCCCCTTGTGTCGATCGTCGTCGTCCAAACCCCACGTACGGATCAGGGTGACGGGCAAGTTAATGGTCGAAACTGTTCTCCATTGGTCGGCGCTGATCTTCCCGTGTTGCGTGGTGCCGAAAGACTTCGGTGCGGGGCTGACCCAGCTTGGGAGCTGCATGCGACATCGATCCTTAACATACTCGCTTAGCGTCTGTCGCCCGATAGCAACGGAGGATCTGGGCGAGGAAACCTGCAAGAATGGAATTTCAGAGGAGTCCTTCCCCGAGGCAAAACGTACACGTACAGTTGGGACTGCCAGCTTCGGCATCCCGTGGGTAGTAACCAGGCTTGCAATGGGCCCCTGTGGTCAGGATGTCAGCGGTTATGGCGAAGTTAAGGTTCAGACGAGGAAGAATACCTCTACACGCTTGTGGGTTGCTGGCGATGTCGCCGCCTGGTTTGACTTTGCAGTTTTGGTCGGACCACAGTAAGTATGCGCACTGGGACAACAGAGCGGAAGCCACATACCCAGTCGAACAACGCTTGCGCGAGGACAAGCTTCGTCGGCTTCTTACCAGAGGTATCAACAGCGACGTGGTGCAACTTGCACAACTCAACCAGCGACTTGCGGGTTGCTTTTTCGCTCAAGCGCTGCACTGACTTCGTCCCCGCAAAGATAGCTCTGGCCTTCTCAAGGTCAGCTAACTCTTTTGGGGTCCACTTGCCGTAATCCGTTGGAGATACTGAGAGCGAGTCGCCAGGTAGACCGTTGCCGTGAGCAGGGGGGACAATACTGGATTCCGGGGCTGTCGGCTGATTCGGAGGTCGAGGTTGTGGGAGGCCCTGTCCATATCGCTAAAGGGGAAAGACCGATCTGAAAATGGTGATACTAGAGGAATCAATGCGACACGCACCCATTTTGCGAGGTGGCGGAGCAAAATGCTCGACGTCCCAGCACATCTCAAACCTCTATCGACGCACATGTGGTAGAGGACAGGCTTGCGACATTTTGCGAGCTGCTCGTTCGTGCCGTGGAGGAGCAAGTCAATTCCCTTGTCCATGTCCACGTTCGAAGGACGGGGAGGCGCCTTAACAGTACTCAGTCCTGCCGCGTCACCGTCATCCACGTCGATAGACAAGCCCCAGAAGTCGCGTACATGGCGTTGGAGAATGCCGAGGTAAATGTTGTGCATCGTATCGACCACAGTATAGAGGATTGGGTTCCAGTAGGGCAAGCGAAGTAGTTCGGAGTAACGAATACCATTGGCGTGAAAGAGCACCTCGCGGTCATATGTCGATTTGGCATCCCTCCACTTCAGTGCGGCTTGTCGGTGTTCAAGGAGTTTTCGGCGAGGAATATTGTGAATGTCAGTGTTCTCTACGTCGTCACTGGCTATGTGACAGAGGGTGCAGAGAACTTTGGAGTGGTTATGGGCAGCGAACCCTGAGACCTGACGTGCGGCCAGCAGATCGCAAACAAGGAGGAGGAGGGCAACTCGAGCCAGGCGGCCGCGAGGACACCTGGCTGTCCTTGAGAAGTAGACACCGGGATTCCAGAACAGGAGGAAATCATCGACGAGGAGGGCAAGGAAGTGGTTGATCTGCTCTGTCGAGGGTTTCGTTGGACCAGGGATGACGCCAACGAGGTACATGTTGTGAGCAAGGTAACGTAGGTGCGGAGGTAGATTGAGGCAGACCATGTAGATGGCAGTACTGGTTACGGATTGCTTTGCCTCCTTCATTTGGTACGGATTGAATCCATCGACGGAAAGACTGAACACCAGGCGGAGTTCCTCTCCGTCGGCAAGGAGGAAGGGGCGGCCATCGGGACCCTTGAAGGAATGGATTCCACTGGCGTCGAAGAAGTCCTTCATCGTACGCGGTCGTGAATGGCTGGTCTCCGATCGGGTATGTCGGCGGGTCTCCAACCAGGTCTCGATGTCGATGCGAGACAACATCCGTCCAAGCCAGTGCTTGAAAGATTGGTGAAGGTAACGACGGATGGGAATCTTCATTTGCTTTCCTCCGACGGTGCGGTTCTTCCAAAGCTTGGCACCGCAAGGCTCGCTCGTTTCAGTGGATCGATAAGAACAAAGGTTTGGAGCGGTGTCATCGTAATCGTAGAGAGCAAAACATTGGGGACAGCAGATGTATTCTCGGACTGCAGGATCCAGGCCGAAAGCGTTGATGACTGTTCGTGGATCGCGAGAGATGAAGCGCAGAAGCTTCTGGTCCTGGGAATTTAGCTTGTAGGGACCGCCACGGGCATACTCTAGGGTCAATCGAATAGTATCGTTCAGGCCTGTCAAGAGCAAGCCTGTCGCCCTACGAGATACACCGAAGAGGATATGGAAAGTCGCAGCGATGATGGACGTCGCTTTGATCGGAGATGACCAAGAGTCCCAGCACGAAGATTGGAAAGAAAAGAAACGGTCTAGCAACATATACCGTTAGCGGAAGAACCAGCGTGTTTCCATGGCAAACCTACTTGTGTCGACAAACGTGCGCTTGGAGCCACCCATGAATGGGGGGAACACAGCCGACTGCCTAGCCTCCCACTCAATCTCCTTCATGTCTTCCAGCCGTGATATCTCGTCTCGCACACGGGCCAACAATGTTATGCGATATCCGTCGACATCGTCTGAAGCCGTCGTAGGCGGAAGGGAGAGGAAGCGGAAGCTGCTCGTGAGCCATAGGTAGTAGTTCAAAAACTGCTGATTCTCCAGCTTTCGCGTGTCTAACGCGAAAGCCCCAGAATTGTAATGATCGTCGACGTCGGGGTTGTACCGCACGTAGTCCTCGGCAAGATCAGGAGGGCCACTGAAGATGAGTGGCGTCTCGGTGAGGGTCAAGGTCAGCGACCCGATCAAAAGACCTTCGCGAAGATGATCCAGGTCTCGGAGGCAGTCGATGATTTCATTCGAGGGAGCCTCGGGAACGGTTGTCGTTTCGATTGCGGATTCTAGAGGCTCACCGGGCTCCGGAGGCTCGGCGCTATCGACAAAGTGCCTGTCCTTCTCTTGAGACCCGTGAGTGATTTCAGGTGTGTCGGCAACTTGATCAAAAGATGCCAGCCTGCGTTGCAGTTTCTGCTGCTGCTTCCGTCTCCAGAGGGTCGTTTTGGAGGGCTGAACCTCGATTGCACCGCGCATCTGTGGCCTAGCTCAGTAAGAGAATGAAGACGCTAGAGGATTCGGAACTCGCCTGGATACCCAATGCTGAGTGTAGACAGTCGAAGGGGGAATTGGGAGGAGGTCGAATTCCTGAACATTCAAGGATGGATGAACACAGATGTGGGCCGAGGAAACGTAGGGCGCTCGTTGCGCGCTCTGGAGTTATGAGTCAGCAAGCAACTTGAACGTTAAGCAACTCATCGTGCGGAATGAACGTTCAAGTTCGAACGGCCTGCTCCGCCTGGCCACAAATGTTGGGGATGGGTTATACTGGCAGTGTACCGTCGCAACAGTCTTTCGTCTGACTGAGAGACAACAACGCCGCATGGTAATACCAATATCTATTTCCTATCCCAATATCTTCCTCGGAGTGCACCATTTTGGGACACCGCTGACTCCGTTCACTGTCTACCAACATTACTAGACCACCACGACGTAATAGCACCGTGACTACAAGAATCGCCTCGCCGGTCAGAATATCGTCTCCGTAGCACTCCTCGTCACTGTGAGCGTAAAGGTCTTGGTAGTCGTGGCGCTTGATGCCGCGGGCAGAGGAGTATGTGCAACGCTCTTCCTGGCTAACAGCACTGTGACGACGCGTTCCAGCTTTGTGCTCGGTTCAGTTTCTAATGTATGCCGAAGCGACTTGAGATCAACCAACCAAGTTGTTGAAGGGCTGCCCGACTGAAGACCCCGACACCCGCGTGTACCCCCAGGCGAGAGCAAGCCCAAGGCTAACCCAAAGGACGCCATAGTATGCAAGCATCAGGCTGTGAGGAACAATGTTTCGGCGAATACGCGTCGCCTGAGTGAAAAGCCACCAAGTGAGTGAACGTCTGGCTAGGTTGTAATCGCATCCATACCGTGACCCTTGAAACAAGTTCGACCACCGTATCTGCTAGAGTGATTGGCTCGGAGTCCCTAAGGCTGTCCTCTATGCCGTATGAGGTGAAGATGACGAAGCGATACGTATAGACTCACTCATTTTGGCACGCCAAAGCTTGATCTTAGTCGCCTGACCTTGTTCCACCGAACCTGTTGCGATATAACTGAACGGTACACGATTCACCGTCTCCCGTCCAATCTGGGTGAGGATCACGTTTTACCAGCGAAAAAATTTCTATTATATACTTACAGCGATAGCCTGGATCACGCCATCTATTGCCACGAGATTGTGAGAACATATACATACACGAGCAAGGGAGGCAGAATACGAACCAGTGTGATGAAGCTTCTGAAATAACTCCCTAGACTTCTTGTACCATACGCACACGCTGCCAGTAGTAGTACCACATACGATACCGCGGTCCTTCTGCACGAACGCAACTTGTACGCGGTGCTTGGTGCGAGGGGCTTGCTCGAGCTCATATGTGCTGATTGGTTGTCTCTGGTGGTTCACTAGACTGAACAGGTGGACGCCACGGTCGAAGCTGTAAGCTATGAGAGATTTTCCGTCGCTGCTCAAAGCAGATGATCCTCTGACGGGAGCATCGTATCCGAACCGTTCAGACCGAGCACTGAGAGAGGAGGGTCCTCTTACATCCTGCTGCTCTCAGGAGAGGCGATAACCCACAACTGTTCGCCATTCTGAATGCTGTAACACCTGTTGAGTTCGAGTCAGATCCAACTCCAATCTTAGACACATGACACTTACACAATACCGTGAACGAGATAGGACACGACGACTTGTTGTCCGTCATTGATGAAGTGCACCGAAACCGCACGGAGGCGATTCTCGTCGTCGTCCGGACGTCCGCGATCAGGTGGAGCCGGGAGGACAATATCTCCGCTGTATTTGTCTGACCAAACTCAGCTAGCAATATCGAGGGTACTCAAGTCGACAACTCAACTTCGATCCTGTTCACGGGTGACATGAACCTCATCGCCGATCCCGATGGCAAGACAGCGAGTTTGGCCATCATACTCGAGGCAATGGACTTCGCTTCTGACCCCGATCCTGATATCGTGTTGCTCCATTCCAACCTGTCGAGTTGAGTTAGACCGAGACCTGAAATAGATATGCGATTTGGCTGACCAAAGTGAAGTCGTACATTTGGACGATCTTGCCGTCGTCGCAACCCACAATGAGTGTGTCGGCGTGAATAGGGTGCCAGACGATACACGAAACCGGGCCGTTAAAGAGGATGCGGAAGAGAAGCCGTTCTCGTGGCACGCTCCATACGAGAAGGCTACAGTCGTCGCCGCCACTCGCAAGGTAGGTGCCATCGGGAGAGAAGCTTAGCGTGTTCACAGTATCGCAATGTCCAGATGTGAAGGTTTTCACTTCGACGTAAGCAGAGGAATCTATGTCGGCGTCGCTCATCGGAGTGGAATCGAGAGGCGTACAGGGCGGTGGACGAGCTGTGTGGCCGGTGAATGGAGTCTCGTCGTTGGCACGGGCGCCAGCCAGCATGTGGTCAATCGAGATCTTGGGGACTGATGGTTTTCAATGTCTGTGTCGGCCAGTATTGGTCTCAGTAGTCGGATGTATGCTTTCTCGATATCTGCGACGGTTCGACGGTTGTTTACACTTCTTAACGATGCTTAATGGTGCCCCGGTAGTAAAGGCATCAAACGTGTATGGACTAGGGGGCCTGATTCATCTCAACGACGTTCCCATCTCCGTCAATACGATACCCCAGCGTTGCCAGACGACGCTCGGCGGACTCGAGGCGCGCGTGGACACCCTCCAAGTTGTCCTGTAGCTGCGTAATCTGGCTACTCGTGAGGATCTGTAACATACGACGACTGTATTTGCGACGCACCCCTTCGTTGATCTTGTTGATTGTATCCATATGCTCTCGGATCTGCATCGTCGCAATGGCCACAAAACTTTCAGACGTGAACTACGTGCGCTGAGCGTGGACTTACCACAACTGGAACCATCTCGGCATCCCACAAGCGATGATCCATAACAGCTGGCCCAACCAGGGCATCTCGAACGGGGATGAGAAGCTCTGCATGTGCGCGGTAGCAGGCGAGGGCCTAGTTTTGATCAGAAGGGGGTCACGACAGCGTTGTTCAATCACGTACTTCTCGTTTCGTTGGCAGCTGCACGGGTTGTGCCCCTCTCACAGGCTTCGCCCACTGCTTGAGGCTGTAGAACCGGCCAACATGAGACGAAATTTGCCGAGATTGAGAAGACATAAATAAACGCACAATCGGGCACCGGTCTCAGTGAAGTCGATGACCACGAGGCCGCCTTTGTTTTGGAGCTCAATTCTGCCTGAGTCCTGCTACAAGAGAAGGGGGCTCGAGTCCAAGCCGAAGCCGACGGTCATACATTGAAAATTGAAGCACACCTGTCGCAGGAGAATCTTCGTAATGACACTTAGATGGTTGGAAGGGAGGCGCTGTCCTACGGTGCGTCTCAAGGAGATCACTAGATGGAATATTAGAGCTTGTATAATCACAGATTAAGCTTCCACGCACCGCCCGCCGTTAACCGGCGTTTCTCGATTGACCAGCGGTCAGCCTTGGCTTCAGCACTGAGAACTTCGAGGACGCCTGTGGCACAAAGGGGGAGGCAGTTAGAGGCGTACGCGGCACTGGAGTATCGACGTACTGTCACGAAACGTAGGCGGCATGATCTTCGAGGTTCTTATGCGGAGGAAGATTCGAAGCGTTAAAGATGTGAGTTGCGGGCAAGGAATGAGAAGGGAACAATGAGAGGAAGACGGAAGAGAGTAGGAGGCAACACCCAGTGGTGGCATGCACGTGACCGAATGGCGGGTAACGCCGGACTAACAGGCTGAAACCGAACTACTGGGGAAACGAGCTGCTAAGGAACGTGCACTCAGTCAGTGCAGGCGGAGTGCGTATATGGAAGCATCGAGCAGATCAACCTGAGAACAAGATCCAGACGCAGACGCGGATCCCGGCGGAGAGCGGGTACGCAATCCGTAGCGTCAGGGTTATTCCTCCCGCGAAGTGCAGATTCATGAGTGGGCAACGGTGACAGAAGTTGCTTTGCTCGAAGAAATGGTCAAGGTTGTACAAATGGCCGACGGGCAAGGCGACCAACGCAACGTTCTGATTGTGCAATTGGGACAGTGGACTGTCGCCCATACGTTGCTCGACACGCGTGGACAACACCCTCGCACCGTCCGTGGCATTATCATCTGCGTGGGCAACGGCGAGGCAGATCGGAGACCACGAGAATCGCTAACATGAAACCCGATTGCGCAATCCGGCGCCGTCGACCATCGCCTCCCCGCATTGTATACTCTCCCCCTCTGCGCTAGCGGACGACGCAAACACTAGGACTCACAGGCATCCAAACGGCTGGCACACGCGCTGGGTTGGAGGCATTTCGGATGCGCGCCAGGGACTCTCTACCGACGCTCTAGCGGTGAGAGGGAGAACTGTCCAGAAAAGACATCAGAGTTGAGCCCTGCGTATCGCTTGTCTGAAAAAACCATGTCAGCTCGTACACCAAAACTGACGATAATCGAAACAAACCAGCGGTAAACAAGGTCTAAGCATTGTTGCTGCCTGACGAACAGGAGGTCGGTGAGTGTTGCTCTGCAACGGAGCGACGGAAAGAGGCAACAGAGGCCCATCGCAGTCGCTGTTGTGGGAGGTCCGAGGAGGCGCTGTGGAGGTCGACGTGCATCACGTGGTTAGATCGAGATCCTAGCCAACTCCCAGCGTCAACCTCTGTTCCAGCCTCGGGTCAGCGTTTTATCATGTGGCAATTGCTACTGCTACTTCGGCCTCACATTTCCATACCGTACTCCAAAACTTCAAGCATTTGAATTGATGAATCATCGATATGCTCCTCGCAAAGCTCGCAGTTCGACGAGGTCTGACTATATCAGGATGCCTTATTATCAAGATCGCGACCGCGTCTGGAAAACGGATGGCGCGCTTTGGCAGATCTCCTCTGTTCTCTGCTCCCTGTCCGCTCGCCCGTCCCCTTGACTTTAACAACCTTTTCTTCATCCCTGTCTTACTCATCGTCTTACGTATGGCCCAGACCGGTGCAGAGGCTGAAGAGAACCCACCTCGTAGCGGAGCGGAGCCTCCTGAAGGCACCGCAGAGGAGGACTACGTCAGAGACGACATGTTTTATGACGATGTCACAATCTTCACTGTAAGCATGGATTCCCTGATATTTCACCCTTCCTCTTGACCCTATCAGCGCGCAACAGGTCGAAGGCGTAAATTTCCGCGTATCGAAGATCCTGCTGTGTCGCGGATCGGAAGTGTTCATGACTATGCTATCCCTGCCCCAAGGAGAACGTACCGAAGAGGCCTCTAGGGAAGGAGGATGCGACGCTTATCCGATCATCCTTCCTGGAATCACTGCGAACGAGTTCAGAGAGTTTCTACGGGTCTTGTACACCAAGTAAGTCCCGCGTACTGTAATTCTCTGTCCGTCTCACATTCATCAAGCCTAGTCGAAATCGACATGCCCACGGGAATCGCAAATGTGTCATCGGATTGGAAATCTGTGTTGAAGCTGGCGACGCTGTGGGAGTTCGAGTCCGTTCGCAAGCACGCAATCCGCATTCTGCGGGCGGAACTACCGGTCGATCGAATCGTGCTTGCGAAGATGTATGACATCAAAGGCTGGATGGAGGATGCACTTTACGCCCTGGTTCACCGGGATGAGCCTCTAATCCTCGCAGATTTCAACGCCCTAGGATTGGATCTGTCAATCCGGATCGTCCACTTGCGTGAATTGGTCCTCAAGCATCCCAATAGGTGAGTTTGGCCTCACGATACTTGAACGTATGCTCACTTGTTTTTAGGTTGCTTGAGCGGCCTGGTGAATGGCACGGATGCGTTAGGAATGTGTTCGGGTCGGATTTTGTACAGGATCTCAAGCGAGAGTGGGGTACGAGTTACTATTAGGAAGGTGGGGGTTTTACAACAGAGAATAGTGTAGTACAAGCTACGCGTTGGCGCAGAGATTAGGTAGTACGTGACGGACACGAGATGGAGGCCGGAAATCAAAGACAGCTGTTCGCAATTAAGCGTGCGTAAGGTTTCAGATCCCGAGGAGAGGGAGAGGGAAAACGGGGTGTGGCTAAGGGAGTGGCTGTACGACGGGAAGATACTGTGCGGAGAGTTGGAATGCGTACGGTTCACAAAGGCGGGGAAAGGGGGAACGCCACAGAATGTGAGAGCGAGGATGACGGTATGCATATCGTGGCTTGTTGTGGGTTGCGGCCGATGTCAGGCGATAGACTCCACCTTCCGTGCTTCCCATGCAAACGTAGCAGCGTCGACGGAAAGAAAACGGAGGAAGGTGGACATGAAGGAATGCTCCGGAAGAGAGGCAGGACGTTGCCTTCTCGCGTTTAGTGGAGAGCGGGGATGGTCTGCTGGGTCTGCTCAGACGAAGACGTCCGAAGCATCTGCATCATTTCCCTATTGGCGTACATGTTATCCCAAGGTTCCGGAGTTACACGGTGGAGACGAATGAACGTACTTCATGACATCTGGCGAATGCTCAAAATGATACTGGACATTTGAGATATTAAGCCGGTTGCGGAAGAACTCAGGTAAACCTTTGAGCCACGCCGAATCGTAAGCCGCCAAGGGCAAACCGGGGACTGCAGGCCTCTCCGAGATTTTCTTCGCGGGCAGACGAAGGTGAACGTGGGATCCTGACTTGCTGCTCTTGTCGACGCCGTCCGTAAAGCGGCTCGCGTCGTGGAAAACGTCGATGACACGGAAGAACGTCTCCAACGCGGGATTGCGCCACGCCAAGGTTGTTCGACGGTAACGCACCCGAGTACCCTCGTGTTCTGATTCGTCCGAGCTCATGCCCTGCACGCCAAGTGCCTGAATGATCCATAGATGATGCTTC
Source organism: Ganoderma lucidum (assembly GCA_019426095.1). Lineage (NCBI taxonomy): Eukaryota > Fungi > Basidiomycota > Agaricomycetes > Polyporales > Polyporaceae > Ganoderma > Ganoderma lucidum. The sequence continues at coordinate 19,976 of JABWUW010000020.1, forward strand.
AATCCATCGTGCATTGCAACCGTCAGCATGCGGCGCTGATGAGTCTGAATTTCAGTGAGTTTACAATTCGAACCATTGCACATTCCGCTCGCGGTACTCACGTACGACTTCCGCATGTATCGCCGCCGCGTGCGACGATTGGCCTTGTTGACCGTGCGTGACGCCTGAAACGCTTTGAAGGAATTGATGAGGGTCTTCATGTGGACACCAAACGCTCGCTGGACCTCATCAACATTCTTCGACTTGGCTGTGGTCGACTTGACGTACTCCTTCGCAAAGACCTGAGCGACGGACTGGTTCCACGTGCTCCTGGGGGTCCCTATCAAGTCAGGCCGGAAGTCGCTTATGGTACAGCACTGTCCGCTTCGACCGTTAAACGTATCGACTTCCTCACGAGAAGGCAACTTCGTCTCGTCGAAGAACACGTCGCAATCTTCGTCGTCATCCGGATCCGGATCCCTTCCCATATACTTCCGTGCCATGAGAGCTATATCATCCTGCCGAGTACATGAGTCCGATATATCTTCTGCCCCCGTAGAGTCAGACACATACCAGGAGTGCTTTGCGAGCAGGATCACGGGCCTTCGGCATCCCCTTCAACTTCAGCTTGGAGGCTTTGACTACGACTGGAAGCGGTTCGGGTATCTCTCCCTCAGTATCCGCTACATCTCCTTCGTCGACTTCATCGACTTCCATGTCATCGTCACTCGAAACCCGCGTGACGCGGGATGGGCGGGGACGAGACGACGACGACGGCGAGGTCGTAGTCTGGATTTGGCGCCGTGGGGTATGAGACGCAGTGGTACGAGACGGGATAGAAGCAGGAGACGGACGCGCTCCGGGCATGACAGGATGGACACCAGGAGGGTGCGTGCCGGCGGCGGGCGGCGCTCCCACAGCAGAAGGTTGGCCAGCCGTAGCGCCAGGAGGTTGACGAGGAGCCAGCGCTTGACCAGCCGTAGCGCCAGGACGTTGACGAGGGGCCACAGAAGGTTGGCTAGCCGTAGCGCCAGGAGGTTGACGAGGGGCCAGAGCTTGACCGGCGGATCCGGAAGGAGTCTGGGGTGTAACGGGAGGCTGACCCGCAGCGACAAACGGGTTAGATGACTGCTGAAGGCCCATCCGCAGTACGGACATGAGCTCGGTGTGTTGCTCTGTCATGATCCCCATGGCGTTATCGAGTCGGCCGATGTTATTGTTCATGGTGCGCATATGGGTACCCATGCTCTGTATCTCGGTCCGCACACCATCAAATTGTTGCGCCTAACCAGAAGGTTCGTGTTAGTCTTGAGACTAACTGTGTAGCAAACATGATACTACGGACCAGTATGACCCACGGATCAGGTTTATTGGACGGCGTTGAACTAGAGGCTGATGAGGGGTTCGAGGGGGCCACAGGAGCGACTGGTGGTGTCGGTTTCACGGCAGCTGGCATCTTCTCGAGCAAACGCTCAATCGGCGGGGGCGTGTCGCGCGAAGGCGTCTTGTCCTTCGCGAGGAAGGATCCTGCATCGTTAGATGCCCTTGTTGGAGAGCCGGGAGGGGTTGTCGTGGCTGCCCCTCCATGTCCTCCCGAAGAGCCAGTTAGCCCTGATGTCGGGCTAGCGTGCGAGGGGTCGGGGACGCTAGTGCCATTCGCGACGACCGGGGTAAGGCCCGCAGCGCCGACGATGGAAAGGCCGTTGGTTGTCAACGGCGGGGTTGCGGCTGCCGAGGCCTCGTTTTCCGTGAGATGAGCACCACCGCCCGTGAAGGACAGGGCGCCAGGCATTGATTGCATATCAAGACCGTGTTCGGGAGCTTCGCTCCCACTTCCAGATGGGCGGGTCGTACTTACGAATAGTGGAGGTCAGCGTTAACATGACGGCGGAACTAATCTACGTACCTATCCTGGCCATCGACGACACCATTTTCCACCTCTTGCGCTGGAGCATCGGCAGTGTCGGCAGTGACCCGGCACTTCTTGGGGGCACCGGCGGCATCCTGACCCCCACCATCAGCGGCGGCTACAAGACTAGGACTTCGGTGTTTGCGTTTGCGAGTCCTACTCACTGATATGTACATGAAAGACGACGTGGAAAAGACAGGAACGTACTCGGAGTCCAAGCGGGGAGAAAACCAAGATGTCGGAATAAAGCCTGCACAACGAGGCTAAGCTTGAATCCTCATCGTTCATCTTCAGATTGAAACGTACCTTTAAATATTGTCCCGACCTCAGTCGCCGGCTCACCACGTTGTCCTTGCAAGTTGGTTACTTCCATGTCCTCTGCGACGGTGTTTGTACTTTCGGGAGTGGCGTTTCCTTGTCCCACCGGGTCTTGTGTATTATTTTGGTCGGGCTGAGCGTCCTCGCGGGGAAGACTGTCCGCGCGGTTCTCTGTAGCCATGGACTGGGTGATAAGGTTTGGGTCATCCTCCATGTATGCTTCTAGAGCGTTTGTCGAAAGCATGAGTGTAACAAGACATAGTGGCGGACCTTGACGGGTACTCACGAAGCAATTCGCTGGTGGCAGACATGATGAGAAGCCTAAGGACGGAGGTTCAGAGGAGTGCGCTGAATAATGGGCGTGCAATATTGAGGTCTAGGGAGACGTATGGGAGCCAAGTCGCAATTGGAGATGCTCACCTAGGCGGTAGGTCGGCAGATCCCGACTCTCCCTCGTGGCACACGTTTTTGATCCAGTGCCTAGATTGTCCGAGTGCCAACCTTGGAAATGCGTGTTCCACTAAGGCACGAAACCCAGCGTAAAAAAAACAAAAACACGGAAGTTATTGCGAGGAGACTAAGTGTTTTGATTGGTCGCCAGCAATGGACGAGCAGGGTTACAGCCCCAAACGGGAGCTTGCCGGGCACTGGGGATAACGCGCGTGACGGCCTGTGACATGCTCACCCTGCCCCGCCCGCTGGTCGAGAGAACTCGACGTCGTGGAGAGGAGACCAGGGCTTGGGTGTTGTGATTGGTGAGGGACATCAAAAGCTTACCTTTACCGCATTGAAGCTATGATTTCGAAGCGTGAATTCGTCGAGAACAGATTCCCGTCATCCCCTACCCCAGCACAGGGCACAAGGCACAGGATCCACCGAAGACGTGCATTGGTAGCGTCCGCGATATAACCCCTAGGTTGCAATAATCTCGTTTGAATGATACCTTGAGGAACCTTGTGTTGCGAGGTCCTCAGTGAGAGGGCGATGCGATTGCAACTCATTCTCCACGGGTTCCTCTTGACGACACGACGCTTGTGCACAGACAGTGAGCGACGCAAAGAGACAATAGTTCGCTAAGGTGGTGTAGAGGCAACCCCAACATGAAAGCATAAGCGTAAAGACGGAAGAGCATAGAATCGAACCAGCTACTAAGTAGAATCGGAGGCAAGTCGGAGGAAGTGTAAGTGTCCGGCGGGAATTGCTTGTGGCGGAGGGCGAAAATATGATCGGAGATGGCCTCCGACATGGCTGACTCAAGCGGAGCTTCATTTGGGCCACTGCTTTGTATTTGAGTTAATCAGCTCGACAGACACTCGGCAGCATTAACTATCTGCGTTAAAAGGTGTTTGTGTCCCTCCACCCTCCCTTAAATCTGCGGCTTGAAGGCTACATACATCCGACCTCGCGCAGCCTCGCCCCCCGCCTTTCATATTGCATACCCCATGCTCGAGCCTTCGAAGCCTGTCACGCTCAAGATGCGGTACACTCCGTACCCCGCCGTTGAGCTGCAGAGTGACGAAGGAAGGGTCCTCCGGCCAGATTCGATCATTTTACGTCACCGTCATTTGAAGCGGCAGTTCACTATCGTTCCCTCAGCGAGGTGCGTCGCAATCGCGGATAGCCTACAAGGAATTGGCTCATTTGCCCCTCGTCCTCGTTCTGTAGCCGAGAGAGACCTCTTCCGTTTGCCCCGCCTCGGTGTACCTACCAACTAGTCGCTCCAATCCCCGCCGTCCCGGCCGTTACCCCCCCCTCCACTCTACCTTTCGCGGTTGCTCGCCACCCCGCCTCGCCCGTCCCACCTCCAGCTGCGGCTGACAATAGCTCTTCCGTCGGTGTCATACCCCTGGCCGCTGACTCTTCCGTCGTTGCGCCCGCTCCCCGTATCGCCATTCCACCTGTCGTTGCTTGCCCTAGTGGTGTCGCTGCTCCTCCCAATGCCAGTTCTCTTCCTCCCGTTATCGCCGCCGATGGGATCTCGCCTGCCGTCGACCGCGTGAATTCTGGAAAAGGGGAAGTTGTTTCTTCGGTACAACCGTTACCCGTACAGGCCGCGCGCCGTAACACCTCTCGTAGCCATGAAATAGTGGACACTAGGTATGTCCGGTCACGTCTCCCGCGATAGACGTCACTCTAAATCTAGCGTAGCAACAACAACCTCATAGTCAGACGTGGACAGCACGCCATTCGAGATAAGAAAGGGAAAACCACCTGGTTCTACTCGGACGGTCTGACCTATCTGCTGGAGCCGCCATCCGTCGAAGGCGCTCGGCTCGGCGATCTGTACGTTCACACCGCTGCCAATCGCGATCAGCAGATCTGGATCTTCAATCGCAACTCGCAGTGGGAGAAGATTCAGCTGTACCATCCGCATCCAGTGCTTTCGGGCTACGTGTTGCATCGCGTGAGCGATGGAGAGCCGCGCTGGATTCAGAAGAGCACGGTCACGACTTACAGAGGTCGCGAGAAGCGGTATCAACTGATCTGTCGCCGAAGTGAGGCAGAGGCTGCGTCTGTGACGTCGTCTGGCCGGGCGGGCACACCCTAACGTACTTACTTATTCCCTAAGTAGGACGCTCCCATCTTCCAATTCATTGTTTCATCTGTGCTAAGTCATCATCACTTATCCGCCGCAGGGCATGATTGTCTAAAGATGTTCTGCTACATATCTGAGTGTCGGATGTCATCACATCGCGAAAAGCGGGTCGCGGCGGTCATCCGAGAGCTATTTGATGTATGATATATGATGTCCAACCACGAACTGTAAGGGCATCGTGGACAGGCAGGCTGCTGTCCAAGGACAAGCGAGCGCACTGTCCACGTGTGTCCATCTATGTCCGTTCAAGGCAACCGAATGGCTTGAAGATTGCGAGCACAGGATCAATGACGGCGAGCTGATGATAATACAGGTACTGGGGTGTTGCGACAGAGGTAAGGACAAAGCTGAAAACTCAACAAGAGCTCCAAGGGATGTCAGATGCGGGGGAACGTAAGGCCTGGTGCCGTAGAATTCTGAGTCGCCGAAACGGATCGTAAGGGTGTCTGCGGTTTGTAGGACTCAAAAATATGGGTAAAACCGGTACAAAGGATGTGTGCGAAATGACGAAATGACAAGGGACGAGAAGGATGCGAGAAGGAGTGGTGGGAGGGGACGGAGTGGGAGAGGACGGAGGAGCGGTGGGAGGGAGGATCGGCGTGTACGCACGACCATGGAGCGTCCACTAACACTAACTCGTCCGCTCATACGCGCCATACCCATCAGCAGTCGTGATGGTCTTCAGGGCGATATCGGAAGACCCCCGGCTTCTAGGGCAGCAAGGCACTGGCGTAGCTTGCGTTCCACAGCGGAGTCAGTGGAGAGCGCATCGCTGAGTTCGCTGTACTAATAATCGGCTGAAAGGTTAGCAAATGATGAACGGAGACTTTGATGTACGAACCTGTTTGTGCAACTCGTCCTGTCGCTTGAGCATGTTCTTTACCTGGAACGATATAAGCTGGGAGGTCGATAATGTGAATGTGGAACGTACTGCGTCCGGAAGGGAGTGTGGATCGCAAGGACCGGGTTTGCTGACTTGATAATCTTGGAATTGCTCGTACGTTTCTTGGAGAATGTCGTCGAGGATCAGGTATTGACGTTGAAGCTAAACAAAATTAAGCCTTCAGGGGAAAACATTATTTACGGGTACGTTACCTCCACTGTCCCCATCTTGTCAGGCTCAGAGTCGTTTTGGGTGTATAAGAACGAGATACCCCAAGACCGGAAGCTGCTGACATTTAAGCCCGGATGTTCTTGCAGCCAGAATGAGATGACGTACTACTTGACGCCACTGGGTGTAAAGTCGACGTTGCGAACACCACCCTCGACTTTGACGATCCTGATCCAACGATGGCTTTGCTAAACATATAACATGTCGATGCAAGGATCGTCGAGACAATGAGGCAATGTGACTCACAAGAGTCTTCAGTGCCTTCATTATGTAGACAGCGTATCGCGGTCCAAGGATTTCGTTGCGGTCGCGAGCATTCTCTCGGACTGTAGCTATCAGCTAAAGCAAACACGGTCGATAGATCATGTACGAACCTCGCCCGACTAGATTCTCAAAGTCTATGGACCCCTTCGATTCCCGAACCTCCGCACTGAGGACCTGTAGAAGACCTGTACGCAAGGAAAGAACTTCAGGAACTCGTTAGGAGGACATATGGATATTTGCGTACGCTCTCGATATGACAGAGAAGGCATTCCTAAAACCTGCGAAATAAGAGGGGGCGTATGTCAAACTGAGTGGCAAGTGAGAAGAAGAATTGAAAGACTGGCAACGAAGCCTACAGTCCTCGAGGCAGCTCACATAAGCGACGCCACGTTCGTAAGCCTACAGCGCGCTCCAGTGAATGGGATATCCTGGGACTGCCTACGCAAAAGTGAATAACTCGCAGACGGTAATCTCACCGCTCGTCGATGTATTCGAACCCCGGGATGAGCTAGGAAATCGAAATCCTGATTGCGGGGGAGCAGAAATGTCCCTGTCGTGCGATAAGCATTTAGCACATTCGCGCTATGTCCGCATGGTGCTTGGTGCTTGCTAGCCAGCGAATGATATGGACGACAAGACTGATAAAATTGCTCACAATATCACTCATACACCCCTTCCAAATCACAGCGCTTGTACCACCGCGTCGATGCCGCTGAGAGGAAACAGCAGCGAGGTTGCGTCGTCGAACACTATGTCAGGGGTAGTCAAGGTTACGGTGCAATGTCAAGGATTCCTAGTAAACTCACCTACTAGAATAGAGGCGGCGAGACGAACATGGTGGATGTACAGATGGCGTATACTTGCAGATACTGTAGGTTGAACAGGGACGACGCAGAACGCCGGGAGAGATGCCGTTATGCCGGTCGGGAGACTGTTGTCGCCATAGGAGTGGGAGGTAGTAAGGACAAGATGTCGGAGGCCTCAGGTCGCGGTAACAAGGCATGCATGGTAGTGGGAGAGAAACTTGAGCGCACCGTGCACTGCTAGTGAGGGAAGACCGAGCGTCGGGCGAGACCGGAAAGCACGTGAGTTGCCATCACTCAGGGACTGTCAGGGAGCGCTGGTCTTGGGGACCAATCTGCGAGCATCCACGACAAGACCAGTCGCCCCACCTTCTCCCTCCCGCGGAATATGGAAGTTGCCCGCATTCAATATTCAAACATTCAGCTTGCTGACCCCGCTGTCTGTAGAGACCCGCGCCTGGTGGAGTTGGTAAAACAGGAGATCGTGGTTTCTATCGCATTTGTATGCGGGAACTATACATTTTGGGCGAAGTAAAACTATGAGAGACACAGCCCAGGCCAGGAAGGACTTGAAGACGCCCAACACGGCGTGTGTAGCGAGTGTTTCAGGATGGACGAGATCCCATTCTACCGTTGTGGATGACAGCATTCAACATTTTCAAGAGCACCCCGAGAGCCCTGCGCAAGGGAACGCACATCTGCCCATGCACCTCAATAAACTCAGGTTCGGGATAACCGGCGAGCGCAGGCTCACCTCGATGGTATCCTTCGCTCGACCCAATATGTCGTCGTACTCCGCCGGGAGAGATGGAATGCTGTCGATGCGTATATCCGCGTCGTTGGGTCCACTTATTGCAGTGGTGAGCGTTCTGATGACGCGAATGATGCCCTGCGTATAAAGTCAGCCTGTAGATTAGACAGTAGATCAGACATCGCAGCGCATAGCCACTCCGTACCATGATCGAGGAGACTGCCTTTTCGAGTGCCGTCTTCTGAAACACGATCTCCTCCATGCCGGCTCGCAACGCCCGTAGCTGTTCCAGAGCTGTATCTGATGGCGTCGGAAGCTCTAGGTTGACCGTGCCAGCGGGGAGTGGCACGCGCTGCCTGACGATAAACTTGTCGCAGTCAGACAGGATGCGTGTCCGATCAGCTTTGAGCTGACGCAGCCTGGCGAAGTGGGGGCCTGCAACGTCCAGGAATACACGTGGATCTGTTTGAGTACGTTGAGAGATGCTCATGATGGCATTTGCAACGCCGCTCTAGCACGGAGATCAGTACGAGTAAACCATTTACGAGGTTGGCCGAGAACCTACGGGCGAAAGCATGGTTTCGAAATATACACCCCATCTGACCATCTTCGCTCTTATCTCCCGCACGTTGTGTTTCACAGTGTCGTAGGCCTCTTGCATGGTCCAGAGCGCGCTTTCGATGTCCACGATAACGCTCAACTCCAAGTCAAACGTATAACGATCGTACAGGCGCGAAAACTATAGAAGCTTTCCAAACTCCGTCAGAGACAAGAATAAAGATTGCGACGTACGTCAATCCACAGCTCCTCGATAAGATCCGCAGACACCGTAGCCTGGGAGACCGCAACTTGGAGAGTGTAAAATGCGTCCGACTCGCCGCCTTGAATACGTCCAGCCCAGGGCGCGAGCGCGGCCTCCATGCGCTGCCGATGCCGAATATTGAAGATCGCCATTGTATGAGCAAATGTGGTTTCCCACTGATCCGCATCTGGCGGCAGTCTGAGTGCCTCGACAAGCCTGCTTTCCACACACGTTGTCAGTTCCCTGGGTGGCATCGGCATCGCAACTTCATCGAAGTACGCACCTACTTGTGCGAGAATCTAGAGCCGCACAATCTTGACGGAGTGCGGCTTTGACGTCTTCGATGCACTGAATTAGGTCCATCGAACTACTTGGGGGGGAAGAGACGGTTAGGAAAATGCGAAGTGAAGTGAGGGTTATGAAGGTGATGAAGTGGCACCGGCGCGATGACGGAAGACCGCCGTTTATTATGTCCTTTGTTATGCTGCTGCACACGAGGTGTGCCCGTCCCCACAGAGGGGTTTTCCGGACAACTTCATCCCAGCTACTTAGGAATCAAAGGCTGACGGCCAAGAAGGTGGTCGTCAGCGTGAATTCGGAAGACTACCCGACACCGGAGGCATACCATGCACAGACCATCGGACGACGTGAACCATGAGAACATAATTTCCATACAACATACGAGTTACGAAGGGCATGTAAAAGTGCATAGGGAGAATGGACATATACAAAGACTGAATACATGAGTAGCATAATCGTTCAAAGAAGATCTGAACTAGTCAACAACACGTACGACATGCACCCACGACTCCGGCGACACATCCCTCCTCACGTGCTGGCTGATTGTGAGACAGCCGCCCGTCTTCTTGGCGCTGCGAGGTACGGTTGAGAGGATGAGAGTACCTGGAAAGCCATATCCAAGTTGCACCGTTGAGAATCGGACGCACAGACGAGATAACCACGGAGAGCCTCCGTGCATTCGTCCACCGTTTCCTTCAATGACACCAACGCATCCCGCATGAACTCAACCATCGATGACTTATGGAGGAGGATCTCCACAGCCAAACAAACGGATGAGGATGAGGACGAGGATAGGGCACAGTGGCGAATGGCCTGGCGGCGCTCGGTGAAGGAGGAGTACGCGTCCAGCAGACTGTCTAAGGCGTCTAGAGCGAGGTTCACGTCCCTACCAATGTTGGCGGTGGAGACGATCGTGGCGGGGACCAAGTACTCGATGAGGCGACGAAGCGTGCTGTCGGCGATACCGACGGAGTCGAATAGGGGTGGGAAAGATGTACGGATGTACTGGGCGAGCTTCAACGCGGTGACGGCGACTTGGTGAGCGAACCGGGCGCTGTTAACTTCGTGAGATACATTCAACCTAGACAGAAGCGCAGACGTACCGATACACCGCGAATTCAGCATCGCTTAAGACCTTGCTGACTCCCCGACGAGCTACTTCGAGGGCAGCGTCTACCCGATCGAGTGTTGCGGCGACCTCCGTGTAAATTTCGCTCCGTTGATCCGATGTAGCAACATCACGGGCGGCCCGGGAGGCCGCGGAGCTCAACGCGGAGGCGGCAACAAACTGTAGCGTCGTCTCGGGAGGTGGTATGGCGTACCCGAGTTGGCCGAAGAAGACCCGCTGACCGATGAGCGCGTCGATGAAGCAGCCACAGACGCTGGCGGTCATGGTGTCGGCCTCCGAGTTATTGAGGGGAGTGATGGTATGTGCGCTCCCGAGCGAACAAAGGACGGGGAGAGGGTACAAGACACAAAACGCCGCGGCGACATTGGTGGAGCGATCGCCGACGAGGATGTGGTGGAGGTCGATGCCCAGATGCTGAGTGTCGCGAGCGTATTCGACGTAAGGCGGGAGTAAAAAGAAGGCTGCAATGCCGAGCTGAACCCCGAAAAGGAGCAGCAACGCGTTGCTGAAAACGATGAGCCAAGATTGTAACATGGGCGGCGCTGTCGATGGATATTAGCATCATATACCGAAGTGATCAAGAGAGACGAGGGGGACGAACCTGAGTGGCGAGGAATAGGGAAGTAGATGAAGGTGGCGGGTGGGAAATGACGCCCAGCCATTTAAATGCCTGGCGCGGATGCACGTGCAGCGTGTGGCACAAAACGCGTGGATGGGGGCGCGTGGATGGGGGCGCGTGGATGGGGGCGCGTGGATGGGGGCCGGGAGCAGGAATGACGACGGAAGGGGGTCTACTGGGGGCCTGTTAGCGAAAAAATTATAGAAGAGAGCAAGGGGAGATGGGCAGCAATGTGAGACTATCATTGCCGAAGACAGGCCCGATTATAGAATCGGCATCGCGACTCGACCGCTGCTCGTCCAGACTGCGGCAGGCCCGGGACGCGACGACATTCATGCAGAACGTAGATACCCTCATATATCCCGATTATGCAATGAGACCAGAGACGAGAGAATCGCCGACATGGACCGCGAATGAGCTCACAGGTTTGAAGCAGACAGTGTACTCACCATCATGGTGGTCGGGAGTCGAACCTCTGAATACTTGATCTGCTCCTCGCTCAGCGAGAGCGCGGGCTTATTCTCCCCTGTTTGGCGGCGCCGCTCTTGTTCTTCGTCGGTGCGGATGCGGCCCCCTGCAAGGACTCTAAAGGGGGCGAGGGCCAGGCCTGCAAAATGCGTGAGGTCGGGACTACTGCAAGATAGAGATAATGCAAAAGAGTGGGGCCACACCTTCGGCGCGGGTCATGAGGAGGATGAAGTCGCGCTGGAGGATGCTCCACGAGCCTTGGTAGATCACGAACGGTGTCTTGCCCATGAGCCTTGCATTCAGGCTGGCCTTCGACACGATCCATACCGAGGTATCGGAGATGCCCTACATGGAATCATCTCACCGTAAGTTGCCTGCCGCCGCAATAACCAAGTTCAAAGCTTAAAGCTTGAAGACTCACGAGGTAAAAAACGTTCCCCGATACGACGCTATTGTGCAGGCCGTTGATGTCCTCCTCCACGGAGGTGTCGAAGTCCCACTGCGGCGGGGCCGATCAGCTTATCGCGTTGTGGGCGGGTCCCGGCATTCGCAAGCGGGCTTACCCAATGGACGTAGATGTCGATATAGTTCGTGCGCAGCTTCTTGAGGAACGCCTCGACGGAGATGTGCAGCGACTTGACGTTGTAAAGCACCTGTGGGCGTATCTAATCTCCCCCTTGAAGTTTATCGAATACTGTCCGCGCGAGCCCTGCCGTCAGTTGCAGGTCCATGAACCCAGGCGCAGGCGCAAGTACAACGCACCTTGGTCGCGAGGACGATCTGGTCGCGGAACGTGTACTTCTCCATCCACTCCCTAATGAACTCCTTAGACGACTCGTCCTGGTATTTCTTCGCCGTGTCGATGAGGTTGCCCCCGGCGTCATAGAACGTGTCGAGAAGCTCGACTCCTTGTCCATCGCGCCCATCCCGAGCTTCTCCCACTTGTCTCGGATGCTCATCGGGCCCAACTGGAGCGGGGAGACATGCACGCCGGCGAGGGGGGAGAGCTGGCGGTAGAGACCCAGCTTGGAGGGGGGCTGTGGTGGGGACCCAGAGTTTGGATGGTGGCAGTGCGTGCCAGTATTAGCGTAGGCTACGGCGATGTGTGGACTGAGAGTATTGGGTTCGCCTACATCGCTCGAACCACTGTGGATACAAGCAGAAGTAACAGAGAAGAGCGGTATTGGTGGGAGAGAGGAGGAGAGCGTGACCGAAGGCGAATGGTCGGATATCCGGTCCTTAGGTCAGCAAGGCACCTAAACGACCTCATGGCATGCGGCTCGCGCGCACATCTCACCCGAAGCGCACGGACGTATGGTGGCGCCCTCTGCCCGCGCTATGAATCTGCATGATCGTCCCCACGTCCCCCACGTACAATAGTCCGCCCCACATAGTCTTCCGCAGTATCTGACATAGGGCCCCGCCCTGTAGAGGATAATGAACTCGGAGAAGAAAAAACGACCTCTCCCTATGTTGTTGCGTCGCTAATAAAACATTCATGTCCAACTGAAGGAGTGTCTACACGCGAATACACCAATATTTTGCAGAAGAGCTTCACTACATGTGGGCGAATTCACCAGAGACATCACGAACGAACATATAAACGAAGTACACGAAGGTCAAAGTGACCGACGTCCGGAGGATCAACAGCCACTTCACCACGAAATCGGTGCGAAGAGCGTGATGTTCTTCAACACGTAACATGCAAGCTTCAAATTCCTCTAAAGATGCCTGATCCAGGAGCTCAGGCAAGAGCTCTCTCGCGAGCTCACCCACCACACCAATGGGACATATGACGCTAAACTTAGAAGGGTCCTGGAAGGTATAGGTTTATCAACTGGTATCGAAGAGGATTACGGATCACTCACAGAGTCGACATTACCGACGAAGGCGACGTGCGATCCAATAGCATCAATGCCTCGTCGCTCGAGGAACCCTGCAGGACCTCGAGTCGGTACACAGCGAAAAGGAAACCGAGAAAAGTGCTGACATTGTAGGACCTTCATGAAAAGAGCGCGTAGATCAACCTCTGTGACGACGATGGACCGACGTGAGGAAGATTTACGCTTGCGCGTCGGCTGTATGGGTGTCAGGATCAGCTAGCATAGACAGAGCGCGAAACGATCTCACCGCAGCCACATATACTCCGAGACCTAGGACGTTCCAAATAAAAGTAGCGGAAGTCAAATCATGGAGTTGCGGACGCGTGGCCTTGCGACGTGAAACATGCGGATCTCGAGGAGCACGGGCAGGACAGCCAACGCGAGCATCATCTAGCTGGGGCGAAACATCCTAGAAAAGGGGTTGAGCGGTTGTAAGAGGAGAATATTCCGAAGCGTATAGACGAACCGATGAGATACGTTGATCAAAAGTCTGAGAGAAAGATCAACGATACATCGAGCTGAAGACGGCAGATGGACGTACTGCAGTCCGTATAGTGACCTAAGCAATACTTAGCACGGACTGCTAGACAAAGATGATGATCCTATACGCACGCCGGCATCGCTGCTCTGGCCCGTGGTGGGGACCGGGGGCTTTTCACCGTCAGCTGCTGCAGCAACGTCCGCCCGCGACGTTGTCCGCGCGGGTTGGCTGGAAGAAGTGTTCTCAAGGATAGTCGTCTGGATGGGACGCAAGGCAGCCGACAACAGCGATGACGACGACGGCGACGTGTTCGCGAGAGGAGATGCTGCCATTGGCGTTGGGCCGGTTATTCGAAGGTGAGGAGCGGGATGCTGAGGGCGAGGAGCGGGATGTCGAGGGCGAGGAGCGGGATGTCGAGGGCGAGGAGCGGGAGGCGCGAGAGAAAGTCTGAGGGGAGATGGACGAGAGATCTTCCAGTGTCGACCTTAAGTTTGGGATGCAATGTTGCGCCATGCGGCGGGAGTGGCACAAGACAAAGGTGCTCGTAGGTGAAGGAGGCCCGAGTTCGCGGTGTCTATCGTGGACATGAGGCGTCGTGTCTGAAGCAGCATTAGACGAACGGAATCTGACACTCACCCTAGGCCGGCCTTGCCAGACCAGAAACAGTACCATCGGAACGAGCGGACCCGTTCGTAGAGGGATGCGAAACTGTGGACGAAGCGAGCGAGGGCGATCCGCATTCTGTCGTCTGCTGGAGCGGGGGCGCGATTGGGGAAGTGGGGGGCTCGACAAGACACGCGATTTCGGGTCGACACGCGTCTTGCCATGTCACGTCACACAATCGGGGCAATCCGGTGTTCCCATTGGCCCGGCCTCAGTAACGTCACAACGAGACACGTTACGCGTTACACTCGGGCGTTTAGGTGCTGTCGACGGCCGACACGCCGCTCGCTTCGCGTTGTCCAGGCCACATCCTCATTCTTCTGTCTCGGTCGGCGACGGTCGCTCCCAGGGCACCAGCAGATCCCGGCGCTTGAGAAAGTACTCTGGTGTACAACAGCGACGGTACATGATTTTGTGGGTCCAACCTTGAGTGCATCTGCGTCTGTACGTGTCTCGAAGCGCTGCAGAGTCCGAGTCCGACAGGCTGGGGCGAAGTAGGATGTCCTGTCAATCGATGTTACATTGGGAGAGACGACTACGGCAGCTTATACAAAGCTCGTCGGGGCAAGGATAGCCTTCTACGCATTCTCCATAACAACCTCGTCATCATCCTCTCGCTCATGCTCGGACAAGGCCGTTACGTCGCCTTCCAAAGCATGGAGCAGGGGTCTAAGCAACTGCCAAACGACATGAGACGGTTTTCAGACGCATAATACGCAGACAGCCGTACCCTGATCATGGCATTGCATGCAAAGTGGACCTCACGAAACTGAACATACGCCAGAGGGAGGCGTGAGAGGTGTATGTCAATGCCACCAGGCCCGACAACAACCTTCGGCGACATCGAGTGGTCTTTGAAATCCTAGGGAACCAAAAGTTACGACCAGGTAGGTATATAAGTATCGCATTGAACGCACCGTGAGGGATAGAAGTATCTCCTCATGAGGAGCCTGTTGCTCCTTGGCATCGTCGATTAGGTGGTCGTACTTGGCGAGCTCGTTCGCGACCAGTAAGCTGGGAAGCGGACCAAGAGGGAACCAGTCGGATTCGTGAGCGAAACTGAGCGCAGTGCTTTTGTTCATGATGTCGTCGCGTTTATCGCGAAGCGCTCGGAAATGTTCGACGACAGGAGTGACCTCACTAAAAAACACCTTCGTAGATAACTTCTGAGCATGGACTTCGTCCAGAAGCCGTTCCAAAGCGGTCTAGGGTGATGAGTGAGTTTCCGACGCTTGAGGCGATGACCTGGATATATCGAACATACCTCAGAGGTTAAAACCTCGAAATAGGGGCGCCATTCCAGCATAGTGCGCTGAATCTGCTGCTTATACGTCAGAGCTTCGCCCAAGCCTCGTTGGTATTTCGCCATGTTCCGACGGAGGAGAACACGCTCTAACAATGGCATAGCGTCACTATGAGCTTCGTAGAGGCGCGTCACCTATGTGCTTGCCGTCAACGAGGTAACAGCTCCAAGAATGCGGGAACGACAAACCTGAGGGACGAGTTCTTCGACACTGGTGCAAAGCTGAAGCGCACCTTCAACCCGGGTGAGGAGATCACCCATCAGGTTGGACTCCAACTCGTCGACTCCGGGTACCGCAAGAGACGGGGTCGATACGAGGACGAGGCTCAATGCCTGCACCGTACCATTCTGAGTGGTGTTCGCTGCCGTGCCAAGAGTGGCGACAGCGCGACGTCCATAAAGACTCTTCAAACGAGTCCCGAGAATCTGGGCGTTGCTGCGAACAGTGCGTCGGTAGTCTTTGTTCAAGAACTCGAGCCGCTCTGCAAGCCCTGCAGCCCACTTCTCGGGCTCCACGGGGAGCTGATACTCCTGCCGCACGCTACGGAGGCGTAAGGTCGATACGTAGATCACCGACAAAGACATCTATAGTACTCACTCAAGGAGGATGCGGTCATAAACGGCGCAAACTGATCGCACCTCTGCGACTTTCCGGTGTGACGCTAGAATTGCATCTTCGGCAGACGTTGTAGGCATCTTCGATGGCTGGGTGGCGGAACGCAACGACCGTCCAGGTTCAGGTAAACGACGAGTCAGCCAGCATCATATATTGCACCGAGTGAGCCACTGACCTCGTGCTTTATCTTGCCACGCGACCAGGAAGACCGAGCACAAGGACAAACTGACGCCGTTGAGCTCCAGTCGCCTCGCCCAGTCGTCGTATATTGAGAGAGGGCCCTAGCCACGTACATTGGTCTGCATTGCTTCGAAGGCATGCAGGAGCAGCTCAGAGGTCAGTGTGCGAGAGAGAACTCTGGCAAAGCTAGTCACAGATAGCGGGATAGCGTCTACTGCGCAATATTTCTTGTATTTAGTGCTAAGAAGATGGATCAACATTTAAACACGAGAAAGACGATAAAACTGCTAACCTGAATCAAATTGTCATTCGCAGACATCTGGGCGAGTTTGAGCGAGAGGTCGCATGTGTCCCTGGGATGAATTGGGACGTCTAACTACTCATCGGTGCAGGACGTACATACGGTGCAGATGATCCGTCAACCTTGGTGATAAGGAGCCTTGTAGCGAGCGTATACTTCGAAGCAGAGGCCAATGACTGTGGAGTCCGACCTCTTGCGCTGCGAAACTGGACGATCGGTCTGTATCGCGACAGCGTTGCATAGTGAAGGACGGAAGTGCGTGTATCACCACCGAGTTGTAGAGGTGACTTGTTCCGGAAGTGGAGCCATATAATTGCAGAGGACTTCGGTGGGCTCGGCGAGGAGAGCAGGCCAGGGGCGCCCGCAGGCCGGCTCCATCAAGCGCCGACATCGCCATCACGGACAGTTCACGTTAGCCCAGCCAGAACTGCATCGTACGTCTTTGTGTCGTCCAAGAATCACAAACCCAACCCGTATCATATGTAGACACGTATACATCATTCATAACCTACACGAACAACACGACGGTGTATCAACATTGTACTACGTCTCCTGAAAGAAAGCAACGATGCCTACGGCTTGACGGACGACACATTTGGTCATCACACGAGCAGTGGAATACAGGCTGAAACGGAGCTTACTCAAGACGGCATCAAGGTCGCGCGCCGTCGCATACACCACATAAGCGTAGGTATCAGTCTCAGTGGCCTGTAGGACGACAGCCAAGGAGAACATGACCGCCTTCACGAACAAGAAGCCAGCCAAGAGGGCGAGAACGCCGACGATGAGGCGCCATCGGATCGTCTGAGGCTCCACAAACGTGATGGTCGGAGGATCGAAGTTCAGGCCATCAGAGCGAACGTCAACGGCTGTGAGCTCGTCTGGCAAACACGCCACGGTTTCGTCCAACTGAATGCTCATGATCAGAAGGGAGGGTAATCGACGGGGAACGAGGGGACGTACATCATCGAGACGCGAGGTCGAAGTATACATGGCGACAGCCCCGTCCTGGAAGTGGAGGCGGTCGCGCGAGAGGGACCCTATGGGAAACGACGATGAGCTCTCGTAAGGTATAATAGATAAAGGCGCACTCACAGTTAATGGCAACGTTGAACAAGTAACGGAGCTTGCGGTGCGTAATGCCAAGGACCGGGCGCATAACGCCGGGACGGCGAGTAGGGACAGCCTAGGAGTCATGTCAGTATGCCGAGGCAAATGCTGTGGAAGAGACTGACCAGGACGATAGCGAGACTGTCGGGATCGTCAACGAACTTGACTACCCGTTTGATGACACGAGCGTCCTGCCCATCAGGGACGCGGAGGAGGTCCGACTGGTGCTCGACGTGGTGAGGGCCGTTTGGGAGGTCGGTGTATGTGATCTGATGATCAGTCAACCGCGACCCAGGGGGGATAACGACGGCCGGAAGGCTTGGGGGTCGCGCAAGGGGAGTGGCGGAGGCGCGAGCGCCATCCTGGGTGGTCGTAGCGGCAGGACCGTTCGCAGGCGAGCCGTTCGAGTTGGACCGCAGGTTTACGATGGAGGAGGACGAGGTGAGTTGCATGACGGACTGGATTCCGGACGAGAGCGTTCAAGGGATGAAGGCAGCTTTCCAAGAGGATGACTGCAGGATGAGAGTCTGGGACGTGCCTAAGTAAAGGACTGTGAGTGGGAGTGGCACGCACCTGATGCGGCATCCTTGGTCCAAGATCGCCTCACGATTCCGACGGCCCCGCATGCGTGCTCGTGGACAATGTCGCCGATGACAATGCAAGAGAGCCGCAACCAGATTTACAAGCGCCAGGAAAAATCGACGATTCCCCGCCGCTCGGATACGCAATTCGTTGTCCCCTGTCCCTCGTTCGAAAGTTCACTGCTTGAACAAATTGGCTAGAAGGTCGGAGGAGTGGAAGGAACCTGCAGGACCGAACCTTGGCAATCACCCTATGAAGCACCACAGATCGACCCGCAGGATCCTCGAGTTTTCTGGCCGTGCCCCACGCCAGAACCCAGGAACATTATCTGATGCAAGAAAGCAATCGAGTGGCACGGTGACAAGCCAAATTAGTCCAGCGGCGGTCTCGTGTGCGCAGCGCGCTATCCAAGCCGCGACCCATGCCAGTGCACTCATCGTGTAAGTTGTGTCGTGTCCCTATCCCATCGTTGAACCACTAAAGGGGGCACATGTGCCCGTCGTTTCAGCGACGTTCATCGCGCTGCCCTTATGCCCTAATCGACAGTTCAAGTTGTCAGTGACGTTCACCGCGCAGTCCTTTAGCCTCACCTCGTACACGCGGCTGCTACGTCTTCCGGACACGGGGCGGAGGCGTTCCAAAAATCAGACGTCCATCAGGAGAGTCTCGCCCTTGATGAGGTGGGGGGACGCGGGTTTTGGCAGGGGATGTGGACAAGCGAGGCTCAGAGGCCTAGGAACTATCGAGGATGTCACAGTCGATGGTCACTGGCCGCCGATTGGAGGATTGCGATTATCCAGCGTCTGTAGCCGATTGCCATACTTGGACAGTCGGCGGCTTTCCCGATAATCGATTGACGAACTCATCTTATCCCCGACTTTGACGTCCGAGTCCCGACGGCATGTCGATCCCTGCTCCGCTCCCATCTCGTCAATGACCTGACCTACGGTGCTCTGCGTTCGCTTGGACTCGGGCTGACGCGTAGCGACTTCGGCGATGGTCCGATACCACTACATCCCCCAACTACCTCGTGCTTCTCTGCATCCCGCCGTCTCACGCGATGCCTCGCTGACGTCGCGTTGGAGGCCCTCAGCGGACTCGCTAAGTAATGGCCACTTCGTTTCGGGCCTTATACACTGCCTTCTTACTTACCCCGAGAATGTGACATCCCATCAATTGTCCACCTCGTGCTAGCTAGCTTCACATCAATATAGTACTTTCGGCTGCAGGCAACGCCCCAGTCATTTAATTCATGTCCGAGGGACTGTAACAAGCATGGTGCGCACATCAACTCCAGCCTGCCTAGATAGTGCCTAGATACTTGTTGATGGCCGTCTAGCCTTGACCACCTCAGCTGGAGGACAGTATTGTTACACTCCTCCCTGCCTTGGCGGCGGTCTTGCGAATAGTGATGTCTCTGCGCTGTCATTGTGGAGGGTACGTTATTCCGCTCGCATTCGCGTTTCTGGCCCAAGCGCTAACGTATTTATGTCGTCACCCAAAAGCTTCTTCGTCGCTTCGTGAATGTAGCACCTCGACCTTCTAATCGCAGCGTTCGCTTATATGCTCGAGTTCATCCAATCCCCCATCGCACACGTCTCAACGAGATCGCCCGATCTCGACGTAGACCCCCGATATGTTCATGGTCAGCCACGTGCCGGTCGCGCACCGGCTGATTCGAAGACGGTGCTCTACTTACGAGCAGGACATCCGCTCCGCACTTCCACCCTTGGAGCTCGTCAAACTTACAACCACCGCAGCGAGCTTTAGTATCGTTGCCCGCGAGTGGATCGAGGGAGACAGCACCGCGCAGAGCAGTTTCCATAGGATACGAACGTGGTGAGTTTTTGGATGATTAGTTGACTGACTAGCGTGGATGGCTGATGACGGGACTGGTGCTTATTTACCGTACTTCAGATGAACCCTTCGCTCGCTTTTACATGTCCAGGGAGCGATTGCTGGCTCCATTAAGTACGTTCTCTGAGTTGCACTGGCGAAACAGTCGGAATGGCAGTCACGTCGCTCGCCTTCGTAAATTCTGACTGTACATCTGGGAAGGATGGGCGGGTGTTGTAACTGTGTATATGTAGCTGCCTGCGCAATCGACGAAGATGGCGAGCCCCGGTCAATGCGCCACCGGTACCCCTGCAGGTTGCAGTGGAGCTGTTGAACGCGGAGAGCTGGACAGCCGCCATTGCGAGAATGTTGCCAATGTGCTGAGAGGTATGGATGCACTGCTGCTGATACTCCTTGCTTTCACTTTTCCGATGAGCCTAGTTAGACTTGCGCGATGAAATGCTATGCAAATTCGAACCTGACCATGACTCGGATGCATAAATCCCTCAGGAGGTCCGGCTCCAAACAAGCTTGAAGCCTCTCCTTAAATGCTCCGAGAGCGGCGCATGATGCGTATGGTTAGCAAAGGTTGAGTACTGGTTCCGTTCGTTATATGTCATTGCCTTGCGCTGAGTACCGAAACAGGCCGAAGGATCGGAAGCGCCCGGGTCACATTGCACGCTAGAGACTCGAGTGATTTGCATTCCCCTCCTGATCGTCGCCCTGGGCCTTCGTCCTTCCCCCCTTCGCTCCTTCGCGTTGCATTTTCTTGTCCATGGCTGGTTCTAACTTCCAGACCTCCGCTTATATCGAACTCCACACCCTCACAAAGGGGCACAGCGACACCATCAATTCATTGGCGTACTCTAGAGACGGCGTACACCTGGCCAGTGGCGGCGACGATCACCTCGTTATCATTTGGAATGCTCAAAAGGCCCAACTCCTCTACAGGCTCGTCTTCGAGAGTGCTGTAGATTGCGTTATATGGCATCCCGTTCATCCAGAGACCGTTATCGTTGGCCTCAAGACCGGTTATCTCTTTCAACTCCATGACTTCTCCTTGGTGCGTCGTGAGTTAATGCACGAATGTCACCTCATTGCTTGACGATATAGCACAGCGCAATTACCAGCGACATGACATCCACCTGGGAGTACGGAGCGCGGTGCATTGCATGGACTATAGCGCTCCATCTCAGTGCCTCGCTATAGGGATGGGCGAGGAAGTGCACATCACCCGGGAGAAGGCTCAAAGTACGTTTGCCATGTTCTCGATAACACCATTCTGATCTTGTTGCCTTCTCTGAGGTGTGTACGAGGGGGATATTGTCCTTCCTTCCCCATTGAATCGAGAAGACCCACCTCCTGACTTCGACGACCGAATGCGAGCCGTTGCCGTGCAATTTCTGCAAAAGGAGAGCTCGCATCTCATCGTTTCCTACCTTGCACACGGTGTTGTGTGAGTCCATTCTGTCTCTTGTGTTCTCCATTCGCGTGACTAACAGTTATGAAAGATGTTGGGATACGACGACCCGTAGCCAGGTATGGAGCGTTGCAATGCCCTCGGTGAAACCAAGCATGTGAGTCTTGTATACGTTCCGCTTTCTCAGTTCTTCTCAGGTGTCCTTATCTCTTCTGCGCTCAGAGGAGGCTCTGCATTGACCCCGGACCAACGTTTCGTTGCGGTTTACAACCTTCACGATGGTCTCGACCTGTATGCCGCAGGACCCTACGGTAAACAGAGGCCGAGAAAAGTATACAAGTTCAACAAGCCGCAGGTTTCGAAGCATGCTCTTCAGGTGCGCTTCGCGCACCATGGGAAGGCTCTTGTATGCGGGACGACCACTGGAAGCATCTTGCTGTGGGAGGTTGTAACAGGTGATGCGCTGCAGGAGCTGAATCATGCTGGTAGTTTGTTGTTTGTAGAGTCAGGTTTGACATTGCTAACAGTATCGTTGCATCAGAGGACATCGTACAAGCCATTGCGGTATGTCTTTGTCCAACAATTGGCGTCATGCTCGAGTCTCATTCAGCTTCTCAGGTTGCTACACTACCAACGGCTAGTTATATTGCCACAGGAGTTGCGGCGAAGGGTCAAAAGACATATATCAAGATATGGAGAGCCAGAATATGTGAGCCCCACGTTTTTCGTCCTCCGCAGTTGCATTGGTCACTCATTCAAGGTTCTTATGACCCGTGTCGGAAGTGAACTCCCCCGGAAACCCTGAATACCAAGTAAGCGACGCGATGGTCGACTTCGTACAGGCAGTCACGGTACGCATATGTCGCCAATTGTGATCTTGACTCGTTCATAATTTCGAGATGTAGGAGAATCGTTTGTTCCAACCAAGCGAGGCTGTTCGTCACGGAATAGCCATCGCCGTCACTATTCTGATGTGCTTGTTCATTGTGTGGCTTTGTACCTTCATCCCATGGCTTGTCCTTTGGCACGCAACGTGCATCGGTGTATGTGGCTTGCATCTCATACCACCTTTCCCGCTCACCTTTTTGCGCATAGGCAAATTGGTCCGTCCACGCATTCCTTGTTGCAGTTGGCACGGCCGGTGAGCGCTCCTTAGCCACGGCGCATCGGCTTTCGGAACTATGGAGTGCTTTCGTAGCCTCCGCTTCTGCCTCCATGCGACACGCTGTCCTCACATTCTTGTTCCCCGAGGGTCCAGATGGGGATGTTGCTGGCATGAAGGCCCCGCTTCAGGAAGAGCTGTGACGTTTTCAGGGGTGAAGCTCGAGCGAATGTAGCGCATTTGCGCTTGTGACTCAATTTGTATCACGTTCTAAACAGTTCTATCGATTGTATGGGCGCAGAACAACCTTCAGTGTGGTTTCTGGTGAGAGCAATCGGGCCTTGAGCTCGCACACGGACGGGGGCGGCTGTGGGTGGCGAACCCGGAGGCGAAAGTTGACGGAGGAGGGCCGGTGAGGGACAAAATAAAGCCAATCCGGAGCACCCATCAATAGGCGGTGGTCCGCACGGGCACGGAGTACTGGCGGCCGTCGCGCACACAAGGAGGATTTTAACGCCGCATCAGACCGACCAGAGTAAGTAATCCGGGCTCGCGTTGCACTCACTACATGGGGGAGAGGCTGTCGGAGCGGAGGGGCGAGGAGCTCATCAATGTCGATCTTCCCTCTCCCTGGCGGGAAAACGGTCGGGCCGGAGGAGCCTAGAGGACGGACGACGGTTGGCATCATGACCAGCCTCTAGTCGCGCGTTGGAGCGGTCCAGCTCAAGTACCAGGAAGAAATTCTAAGAGCGCACCATGCTGGTAAGTGCTCATCCCTCAGTTCATATCTCCGTTGAGGATACACACGTAAGACTTTAGCTTGTCGAAACTAATACATGATGGTTGTAACGATACCATGAGGTGCACAACGATAAACGAGTACTCCCCCACATAACGATAAAGACACTACTCTGTGGGGGTGGGACGCGTACCATTAGTATCTTGAGGCCAACAAGTGGGATGCAAGCACTCACGAGGGACGATGGACGATTGGCCAGACTCAGATGGCTGTTGGTCCGCCTCTCGCTTCCGAATACGACCCATATAGGTGCGCAGCGTCTCCTTCGTCACCCACGACGGTTCTCCGTTGCTACAAAAATTGAGGATGTAGTCGGAGAGATAGGGATGGGGAGCCGCGACCTGCAAGGTTGTCCAAGAGGACTTCTTTGACCACATCCAGACCTGCTTCTGCCTGTCTGGGCCATCGTGAACATACAACTCGCCCAAACGGACTTCAGGAAGTGTAGGAGGGGTATCTAAAAACTGGTTGCTCGAGGAGGAGTACCAGATGGTCTTCTCGCGACGGAGGTAGGGCTTATTACCACGGGCACGCAGTGCACGTTCCTGATGAGTCACGACGAGCGGACCACTGAGGTACGAGTTAAGACGTGCCCCTGCGATGAACGTAAGATGGCACGTACATCGAGGTCTCCACTGTTCCCGAGCGCGCAGGCAAAACCGGCATCGCATCGGTTGTACTCGCTCGCGATGGAGGGGACGGGCCTCTGTACAGGAACAATATCTAGAAGGTAAGCAGGGCAGGAGTGTGCAAGATATCAACATCAACGCACTCTTTCGCTACAGGGTCCGTCTCCGTCGTCGAGGTTGAACCAGACGCAGACGAGGTTGCTTGACTCGTGTCATTCACCACGTTTGGCGACGGGCTCCGAAGCCGCTGCGAGGCGGCAGACATAGAGTTGGTACCAGAGGATGAGGGTCCCGCGTTCCCGCTCCGCCGTACCTATACATTGATTGGGGTTTGTGATGTTGCGGCAGATGGACGTCAAGGGTAGCAGTGTACTCACG
The DNA here is from genome assembly GCA_019426095.1 of Ganoderma lucidum. NCBI lineage: Eukaryota > Fungi > Basidiomycota > Agaricomycetes > Polyporales > Polyporaceae > Ganoderma > Ganoderma lucidum. Next base: position 44,308 of record JABWUW010000020.1, read on the forward strand.
TCAGTCACCGGAGTCTCAGCAACAGTGCGATGCACGTTCTCAACATGATGCTCCTCGGAAGGTAAACCACTACAGAATCGGAACGTAAGACGGGTGGGACAGGTGCATACTTGCGGAAGACCGTACCTTTGAATGATACGGGGCTGTGGGCAGAGGTGGCGGTGGCGGAGGATGATGGACGAGGGCTTGAGGGGCCTGCCTTCGTCACTGGCAAGAAGGAAAGCAGGGTACGTTGGTTGTTTGATCCAAATCGTGGTCGGGGCGTCGGGCTCGATCATGACGTTCTGAGAGTCGAAAGTCGAGTCTACAAGTCGTGTCGTGTGAGGATGAAGGCCGAGGGAATGGGGCCACTGACATTCAGGACCGAGCTTTTAAACATCGGGGCAAAACCCGTCTTGAAAGGATTGTTGAGAATGAGCATCGTACAAACGCAAGTAAAGGAGATGAGAGCTGTCGCAGAGGGTGTAAGTCGAGGCGCTGGCGACCATGCGTATTGTTCCAGTAGTATTGTTCATCCTCAGCGCTCAGCGGCAAGTTACGGTCCGATCGGATCACCTCAGCCACGCGAGAGTGTGGAATCAACAGAACCAGCTGACCAAAAAAGAAGGAGGGAGTTGTTGGGTGCTCGAAGGTCGCTAAAAGCTGCAGGGAACGGGAAAACAACACCAAAAGGAAAGGGTGAAGGCTGGCTTGGATCGGAGCTGAAAGACCACTGCTCAGGACAGCCCCGTGAACGAGGCGAACGGGCGATTCAAACGAAGGCACTCGGGCCAGAGGGCGGGTAGATGGGAATGACGATAGGTGACTTACGGCGAGTCACGACGAGATGACGAGATGACCGGTGAACAATGAGAGAGGGAGGGAGAACACGCCGAAAATGAGAAGTCAAGCGGGGAGCCGAAATCTGTATTGCCTCTGCACATAGCTACATCTATATATCATACACAAGGAACCCTAGAATCTAAAGAAAAAACCAAGGAATCACAGAATCGGGAGAGACGACCAATCAGCCGAAGGGATAGGGCAGAGAACACAACTGTGGAGCGAACATGCCACGAAACGTCGTACCAAAACATGCCTCTTTTACACAGTGGCCGAAGCGCCATGCACAAGAGTTGGAAAGATGATGCCGAAGGACTGCCATGTGACGAACAGCGCGATGAAATGAACCAATCAGCGCAAAAGGCTGACAAACCAAGCGGTAGTCTGGGTGGAAACGAAGCACAACCGGACCAGGCTTCGGAGGGATAAGGAGGGCCCGACGTGACCGTGATGCTGCACGAGAGCGATGAAGGGACTGTACAGGACGAAGGGATGTGGTCGGACACACGGACGGTCGTGAGCGCAACGCACGACTGGTGACTGGGCGCGAAGATGGAGTCCAGACCCGGAATGGGCCACAGGCCCATCACCTCCCCCCCACTGAAATCTGAACTGTCCTCAGTTCGCACAGGCATTGCGATCGGAAAGGGAGAGCGGGAAATGCCGGACTGCGGATGACGTTGGGCCATGGACAAGTCGGGAACAAATGACGCGACAGGGGGAACGAACGTTCCCACTACGACCACGATGTATCCCGCCGATGAGACCAACAGCGAGATCCAAAACCACGCGGGGCTGATAATGCTGGCGCCATTGGAGAAGATCAAGGCCGACATCGTGAAGGTCGAAGAATTAGCGTTGCAGCAGCCGGCACCAGAGGTTGAGTTATGGCGCTGGCTGCTCGCTGTATCGCAGTGGCTCGGCACCGCCAATTCGCAATCCCGGATGCAGAAGACAAAGTCAAGAGGCTCGGCACGACAGTCAGGGATCGACTCATTCGGCAAGTGAGCAACATTGTTGGGGGATTCAGCATGGATGCGAGGGCATGGACAGAGGCGGTGGAGGGGCTGAAGAACATGCTCAAAGGGGCGGTCTGACAGGTGGTGAGTAGTGAAACAGCACGAGAATGCAACACCTTATTGAGGTGATTGCAGGAGGTGTTCCATCGCATCACTCAGGAGCACGCACGCACCAAGGCATGGTTGAACGACCTGCGCGACAGCTCACAACGAGCCCCGGAGTACTTCCACCTTGAGAACTACTACCACGAGGTCATGCGGGACCTATGGGCACTTCTGAATGTGTTCGATGTCCAGAGCCGCATCGCGCACACGACCGGGTTGCGCGAAGATGCCCTCCGGATCCAGAGGATGACACTAATGGTCGCCGATGCGCCGAACGAATGGCTCCAACATGCCACATGGCTGTCCGACTTCCTGTGCAGCGTCGAGGCCATGGATGAGGCAATGCGAGGAGTGCCAGCGGGCACGCCAGCATTGGTGGATCGCTTCGCGGGCGACAACGAGGACGATTTCTGAACGATGAATGCAGACGGATGTGGGAAGGAAGACGAACGTCACAGAAGAGCCAAAGGGAAACGGAGGTGCGGACGATAGTAGGCAGCACCCAAAAAGCTTGTACTTGTACCGCTCCATTTGAGTCGTGCGCCTCATGCGCGCGACCACGAAAATGAAATGAATCGTGCATTGCCGTGAACGCCTGTCGGAGAGAGCTGATCCGGGTATCCAATCGCGCCACAGTTAAAGGACGGTGAAGTTAGAAAGAAGCATCGGCAGGTGCCGTTGATCCACGGGAGAAGTGACAGCCATCTGTTCCAAGACTGTATGCGCCACGGCTGGGTGCAGAAGGGTTCAAAGTGGGCCGCCGGTTGTAACAAGCATAAAAGAGGGCACGACAAGGACAGATCCCCAACGACCATCGTCCTGTCCCCGCTCCGTCCCACTCTTCGTTGACCCGCCCACACTCCCAGCCATCTTCATCGTCCATGGCCCCTTCTGCGACGTCCAGCAAAGGCAAGCAACCCACGAACGCGCGATCTGAATTCCAACAAGACCGGGCCTGGGAGCCAGAAGAGAACACCGACACCCAAGACCATCAAGATTGGGTCGAGACGATGACCATGCACCTCGTAAGCCCAGACGGTTTTGGGGTTCGTCGCATTAACGATTCATTTCCAGGCAAACATGCCGCGGCCGGGGGTGCAGACGAAGAAGTCATTTGACTCGTCAACGACATCTTCGCAGCCCACGCCGAGCAACTGCAAAACCTGTTCGGCAGCTGGCCACAATGGGCCAGTCCCATCATGAGTGATGTGCATGACCACGCGGTCACGGCGGCGACAGCACGCCACGCACAAGAGGAGGAAGACCGTCGGCAGGCCCGTATCGCAGAACTCCGAGCATGCCACATGACGACTACTTCCGCATCATCCACAGCACCACCTCCTGTTGCACCTCCCGCCATGTCCACGACCGCGACCCAAGACAGCGACGCGGGGAAGCCAAAGTGCAGGTGCATCTCCGAGGCCCCCACAGGTGAACCGGAGAAGAAGAAGGCGAGGAAGCTGGTGGACCCCGGCCACATTATCGCGGTCGTGGTGGATCGTGCGAGGATGGTGAGTCCAATACTTTGATATTCGTTTGCTCGATGCTAATCATTTTGTAGTGCGAATGGTGCATAACGCTTAACCAAGCGTCATGTATCGTGTACAGCAAGAGTGGTCAATGCGAGAAGTGCATGACCAACCAGAAGAAGTGTGAGAAGGAGGGCGAGCTGTTCGGCTCGTGGCACCGTTGCAAGTACGGTATGGGAGGTGCATTGCCGCCGTTTGCGTCGCTTGAACGGTTGAGGGAACGACTGGCAGAAGAGTCCACCACGCCACCACCACCAACACCCTCGAACGCGACTCTGGGGCCCTCGGCAATCCCTGCCCCACCCACTCCCGCTCCCCATGCTCGTGAGAAGAACACAGCCACTCCATCCGCCGAAGCTGAAGCCCAAGGCCCTAACGACAGGCCTGGGGTGACCGGCGCGATCAAGTTCACACCTGCAGAAGACTTCGCCCACGCGACTGACATTCCTACTCCCGCTCGCGCACCTGCGGTCATCGACAGCCCATCCATCATGGTGAACAGTACTCCTGGCCACTTCCGTGGCGTCATTGTGGCCCGGATCGTGGCATACAACCCTCATGTGCCATCTGCCATATTCCGCACGGTCAACGACTTTGGGACGGTGGAGATCAGGGATCTGGGGGTCCCGCGTGAGCAACGGCGCGGTATCTGGGCCTCATCGCAGAACTCGAATTCACGTATGGGCGACTCGACACCCTGGGAATGATGGCGCGATCTCTCGAGATCACGCTCGACGAGTGGCTTGGGCCGTACCTCAATGCTAACCCACAAGAGGCCGGAGAAGAGGAGGATGAAGAAGAAGCTGTGGCAACCAGCGGACCAGGACCCCGCGATCGGGTGGAGGCGACAAACAAGGACATGGAGGCACAACGAAAGCCCAGGGACCATCTGAAACTGATCGTCAAAATTGAGATGAGGAAGACCAATTGCGGAGAAGGATCAAGCGCCAAGAGGCCCAATGACGTGATCAATGACGACGCGAACGAAAGCAACCACGACGAGGACGAGGACGACAGCCTGAAGAAGAAAAAGCGGAAGAGCGAGCGGCGCCGGGGAAAGGATAAGAAGAAGGGTCCACAAGAGTGATGAATAGGTCGCGCGAGTAGAAAGAGTTGGATAGTTCTTGATCGCATTTTGTAATCGCAGGCTAGTAGATTGTTTTTCTGATAGGTTTTCTTGTTTTCCTGAGAGACAAAGCAAAGAGACGGGCAAATACAAGGAGATGGATTGTTGTTTTGTAATTGTAAAACTGAAAGACAAACATAACATGAGTGAAACAGAATACAGGACACTGTCCCCCTCCCCCCCACTGAAACCTTGACCGTCCACGGTCACGTCGAGCGGAGAGGTATTGGAGGTTTTGAAGCACATGCAGCCGTGCTAAGCCAATTCGTCAAACTCGACGTCGTCTATGCCATCGCCCTTGTCAGTGGAGGCTTCGAGCTCACGTATGCGTCGCCCATCAACGTCGAGGTCGTTTTGAGTGAAAGCAATGGGGTCGTGCCACGCGAGGTACAGCTTGATGTGGAACACGGCGATCGGACAATCGAACACAGCACCATTGGGTTCGGAGAGGATGTAGGCACCACCATGATTGCGGGACACGACAAGATAAGGGCCGAGGTAACATTTCTGCATCTTCCTGTTCAGGAACTTCTCAATCGCCATATTACGGATGAGAACAAGGGTGCCAGGCTTCGCGTCGAAGTCGTGAATCTTGTAACAATTGCGTAGTTCGAATTCCTCTGCATCTGCAAGGCGTTGGGCGAAAATGTCCGATCGGAGCCTGTCGATGTCGGCTGCATGTTTCTGAAGCACGGTCGCGTGGAGCGCGATGAGTTCCTCGGTCGTAAGGATGCCCTCAGGTGGGCCGACGAGATAAGTAGCCTCCTTGAAGTCGAGAGGGAGAATGGGGTGACTACCGGTGACTGCGAAGTATGGTGAGCAGCCGAGACATTTGCGGACGGAGGTATGATCGGCCCAGAGGACAGTGTGGATGCTAAGATGCCAGTGCCCGCCGTCGCCATTGGTCGCCTTGAAAAGGGCGTCACGAACGTTAAAGTGGGGGCGTTCGATGATTCCGTTCGCCTGCGAGTTGTAACCGGAGATGCGGATGTGATGCAGATGGTACTTGTTGGCGAGGTACGAACAAGCCACGATCCAAAGGGCGCCATTGTCGGTCACGATCTCTGAGAGGGTGTTCCAACGGCAGATGATATCCTGGAATAACCATTCACCTAGAGTACGTGCAGTCTCGGAAAGCAGCATGCAGCCTTCAACCCAAGATGTGGTCACGCACCGCGCGTGGGCGAAGTACTTGTAGCGGCCAGGCATATGCATTGAATCGGCATGGATATGCACCATAGGCATGGTGGGCTCGGGAACAATGGGAGGGATATGGATGCGAACGACTTGACGAACCTGGCACATATGACAAGTGCGAACGTACCAGTCGATGTCATGCACCATCTGAGGCCACCAGAAACGATCGCAGACGAACACTCGGGTAGCAAAGAGGCCACGATGGCTGACATGATTGTGTAACTCGATGAGGACCGACAGGCGACAGTCGGCGGATAGCACCAGGTGATGCACGCCGCCTGGGTTACGATGCCAGAGGACGCCCTTCGCGTCCAGTATAAACCGCGTGGTGAACTTGTAGAATGTAACCCACTTGCAGTCGTCCAGACCATCCGGTCGCTTGGGGTTATCCAGGAAATTGCGGACGAGTTCTAATTGGGAGTCAGATCGACGAGCCGAGTCAGTTCGCGGGAAGTCAGCGTAAGGCGGAGGTTCGATGGTGGGAGGGCGCACTTGCGGCACGATGCCCTGCACGAAGACGTCGACGGCATCACGTCCGGTGGGGATAGATGCATCAGCGAGTCGTGGGGCGGGATTGATTGTGTGAACGAAGCTGTATAGGTTTTCCATCCAATCCTTGAATTCGTCGGAAGAAGGTTCGGGCTGGTTGCCAGGCTGAGGCGGATGGTGTGAGAGCCCGTCTGGCGCGTACTTCTTGCCCGGAACATGAACGAGTTCGAAATGGAAGGTAAGGATTCCCATAATCCACCGGTTGATCGCCGTGGAAGGTTGCAGGTCGGGGTTTACGAGCATACCACGAATATAACCAGCGTTGGTTTCCACGACTAGGTTGCGGACGCCCAGTAAATGCAGCTTCAGCGAAGACAACACGTGGAACAGGCCGTATAACTCGAGCTTCGGTTGGGAGAAATGACGTTCGTGATCGTTCAACGTGATACTGCCAAACCGATTGTAGTAGCAAATCTTTGCATTGGCCTCGTCTTGTTGGCAAAAAAGGTAACCAACTGCGATGAAGGAAGTATCGACCCCAAGAATAATGGGTGCATCAGAATCGTATCGCAAAGGCCGCAATGCAGGACAATCAAGGAGGGCAGTCTTCAGGTCGTCAAACGCCGCGATCTGACCAGGACCAAATTCGAAGGGGACGTCCTTGCGGGTGAGTTGGACTAAAGCGTTCGCGCGCTTGGCAAAGTTGCAAATGAAGATGCGCGCAATGCCAACCATGCCAAGGAATGCACAGACCTCAGACAACGACTTGCAGGGCTGCCAGTTACGAATGGCATCCACGCATTTGTGTTTGGGAAGACGACCGATCGGGGTACAACGACTGCCAACTAAGACGTGCTCATCGATACACGGCCACGCTTTTGGTCCGGAGAAAGTGCCCCCTGCGTGTGTGATGCAACGTATAATACGATTGGCGATGGATAGGTGTTCCCAAACGAAGCGGCGGATACCAGGGTTATCGGGAATGGTCTCATACGAAACCGTCGGGACGACGGTAGTCGGAGTCGGGGCCCTTAGCCATAATGTCATCGACGTAGACTGCGGCCTTTTTGGGGATCTCATCGCGAAGGATAAATGTGACGTCGTTGTGGAAGATTGCTACAGAGTTTGTCCAACCCATGGGAAGCATGGTTAAACGATGTGCACCAAAAGGTGTTTGGAAGGTGGTGAGGTCTCGGGACGACTCGGCTATTTCACGCTCGTCATAGCCGACAAATAGGTCGAATGACCCTATGCACGGGCACGCCGCAAATTGTTCGATGATGTATTCGGGGATAGGAGGAACACCGGAGTGCTGAATGGTAACGGCGATAAGGGGTTCGAGACTATAAACAAGACGGATGCGACCGTCTTTCTTTGCGACCACAAACCAACGGGATCGGTAGCAGGAGTTGGAGGGTTCATATACGCCGCTCACGATCTTCTTACAAATTTGATCACATATCTCATCATAGAGGCCCGGCGGGATAGGGATATTGCACAAGACCCAGGACTTGTGGGGAACAGTAGGAATCTCGACCGGGGGAAAGAAGTCGCAACAAAAGGTGCCTCGCTCGGCGTCGGTCCATGCGAACCCGTTCTCCTGGTTCTTGATCATGTCATCTATAAGGTCGAGTCTGGCCGGCCAAAGGAAGTGTTTGTGACACATGTGGAGCTCTGTCCGACGCTCCGCGGTGTATCTCGTACCAGGCTTGAACTCAGAAGGGGGATGAGGGTTCAATGGTGGCATATCCGCAAGCGGGTCACCGATAATTTTACGCACGATGCGGAACTTTTCCGGGAGATCGGCAAGGAGAGGTCGCGTCTTGAGCGTGACCGGCTTGTACTTTTTCTTCATTGCCAGGTACTGATCCACAAGCGAGGCATGAAGAGAAGAATTAAAACGGAACGGCGAGTCGGAGCCGGAAGTCGTATGTCTGTTGGGTTTTGTCATTTTATGGAAATCGGACGAAGCATGCGAGTCATTGGAAGGGATGGAATTGAGACCAGAAGTGAGGGTCGAAAGGAAAATGTCGGCGGAATTGGATTTTACTAGCTTTTCTTGGGTAGAAGAGTCGATTGCGAACCCGTCGCACGATTGGAGATAAGACTGAACCAGCAAGAAGCTATCCAAGTCAGGGAGTAGCGAGTATGCGACGACCTCGGCCGCACTCGTCCGTGAATCGTATTCTATGACGAACGAAGTCGCATCCCCATCGTCAAATAGGTCCTCTAGAGATGAAAACCCTTGATTTGCGACAGCGTAGGAGGGTTATGCTCGCCACGCGCGTATGTCGCAAGTCGCGCAGATACACCTGTGTTCAGACAGCGAACAGTGATGAACTGCGTGTCGGGCCCCAAGTTCTCCATTGTAGTCTTCATCAACACCTCGAATGGTTGGCCCAATAGTACATCGTAGGAAGCTTCCCGAACAACGAACATCTGAAGAAGGACCACTATGCGTGGCGTAAGCTGGATGGGGACGTCGTGTGCTAGGCCCACAACACCATTGAGGGAGCCATTTGCGTTACGGATTTGTAGAGCGACCTCCGGGTCGGTATTGATTTTGAGTCGGGCGCAACACTGCTCGCTGATGCTTGCGATCTGCGAGCCGCCATCGAGGATACACTCCGTGACCTGGTCGTTAACAGCACACCAAAGTGTTCGGATGTGATGCTGGTCTTGACCCGCAATAAGGGGCCCAACACTGGTATTGCCAACAAAGAGAGGAGCATGCGCGCCTTCACCATTGATCGCTGCCGCAAAGCAGTCTATTGATTCCAACGAGGCCTCCGTCGCATCTTCAAGCTGGGCAGCTTCAATCACAGTAATTGTATCACGATCGGCTTCTTTGTCCAAGACCGTAGTGATGTATGCAGAACGAACTGCGGGACCGTATTCGGGCTTGGAGGAGAGCTGAACGTTCAGGATGCCAGGGATCGAGCTCGGTTGTTGCGCGACGGGTTTATCAGTGAGGACAGGTGGCTGAACAATGACCGTATCAGCAGCAGACGCAGGCTTGTCATTCATGACAACCTCACACGGCATATTAGAGGGAGGAGGTACGGGCTTCAACAGAGCCTCGGGCTGAGGCTCGGCAGCGCACTGCTCCGGCAGGCGCACGATGCGACGCACACCAGAAGCCTCGTGGATTCGGCGGCGAACGCCCGGCGCGAAACTCGACTCAATCCATGTGACCACCGTTGCACCTCCCTCTCGACTTCCAACCTCACCTGTCACTCGATCCTCCCTCTCATCTTCCGTGCCTTGCACATCCCTCTTTCTTCTAATGGTCTCTTTACCGTCTGTCAAATCGAGCTATGTATCCTGGGTGTCATGGGGTGCACCCCGGGCGTCCGAGTCCTGGTATTTTCTCTGTGCCAGCTCAGGCCCAGCTGTCCGCGTTTTCTTTGGTAGTGTGCGTATTGACCAATATTCCATTTCTTCCTTACTGCCTCGCACTACTAATCTGAGGGCAGGTGAGCGTCGCAAGAGTCGGGGTGATTTACTGGGTTTAAACGTGTTAGACAAGGTAAATTACCCAGCGTGCGCGTGCCCCGCTGTGGCACTCTCCAGCCGGCCGTGCCCGGTTGGCGCATTCCTCCTGCGCCCGCTGGCACCTCCATCTCCTGAGCGGAGCCTCGGGGGAATGCGAGCCTGGCTTATGCAGCAGCGTCGGGGACCGCATCCCCCCTAACTGCCAGGTAAGCACGTTCGCTCACTGGGACCGTGTCCCGAGAGCTCACCTTTGCTCACCGCTGCCAGCGCGCTCTTGCGAAGTTCAATATATCGTTTTGCTACCCTCCGTCCCACCCTAGTACATCAGCATCACACTTACACCTTGTACTTATGCACCGTCTGTTGAATCGAGCTATGTATCCTGGGCATCATGGGGTGCACCCCGGGCGTCCGAGTCCTGGTATTTTCTCTGTGCCAGCTCAGGCCCAGCTGTCCGCGTTTTCTTTGGTAGTGTGCGTATTGACCAATATTCCGTTTCTTCCTCACCGCCTCGCGCTACTAATCTGAGGGCAGGTGAACGTCGCAAGAGCCGGGGTGATTTAACCCTTCAAAACAAGCCCAAATCAACGAAAACGGGGAAGAGCTTGGCGAGAAATCATCGACACAAGTTAATGATAGGTGCCCAACGAGTGCACCTCGATTGCAGGTGCTATAGGTCATCATCGGGAGGCCTAAAAATAAAGAAATATGCGCAGAGCACCGTAGGTCAGGTCATTGACGAGATGGGAGCGGAGCAGGGATCGACATGCCGTCGGGACTCGGACGTCAAAGTCGGGGATAAGATGAGTTCGTCAATCGATTATCGGGAAAGCCGCCGACTGTCCAAGTATGGCAATCGGCTACAGACGCTGGATAATCGCAATCCTCCAATCGGCGGCCAGTGACCATCGACTGTGACATCCTCGATAGTTCCTAGGCCTCTGAGCCTCGCTTGTCCACATCCCCTGCCAAAACCCGCGTCCCCCCACCTCATCAAGGGCGAGACTCTCCTGATGGACGTCTGATTTTTGGAACGCCTCCGCCCCGTGTCCGGAAGACGTAGCAGCCGCGTGTACGAGGTGAGGCTAAAGGACTGCGCGGTGAACGTCACTGACAACTTGAACTGTCGATTAGGGCATAAGGGCAGCGCGATGAACGTCGCTGAAACGACGGGCACATGTGCCCCCTTTAGTGGTTCAACGATGGGATAGGGACACGACACAACTTACACGATGAGTGCACTGGCATGGGTCGCGGCTTGGATAGCGCGCTGCGCACACGAGACCGCCGCTGGACTAATTTGGCTTGTCACCGTGCCACTCGATTGCTTTCTTGCATCAGATAATGTTCCTGGGTTCTGGCGTGGGGCACGGCCAGAAAACTCGAGGATCCTGCGGGTCGATCTGTGGTGCTTCATAGGGTGATTGCCAAGGTTCGGTCCTGCAGGTTCCTTCCACTCCTCCGACCTTCTAGCCAATTTGTTCAAGCAGTGAACTTTCGAACGAGGGACAGGGGACAACGAATTGCGCATCCGAGCGGCGGGGAATCGTCGATTTTTCCTGGCGCTTGTAAATCTGGTTGCGGCTCTCTTGCATTGTCATCGGCGACATTGTCCACGAGCACGCATGCGGGGCCGTCGGAATCGTGAGGCGATCTTGGACCAAGGATGCCGCATCAGGTGCGTGCCACTCCCACTCACAGTCCTTTACTTAGGCACGTCCCAGACTCTCATCCTGCAGTCATCCTCTTGGAAAGCTGCCTTCATCCCTTGAACGCTCTCGTCCGGAATCCAGTCCGTCATGCAACTCACCTCGTCCTCCTCCATCGTAAACCTGCGGTCCAACTCGAACGGCTCGCCTGCGAACGGTCCTGCCGCTACGACCACCCAGGATGGCGCTCGCGCCTCCGCCACTGGCCATCGCCTTGCTCCCGTCTCCGTCGGGCCACCCGTCGGCTCCGCCGCTGGTCCTCGGTTGAAATATCCAGTGAGTTAACATGTCCCCGCCTTACGATGCCCTCCCCACACCATCACCGATCGTCAGGTCGTGCAGATCACTTCGTCCCGAGGGTCTTCCGGCATGGGTATGCGTCGTGCGCCGACTTTGCCTGCTATTGACGAACTCGAGCCGATGCCTGCGAACGCAAGGGGGTTAGACCTCTCTAACGTGTGTACATTCTCCCCATTTCCATTGGTATTACTTATCCGCGGTTTAGGGCATCCTTGCGGATGTCGATCGTGCTGGGCTCGCCCATTTGCTTGCGAATCATCCTCTTCCCACCTTCTCGCGTGACCACGTGGATACGTCGGTATCTTCGCTCCTCGCCATCCTGGCCAAACAGTCATTCCTTGGGGTGGTATGTACGTTCTTTGCGCTCGGGTGCCCCTTGTCTCATCTGTCGCATAGGACGATCCCAACCTTGCTGAAGACAAGCCGATCGTTGCGATTCCTGAGCCCAAGTTGCGCGCTCTCTTCATGAAGTCTTTATTATGTATGTGTCGGGCTCTCGTATTTCTGTTTAGAGTGACATCTTACGTTATTCTAAAGGGTTTATTAACCGCGAATGTGCCAGTCTCAATGGCGCCGTCGTCGTCTTTGTTGGCAAGAGGGTTCGCGGTAATGTACGTATTCTACCCATTTGGCCCGTAGTACGAGCTGATCGTCGTGTTCAGGCGTCCACTACACGCCTCGCCCTTCCCCTAGCCGCCGTGTGCAAGCTGGCGGACGAGTTCGGCGCAGTAGGGGGTGATCAGGAGTTCGATGAGGAGTTTGAGGAATTCGGGGCCCACCCGTTCCACGCCGGCAAATTCTACGTCGAGCATGGCAGTTGGGCTCTCCCAATTGCTGGCGTCTTTGCGATCATTGCACTGTGCGCGATCGTATTCCTGTATGCCTTCCTTCGCGACGTCGTGATGTTGCTTTCTTTCTCGCGTCATGCTCTGTAATCCCCACCCATCCCTCGTCGTGTTGTAGTACGTCAAATGAAGCAGTGTATATCTCCACGCTGTGTGTCGTGTCGTCAACGAGCGTGTGTGCAAGAAGATATATGGTCCAAAGTTCATCTAAGCGGCGTGGGGCGAAGGCGACACGCGGGGATAACCGGAGAACATGGACGCACTGGCAGAGCGGAACTGGACCGCAAGCCAACGTGTAGCGTCATCCACGTCAGGTTTCTAGTCCACTCTCGGTGGCGAGCCACAGGTACCGAGACACCCCGGGGATCTGGAAAAGTACACAAATATACTGAAGACCCACAAGTCAAGTACAGGAGGGTTTACAGTAACAAACGGTTGCAGTAAACATGGCAAATTTCGTATAGCAATAGCACAGCAGAGAGGATGCATAACGGTAAGATTCGGGACGGGATGGGATGATTGGCGAACAAAACGAATGCGATAGCATGCGGTAGCCGATGTCGCAGAAAGTCTGCTTTACTGCAACGCAGATCTCGTAAATATCCATGAAAATCACTAATTTGGCCCATGACACTTACGTGGTTGACATAGAGTTTACTCCAAAAGTTGCCCTTGTTCTGGCCACGCTTAGGGGCTGCCTTCGAGTGGGCGGCGGCGGGATCATCGTGCCTTGTCTTGGAATCCGTAGATGTTGCTAGACCATCAACGTACTTCTCGAGGTCGTTGACTTGACCAGCAAGGTACGTGTGTGTCTCGTTGACCGAATCCAAAACCGAACTCAACTGGGCCAAAATGCTTCGGAGGGCATCGAGTCGACCTCTCACCACTTGAAGATGAGCATGTTCGTCATCGACTTCAACGGAGATGGTGCCGCGCACAACTGGATGAACAATAGTAGAGGAGGTAGACCCCAAATCTGGCGTCGATATGCTGGCACGTTTGGGTACGAACGCTGGAGAATTGAGGTGATATCCGCTGAAGAGGAAGATAGATCTCGTAAAAGTACAGAGACTGATGCCAACGAATACATACCTATACGTCATCGTTCCAGGGAAAATAGGGCGAGTTAAGAAAACGAGCGACGAGAGTGAGAGGATGAAGATGAGCTGTCGAAGCTGAGTGGAAGCCGGGCACTCTTCGTCGATTCGGATTTCAGACGGAGAAGATCGGCAACACGAGTCTCACCGCCTATTCCTAATGAAGCACTCGACCGACATCCCGCCTCGCCCCGGGTTCGGACCGGGTCTTGTGTAACGGCGCCAATGGTGTCAAAACAAAGGGCGTGTGGCGAGCGAGTGGTGCGTTCGTACGTCCTTCGCTTACCGTATGCTCGAGCTGTTCTGACCTCTAGGTCCTCTACTCAGGCTTGCGACTGAGTCGTCAGATCGCCCTTTCTTCCTTCAAACATGCCTCACATCTCCGGAGTCGACGCCGAGACAGCCATCGCTTCGGCGGAAGAACGCGAAGCCGCCGTTCGTGATGCAGATGCGTTGCTCAACAAGGATCTTACGTAGTACGTTCACGTTCTGTGGAGCTCTCCACCCCTACGGACGCTGACTCTTCAAAGCTTCATCGACAATTTCGTTCTCCCGGAAGGCCCGGCCCAATGCCCGAAAGAATACGGACTACAGCTTGCAGAGCAGCATACCGCCTATCTACAACAAGTTCGGGAGGAGATACGGCTCCAGTCACACAACCTGCGAAACTTCCATGCACGGCTCCGCCCTCGCCTTGGCGGGGAGGACCTCCTTGGTCTCGGGAACTTAGACAACCTGGACGCCATGTCCAAGGTAGTCACCCTGATAGCGGCGGCGGCTCGACACAACAAACAAATGCGCTTTTATTATGCAGAGGCAAGCCGCGCAGTTCCGATGCTCCCATTAAGTGCTGAATAACCTCATACTTGCCGCTACAGTTCATCCGCATCCACGAATGGCTGGAAGCGATCAACGTCCTAACTCCCCTCGACCGCATCTTCATCGAGCATACATTGCCTGGCATCAGATTGACTATGGAAGCTTCGAACGACGATGTGAAGAAGCTCAAGGATAAACTGCAGGCGTTCAAACAGACGTTCTATCTGCTAGCTAACCAGGTATGGATTCCTATCATGCTGCACTCTCATCGCAGTGTTTGAACCTCGAACGTTGTTTCATGCTCGGTAGAACGAGGTTGCAACGTGCGTGACTCGCCTGCTAGACACTCAGATCACTCCCGAGAAATTCGCAAACGCTGCCACCGAGCCTTTCCGGAAGCTGTTCAGCCTCGCTCGAAAGCGCAGCAGGGTCGTCAAGAGGGCCGGGGGCATTGCCGTATCTCAGGCGGTCGAATGGCTCAACCTTCCTCACGGCCGCGTCCCTTCTTATATCTACCTCAAGGAGCTGGAGAGGTACGAGCCTCTCTTGCACTCGATTGAGGGACAGAAGGAGGTACACGACAGATGCGTTGGGACCCTTACGGTAAACCTCTTGTTATGCGAAACCTTGTTGTTACTCAAGGAGATTTTCCGGCAGATGTTGCATCAGCGGGCCAACGGGTGGCCTCGGACCGTCGTGGGTCCCAATGGCGACCAGATTTCGCTTACTTCCATCCGTTGCGCGATGCAGGAGTACGAGTGGATCACGGAGACGTCGTACCAGCTTATCGAGGTTTGGGTTTTTTACTTCCTCTGTTCCTCCCCGTTGTTGATGTTGGCTGTTGACCATGAGCACCCAGGCTGCGTTGCCAATCAATGACACCTTGAAGGACTACACCGCCGAGCTTCAAACCTTTTTCAACTGATGTGGTACGCCCCAGCATAGTACGTTACCGATATCGGCGGCTGAGTACGGACATCTAGGTCGTGCTGCCGGTCAATGTGACCGCGAAGACACCACTACGCTTCGAAGGCCTCTCGTACGCCTTAGCATATCGACGCATCGAGTACCACTTGTCGTTAGAAATGCCACAGCACCGCTGCGTTCCTGTTTACATCCATACCTGGACTCTGACGTACAAGGCAGTCTCCATCTGACTTAGCCAGAGCCGAGGACGGCAAGTCCGACACATTGTTCGAAGAATAATAATAATTTGAGAGCAGTAGCAAGACGTTCAAATCAGACGGGGACAGGGCCGTCAAAGACACCGTTGAGCTGTGGGTTTCAAGCTCTCCCGACCATTACTTGTATTTGTTGGCGAACCAGACGTTACTACTAGCGTCACGTTAGACGTTCTGACTAGATCACGTTGCGCGCGCCGACATTGGTTCCGCGATCTCGACTACGTCTATGGCGCCTATTTCGGCCCGGGATGGCAGCGAGATGCATGCTCGGCCGTTGGGTGGCACCCATTAGAGACGCCGCTTTGGTTGCGGCGACAACCTTGGGTACGGCCCATTTTGTAGCGGTTCTGTTACTATAGACATTGCCCCTCCGGGCGGGCCTGGCCACCGCCGCCCTTCAAGGTATTATGGCGGGCATGCAGTTGCTCTCGAGCCAAGACGGTTTATGCACTAAGTCTAAATTGTGAGTATGGCAGGGTGGGATGAATGTACACCTTGAATGTACACCTTGCTAAGCCCGAGGGAGCTCGCAGGCTAGTTCGTCAGCCTGGCTTTGAACCCCAGCGGCTTGCAGCTGCACGAGGGGAATGAGGCTGCGGAAGATGGCCGTGCTGTTGAACACGGCTGCCCTGTCAGGTACAGTAATTAGGCGGTCCTTTAGACAGCAAATCCTAGTTTCATTGATGGCTACATTTTGTGTCATTGTTTAGACAATCGGGTACTGTAGGGGCCACTGACTGTTATTGTACTACATTGATCTGAATTCCTAGGGCCTCTTTCCCCTATGTCGAAGAGATCGAAGCCTATCAGTTGCAAAAAGCGTTATCGGCCCACTTTCAGTCCTTTAGACAGCTCGGCAAGGCTCAAAATTTCCTATTACAGGCGTGTTTTTCGCTATATCGGGTAGTTTGGCTCATCTAAGCGCTCACGAAACGATGCATCCTACTCCTCGCCCTCTCATATGGGCACCATTCGCAGAAGACCTACCGGAAACGTTGCATCGCAGGGTAAACCCCTCAAGAGACCTCATGTCGAGATTTTGGAGGTATTAGAAGCGCTTTGAAGACAGCATCAGCGATACACTGCAAAATACCCGTTTTCCCACGACATAATCACCTCCCTTTCAAGTTCTCGGGGGAATGAGAGCCTCAAATTCAGATCACAGCTCAACATAACGTATATGCATACAATGAGAAACCCTGAAGTACAATATTTTGGACGGGATGGGTCGAAAACCTCGTTTGTCTAAAGGTCCGGTGCTGTCTAAAGGACCGCCTAATTACTGTATCGGTATCGCGCCATCTTTGGCAATGACAAAGTCGCGCACCACGCTGTGAAGCCGTCCGCGCCGATCACTGGCGCAGCGTTCGTCCCGTGCGAAGTGTCGCCCCCGATGCGGATGAGAAAGCAGCCAAAAGAAGTGAGTGCACGAATGCGCTAGTACGCCAGTGACTAAGTCTAGCCATGTTAGTAAGTGTAAGTACGAGTGCAAAACAACTCGACATCATATTTGCGCATGTCGTTTGTTGGTGGTCCTGTTAATGATGAAGGGGGCGATGCGGCGGCGATGACTCCTGTGTTCACAGAGCCCCGAAGTTCGCAGAACGTTGTATCCCATGAAATCGGCAGTGATGACTCCTGTACATTCTTGAAATATTCCTTCAAGCGCTACACGGCATGAACGGAGAGGAATAGTAAGTGCGCGACCGTGGAGGCGCTGGGAGGCGATATCGGCGAAAAACGAGCTCGAATTATGGTACTCAAGGTAATCGCCGTCTCGCTCGTGCTTACCCTGAGAGTCCCGCGTTACCTTACTCCTCACATTAACATTGCTATCTTCCTAATCGCCACTGATGGTACGATATCTTATTTAATATCCAGCAGTTTGGCCGTCAAAGCCTCGTGCCACTGCTGAATGCGGCGTGGCTCGGGGTACCCGGGACGACAAAGGATGAAGGGTCGGGATGGGTGGGTCGCACTTTTTGCTTCATTCAACTCTTGCCTTTTGCCAATCATGCCGGGTCACAACTCTCTAGTCAATATTCGCACTGTTCATGCGCGTATCCTAACCTCTTCTCAACACTTGGACGGGATGGCCAAGCAGTGAGTCTATCCATAATGCAGATTGAAGCAAATCCGTACTATCCCATGTAGTCTCCTGACTTCCCTCGGATTCACCGACGACCCTGCTCAATGGCCCTCAGAAGTGGAGCGCGTTCTCACCGACCTCGCTGGGTCAGCCCGCTTGGTAGCGGTTCAGCAGATTTGTGCTTTGGCGCAGTCCGTCCGCGACATGCATGCCGTGAAAGACACAAATGAACGCCTCGCGAGCATCATCTTTAAGGAGGTGGAGTTCAAAGCGTATATGGACCTGGTGAACTTTGCGTTGCTCGGGAATGTTGTCACTGTTAACGTTAACGATGCATCCTCAGGTTATGGGATTAACGTCGAACGACTCGGAGAGCTTCGACCCGGAGTGTCGTGGTATCATCCGAAGCCATCTTCCGGAGCTGATCCAGAAGTCGGCAGCTTTCGCTAAGGACATGGCTCCTCTGAAGGCGATACAGGGGGAGCTGGCGTCTTCGTACACAGTCCTTGCAACTCCACGTGTAAGTGGGGAATACTACGAATCCTGGGCTTACTCTGGCTCACTTTGCACGTTCTAGCTCGTCTTAGAAGCTGCGCTTATTGCGTGGCTTCGTATCGAGATTCCTGATGACGTTGTGCTTGCTTGCAAAGTTGCCATCCTGCAACTATTGAAGTTGGCAGATGAAAGGCGGGCTATCATGGACCGTGCGAATGCCCTGATGTTCGGTTTGTCGTCGGGTGCTTCACTCACCGGAGAAGACCAAGCCCGTGTGTATGAAGATTTGCGTGGTTTGGCCAGGTCTTTGGCCGTCCAGGTCAATGGCCATCGGCTTCATCTTACCACCGTTGCTGTACGTCTTCTCTTCTCAGTCCGTATGAAACTGCGCTGACGCTGCATGTCTTAGAATACTGCCCGCATACTGCAGAGCGAGTTCCCTGCTCTTCATGTCCGTGGCCTTGAAGTAGTCGTCCGCGAGCTTCTGGCGGTTAGGTACAAGCGTTCTATATTGGAGGGACGGCTGACTGCAATGTATGAGGTAGGTCCATCTCCTATCACGGCACAGGAGGCAAGGATTAATGGGTTTGTCGCAGCGCTCCGAGCACTTGAGGCTGCTGTGGGGTTGTCTGGCGAACATTTTGAGCCTGGACATCGATCTCGCTAGCTACAAGCGTTCCTCCTAATACTTCCGACGGATCCTTCCTCGCGTCTAGTCCCCCTCCCATCCCGCTCTACTCATATGTGTCTGTAATACTGCTGTGTTTAGACATCCTAGCCTCACGATGCACCTCCGTCCCGTACTAAGTACATCGAAGCACGTCAAATCACGTAGAAAATCGCCTCGGAGTCGTCACCAGAGATTTACTGGCCATGGGTTGCTAACTTAGAAGTTACTCAATGTTGTTGATCGCGACCCCTGGGCAGTGGACACACAATTCCGGCATTTGATGTGCTACTCGGGCTGTGTACGATCATAGCGATATGCTTGGCGCTGGTCCGAGTCTGCTATCATACGGCGCTTATGGCTGGCGTATCCCATTCCCGATCCCCACCCTATCTGTTCTGTTACCGTCCTCCGCTCCATGCAACAAGGTTACCTATCTTCTACCTTGCACCAAGTCTTCCATGAACACTCCACGTTATGGTTCTTTCTAGGCCTTGTTTGGCGCATGACGGACTGTCGTTTTCCGCTCGTCTATGGCCACCACATGCACCCCACCGCCCTGTCCACAATACGTCCTTCCTGGGCCTTACCATGGCCTCCCTATTCGCTGGCATCTCCTTTCATATGGTTCAGGCCTACGCGGATGCACAAGCCCTAAGGCTATTTGTTCCGCGCCGAATACGCTGACGTCGGCCGCAACTCCCAGAAAGACCTCGACACCGTCTACCCCCGCGACATCCTCTGCGAGCCCGGCTTCCTCGATGGTCCCGCCCCCGCCTCCTTGACGATGCCGAGCCCGAGACTGCCAGCAGCGCCGAGCAGGACCGCACGTTCGACGAGCTCCGCTTCGTCCACGGCGACTACCTCTGCGTCACGGTCACCCTCCCCTCACCCTCCCCAAGGGCATCGCCATGCCCTCCAGGCCCGGGGGCGAGCTCGCGATCAACTACAGCGCCGTTGGCGGGCAACCGAACGGCTGCGCGGCGAACCCAGGCCAGGGCTCGGGGCGTGGTGCCGGGGCGGCACTGGCGCAGAAACTCTCAATATGCCGCCCCGCGTGGCGGGCGAGGCCACGAAGGGGACTTTGGCAGAGACAGAGACGGAATGAGGGAGCAGGACAGGGAGAGACACAGCGATATTGGGGGGAGAGACAGAGAGCGGTCAGAGACGAATGGTTTGCAGGTGGTTCCAACATGGGATGCATGTACGTGTGTTTACTTTTATCGCCACCACGCATACACTCACTTTGCCGTAGTCTTCGATCATCCACAGTCCACAATCCTGGGTCTCCTCTCCGCCCTCTATTCCCTCGGTTCAGTTTGCTCGCTCCCTTTTGTCCCCTTCGTCACCGATAGGCTAGGTCGTCGATGGGCTATCGCATTCGGGAGTGTGATTATGATTATTGGGGCTGCCCTTCAAACCGCGTCACAAGATTGTACGTCCCCGTCTTCCTTTCTCCTGTCCTAGCATAAAATTTTACCTTGGGCATCCACACTCGTCATCCAGTCACGATGTTCGTCATCGCCCGCTTCCTCCTCGGCTTTGGCATTCCCTTCGCAATCGTGGTTGCATCCTCCATGATCGGCAAGCTTGCGTACCCAAAGGAGCGGGCGCGAATGGGCTCTCTCTTTAACGCATCGTAGTTCATCGGCGCGATCGTCGCGGCCGGCGTTACGCTTGGCACGTTTCAGATGCCCACCAACTGGGGCTGGCGCATACCCTCTATGCTGCACGTCGTACCCTCCGTCCTCCAGATCACATTCATCTGGTTCCTTCCAGAGCCGCCTCGTTGGCTCATCTCCAGGAGACGCGGCGAGGAGGCGTACGCCATCCTGGCAAAGTACCACGCAGAGGGCGACGTCAACTCCGAGTTCGTCAAGCTCGAGTACGCGGAGATCGAGAAGACGCTTGAGCTCGAGGTTCCCGTTCCACGCGCGTGCGAATGGTATCGCGGTATTCCACTGGTGGGGTCGCGCCGCCGGTTTCTTCAACCAATTCGTCAACGTCATCGGAATCGCTAACGCAGGTTCGTCTCTCCCATTTTTCCATGTCGTGTCGCAGATTGAATCCGATCGCATGTTGTGCTCGCCCCTGAGGTGCGGCGACGGTGGCTGGGGCAGAAGAACCCAACCGCTCTTGCGTAGCCCGCCGGGGAGGTGCGGCCGGTATGAATGATTGAGTCTCGCTCAGACCTCGCGCTGATGCTTTTGCCCTCTGATTTTTGCCAGTGTGTATATTTCGTGTCGTCGATGTTGCTCAAATGTATCGCGTGCAACACGGGGCAACTTCTCACGCAAGATGTGCTTGAGCCCTTCGATTACGACTAGCCACCCTCCTCCGACTCGCAGTCCATGGACCCACATTAGCGACGCAGAGAAGGAGTAGCTCGCCGACCCACCGAGGACGGACTCGGTCTACAGCCGCGGAAACACGAGCGTCCAAGCGTGCACTGCCGAACGCGGTGTACCTGGAGGCCGGGGACGAGCGCTGCGGTACGAAGAACCATCTTCCACTCGGCCCACCTCGTGTCCCACTGCAAAGGCGATGACGTAGATCGAGTTACCCGCTACGATCCTCCTCGCCACACCTCTTTTGACTCTCTACATTACATCAGGAAGTTCACGCCGGTCGCGCGGCCGCGAAGCTGGCATCACGTCCTCGATCGACGACGGCTGCGCTCTCACCTGATCCCGAACTGGACGCGAGCGACACCGTCCCAGGCGCAGACTCCTCTGAGTCAATGTGTCTTGTCAAGGGCGAGGGCCTGGACTACACGGTCCTCCTCCATGGGCGGCGGCGCACTGGCCCCCGCCCGTGTTGAGGTGGTCCACGGCGCAGCGGTACTCCGGTCTGGAGACTAGTATGTACGCAAGGGGAATGCGGGGGGATGCACCGGGAGAAACGCGATGTTTCGGCGGAGGCATATGTGGACCCCGCCGTGGAGGACGCCGTTGCGGTTGGGCTGGAATATTCAATGGTTTGGTTTTCAAGTGCGTCATTCAGTTCGCGTATTGAAATTTGCATCTTGAGCAACCCCGTTACCCCACACGCCCATTCTTTCGGCCACGTTGCTCTCCACACCCGCCCTCATTAGATCCGTCCAAATGCGACAACGAACATCCCCTCTTGGCACTCTTGACGCTTTCCTCTTGTACACCCCGCCCTCTCTTTCAAGTATCACACAAGCGTCGGGTTGCCGGCTCTGTTGTCAGACCAACCACTCGCCGATGTCACGTTCAAGGAGGGTGACCAAGGGCTAATAGGGTGAGACAGCAGATGTCGCCTTGCACCTCAACTGACGCTTCAGTCGCTGGACGGCGGTAACTCATTCCTGGTGACCTTCCTCTGCCTTCCTGCCCACTTTCCTCTAAGCCTCTGTCGCATGCCCTGGACCCGCCCGGGATTGACGAATAACGGACGAAGATGTCGGGGGCTCGAGCGGTAGGTGCAAGACCGCGGTGGCGCGAGAAGCAAGAATGGTGGCCGTGATGCGACGGTGACGACGTGGGTGGACAACATCACCGCAACCGTGCCACGGCGCCTCCACCTGTTGATGCTTAGGTATGTCTGCGCATACTTGTGACTCGCATTCCGTCACTGATTTCCTGGCGAGTTTGACTAGATGCCCGTTATCCAATAAGGCGCGTCTCCTCTTAATCCCACCTGCTGAGAAGAAGCTGAAGCGAGGTAGTATCCGAGATCAACGGGCTGAGATAACCGCGGCGGACGGTAGCGAAGTCCCTTGAGGCGCAAAGTTGAACATAGTGAGCTCGATATCCATGACATGCGGTAACCACGGCCGATGACGCCAACGCACTAGGGTAGGTGCGTCCCGAAGGCAATAATGTCGATGACCTATCGTAGATGCCAGCGAGGTCAATGTTTACGAACGGAACGTGATTGGAAACTGCAATGGCGGTGATCAGTGAGAGGACATGAACGATAGCAAGGCTGACCGATGTGGCTGGGGCGTAACACGACGACTCGGAACTACTTAGATAGCCACGTCAATCGTGTCTAGGGTCCACACCAGAAGCGGGAACATCGGATGTCTTCAGCACTTGAATCGGCCTCCCCATCTGGTCTGCTGGTGCCCTGGGAGCGACCGTCGCCGACCGAGACAGAAGAATGAGGATGTGGCCTGGACAACGCGAAGCGAGCGGCGTGTCGGCCGTCGACAGCACCTAAACGCCCGAGTGTAACGCGTAACGTGTCTCGTTGTGACGTTACTGAGGCCGGGCCAATGGGAACACCGGATTGCCCCGATTGTGTGACGTGACATGGCAAGACGCGTGTCGACCCGAAATCGCGTGTCTTGTCGAGCCCCCCACTTCCCCAATCGCGCCCCCGCTCCAGCAGACGACAGAATGCGGATCGCCCTCGCTCGCTTCGTCCACAGTTTCGCATCCCTCTACGAACGGGTCCGCTCGTTCCGATGGTACTGTTTCTGGTCTGGCAAGGCCGGCCTAGGGTGAGTGTCAGATTCCGTTCGTCTAATGCTGCTTCAGACACGACGCCTCATGTCCACGATAGACACCGCGAACTCGGGCCTCCTTCACCTACGAGCACCTTTGTCTTGTGCCACTCCCGCCGCATGGCGCAACATTGCATCCCAAACTTAAGGTCGACACTGGAAGATCTCTCGTCCATCTCCCCTCAGACTTTCTCTCGCGCCTCCCGCTCCTCGCCCTCGACATCCCGCTCCTCGCCCTCGACATCCCGCTCCTCGCCCTCAGCATCCCGCTCCTCACCTTCGAATAACCGGCCCAACGCCAATGGCAGCATCTCCTCTCGCGAACACGTCGCCGTCGTCGTCATCGCTGTTGTCGGCTGCCTTGCGTCCCATCCAGACGACTATCCTTGAGAACACTTCTTCCAGCCAACCCGCGCGGACAACGTCGCGGGCGGACGTTGCAAGGTCAGAAGAGGAGGAAATCAACGCTGGCGTGCGTAGAACGTTTTGATCCTTGTACATCGATTCTAATTGGGGGTTTCAGGCGACAAATCTTGCTATGCCCTCTAGCTTGCGGCTGAGTTCGCGGGTAAGTGTCGCCGCCAACTCTCTCTATGGGTGCCCTGACTTCGAGGGACTTAGGCCCCGCGACCCTACATTTTGGGTTGGTTAGCTCGCACATTCGGTGATGCGCGCGTTATTCGCGTCATTCAAGGGCTCCTTGCCTCCGGACGCCGAGTCTTCGCGGATGATATGGAGAGCGTCGCCTTCATTGTCGTACGAACGTTTTGTTACGCCTCTTGCGACTCCCCTCATAGCACACAGATGGCCCAACAGCAAGATGGCGTATTCCTCCCTCGGATCGGCTTCACCGACCGCGTGTTACGTTCGGCATATTGCAGCGCCATACAATGTGGGCAATCTCTGAAGTCCCTCGATAATGTGTTTGTCCTGACGACTCATTAATCTTTCTAGGGTACTTGAAGATACGTGGCAATCCACTTGAACTTAGCGAACTTGTTTCCCAAAATAATGGTCTCCCGATGGTGTGTCACCCTCATCCGGGAAATGGTTCTTCGCAGACTTACCGCACGTCGTGCGTAGGATTGTTTTAAATTCAATATTCCGAGCGGCGGGCAAGTTGTGCGTTCGTCCGACGATGATATTGCCTTGGGTACCCCCGTTGTCGTCAGCAGTGGCCGCCCGATTATCCGCAGAGTCTTCCAAGACATACTTCTCATCATCGCTCTCATTTGCTTGCTCGTCGTCCCTTACTTGGTTGCAAAATACATCATCAATGCTCTGCTCTGCGAACAGTACGATCAGGCAGTGAAGGTTACTTCTACATATATCAGATGGGCTACCAGTAGTCTATAGCCGCGTCTCCGCTTTGTACATTCCGTGCTTCTTCTATAGTATGAGGTTGCGCGGCACGTTGGTGAGCCCTGCACTGGCTTAGACTAATACTCGGTCTTTGACGTTAATACGGCCGCTCTGAGGGTATGATCCGTGGCTGCCGAAGCTGTACAGTGTGGAAGACGGCATGAACATAGTCTGCTAGGGCCGGCAACACATCTAATCGTTGTAGCAGTACCGCGAGCACATCGTGAGGGGACAGAGGGGAGAAAGACACACAGGCGGCATATCCTCTAGTGGGACGGGATTGTGTGGGGGGTATGGCGTAGGATCTCGACAGCGAGTGGATGTTCTGAGAACACCAGGCGCGCGATGGCAGAACGATGCGGGGCACGCTGTAGGTCGAGGTACGGGCGCCAGGCAGCGAACTGGAGGAGACCCGTCTCGGGGAGCATGGGGCGGAAACAGGCCTGGAGCACTGGCAAGCGGGAGGAAACCATAACTCCGTCACGCAGGTAGGTGGCAAGGGGGGACGTGGGGTCACGAGAGGCGCGGGCGAGGTCGTCGAGTGTAGGGTTTGAGTCCCAATGTGCGATCGTTACGGGTACCGGGAGAGAGGCAAGTGCGTGCTGGACATCTCCCCACCAGAATGTATGTCTCTCACTGGCGTTGATCATGGCCTGTTCCAGAGACAGACGGGGAGCGAGGGCCGTCACGGACGATGCATTTGGCATATCGTAGGACGAGGTCTATGCGACGGTATCGGATGGGCCAGATACCAGTCGGTGTGTGGAGGGGGACGATCTGCGACTGGGTGCTCACACCCATGAGGCATCGGAGGTAAGTGTGCTGCAAGTCTTCAAATGGCGTCAAACAATTGTTGCGGACATCAATGGAGACCTCGCAACCGAACGTGAGATGAGGCTCGACGTGCGCCATGGTACGGGCTTCGGGCAATTGTGGGAGGCACGGGGCCAATGTGGGACTCGACCGACAGAGCCGCGCTTGCAGCGCTGCGGGCTGCTACTTAACTCCTTGCGCTCGTAGTGAAGATGTCCGCGTGAGCCGGTGAGAAGTGAACGCCCGTATAACCCGTGGGGTCAGTCAGCGTGATCGCGCCGCCACGGAGGTAGAAGGTGGGGAGTGGATCCGGGTGGGGCCCGAAAATGAGGGCCAGCGTTTTGGGAATATTAATAAGGACGAAGGGGCCGTGCTGGCCGTGTATTCGGCAAACTGGTTGAGCTTGTCTTGGGCCCCCGCCGGGGACAGCTGGCTCACGAGAGTCATGTCATCCGCTAGCTCTCAGATCAGGAAAGCCGGAAAAGACTGAGGCACTGGGGACGGTACTGACAGGCGCCTGGGGTGGACCCGCCCAGCGCGAACTCTTCTCTCTCAACAATGGGCACATGAACCATCAAGAAAACAAATGTACAACATGCACAGATACATAACCAAACCTCTGGGAAAAGAATTACTCACGGATATCCTTATAGCCTTATACAAACTCGCTATGCATCCCGAAGACTAGTAAATAGCAATTTCTTGCTTCCATGCTCGAAACCCGGGCCCAGCGATAGTATTGATGTTGTAATTACCTTCAAAAGGGGTCGCCCAAGCACGCAGAGTAGTTTAAATGCAGAACAAGCACTAGTTAGAGGTGTGAGAGCGAGACGAGGTCATGGTTCCACTGCTCGAGCTGCCATTGCACAGCCACTACTGACAAGGCGAGAACTGAGCGCTACTAGGGGTACTGCCTCACTACCGTCAGTGCAATCACAGGTTTGTCGAGCGTGCACCTGCGCGCCAACAACCATTCTCTACCCATCCTGGTTGCAGCACAACGCTTTCGACATCCAAGTTATACTGTGATCTGCATACTCCCTAGCTCTGCTCTTAACCTCTCTTGCTATGGGCCGGTTTATTTCGAATACGATTCTAGAGTTTTATACTACCCTCTCGTCGGTTTGCCGTATCGCCCATAGTCGAGCAGGGCATACGACGGGCAGGACTCTCGACTATGGTGTCTTCCCTGTATTGATGGCCCTCCCACCACTGGAGCGTCAGCGGAGGATCTCTCAGGCTACTGGAGTCACTGCCTCCACCCCCTAGACAGCTCGCGGCGTCACGGAAGCTCAGCAGTTTGGATAGATTCTGCACCTCTCCCGAGACGGTCCATTCACCGTGCCACACCCCTCGGCCCCTCCTGGCATCAAGTCCTTTACCTCCCCGGGATTCATTGTCATTACACCTTCCGTATTGCGTCTACCACTTATGTTATTTATGATCATCACGACTCCCTACGGCCAGCTTCTTGGGCGAGTACTTACGCTATCTTACATCGGATCATGGCCCAGCTTACCTCCGTGCACCTTCTGTCGCCGATTCACTGCATTGGCCGAGGATTCGGTATGACCACAGTGCTTCGACAGGACTCCGAAGCCGCAACATGAAATCCTGTGGAAATACCTGTAGGGATTTAGCATGGTGGAAGTTCCCCGAGTCGTGCGTGGAGGAGCTCGGGATCGTTTAAGTAGCCGGTAAAGGAGCGCCTGTATAAAGCTTCAAGCTGCTCGTTCGCCACTGGCGCGCGGCTTCCGCTCAGACCCTCCCATTCGTTAGTCGGACAGGTAAGACCCTACAGGATCCATATCTTCCTTCAACTGACGTTTGCCGTGCTTGGTACAGCATATCTCACGGGCCGTCGTCAACATGCGAGGCGTTTTAATCGTCGGGCTTGTCCTCGTCCTCCTCTCTGCGGTGGCGATGCCTTTGTCCGCCGTGCTGATCCCCTTCTTATCCTTCCGCCAATACGCTCATCTTTTGCCTGTCGTATTCTCCCACTCTCACATTCAGAATTCATTAGTGTCGATTCGTGACGCTGGCTTCGCCTCCCTTTGCCTTTCCCCCCTTGTGTCCCAGCTTCCTGCTTTTTGTGCTTGGCCAGCGAATCCTTCTTCGAATATCTACGCCGCTCTCGTGGACCTTGCGCTCGTGCAGGGCAATATGGGCGAGCAATTGGCGCAACACGACCTTACCGACTCCTTCAACTCCGCGCTTTCGGTACAGCGTGCAAGCGACATGGCGTTGGCCTTCGACGATCTTGTCCTGCTGTTTCAAGATGGCAACCTGGAACTGCACGGGACGGCCCATGTGCGGCTGCTGGCGGAAGTCAACCAAGCTTCACGCTCTCTTTGGGCCGCCCTTTACCGCATTACGCTGCATGTCGAGTTGGGCCTTGGCCGGTAAGCGGTCAATTTTCGCTATGTACTGCTTAGCTTTTCGAGTGCTAACGGCGAAGTATGAAGGTTGGCCTACATCGACAAGACTGTGCTCGCAGGCATGAAACGTCTCGTCCGCCTCGATGGTCGACGCCAGATCGTTGCAGTGTCACCCCTCCTTCTCAGTCATCTCGTCAATATCTCCTCCTCAGCTACGCTCGACTCGATTAATCATGTCCGAGCGGAAATCGCTACGGCTGAGGCCACGTTCTCAGCCCTTCTCAAGGCCCTCCGGCGATTCACGAAGGATAAAAGATCCCATCGTCAGTGCGCTTTGCCAAGGGTCAAGGACGTCTGCGCCGACATGTCCGTCTTGTGGAGAGGTGAAGAGCACGTCCAGACTGTGCGCAACGACTTGGCTAGGGTGACACAGATCTTGGATGCTGCCACGCAAGGATTGTCCACCATCGGGACCGGTAGCAACACAACGGAACCCGTAGTGATAGAGGGGTCCATCGCTATCGACGCTCGTAAACTAGAGGAGAGCACGCGGAAGTTGTTCCGCTGCTCCTGGTTTGCGCGGCAAGCAAGGAAGGTCGCGGACGCTGTTTTGGAGACCGCGAGAGGTTAGCAAAGTTGAGGAGGAGAAGCCTAGGGGCGAGTTGCACTGTTTTGAAGGCGGATAGACGAACCGATCGCAATTTGATTCTGTTTAACCGGATTGGATATTTGGGACTGCTGTTTTTCATAATGTCTGTTCTCAATGCGATCCGCACTGTGAATGATCTTAGCCTCGAACAGAATAGGCACAGAGAGAGGCTTATTGGGGAAGACTCCGACACTACAAGCCGTTGGATCCCGTAACTACGCATATCACTCCAATTGGAGGGATGACGAGCATGTACTTCATTGCAACAGTAGGAAGAATATATCAATATCAAGGCGTGCGGGTTAAGAACAGATGTGCTTACTCAAACCAGAATGCCAACTGCGAACGTATGCTGCGATGGCAACAGCGACTCCCGCACATATGAGAGTATGGCAAGGTCACAACAAGCAACAGCGGCCGAGGCAAAGATGTATGAGATAACCATGATAAGCGAGGAGGACTGACAAAGCTAACAGCATTAGTACGGCACGCACTGCACAGATTACGCCAGTTGACTACGGTCAACCTGCAGATTGCCTGGAGATCGGACAAGCGTCGCCATCGCGTCGGGATCAGATACGCGAGTTCTTCGTGTGGCCTACTTTCCTCTTTTTGCTGCTGGTTCCAAGCGGGTATGCTGTATAGTGCTGGTGCAGAAGGGGGGATGAGTATCAGGCTAGGCTTCTACCGGCGGGGCGCCGCCATACCACATGGGAGGACGTTGCGGGGCAGAAGGATGTTGCGGCTTGTTGCGGCCCGAGGTAGAAGCGCGTTACGGTCTGGGACAGAAGCACGTTGCAGGGATGGAACGGGGCGTGGGTCGGGAAAGGGTATATTGGCAGCAGGGGAGTTGAATGCTCACTCTGTTGGACGCTCACTCTCTTGAGGTTCGATCAACTTGCAGGCTTGGATCACGGACGTGACGGTCACAGGCTTGGCCGCCCATTCTCACAGCGTTTATGCCGGTTGTTGATTTTTATGTTGGACGCTTGACTACGATGCTGTGGCATTCGACTTCGGTCACGCTCTCCTCCTCTCTCCCGCCAATGCCGCTCTTGCCTTTGGGTTCTGCCACTTCTGCTTGTACAGTTAATAATCTGGACACGAGCGCACCAAAAACGACCCACGTATGGAATATTGTACTTAACACCGCTGAGCTCTCGTTCCAGTTCTCGACCCCCCCCTTCCCACTATTTTGTGCCACGACTGCGTCTGCATAGGCGGGAATTGATTCCGACATCGTTCCCACTTATGCGCTGGTGAGAAGATCCCTCCGGCTGGCGTACGCAACCCTCCGGAGCAAAGGAATTCAACGAGCGATGATTTGTGTGGGCTGGAGGAGTCGATGCATGTGTAAGTCCAATTTTCCATCGACGTCCTATCATGGTATGGTGCACCTGGACGCACGGAGAGGAAAGGATTCCGTGCGTAGGAGGTGATGATTGAGGGAGCCCGATTGCGCATTCGCGATCCATGTCGGCGATTCTCTCATCTCTGGTCTCATGCGGCGTCGTTGTCGCACAGACAGTGGGAGGATGATGTCTACGCGTGTCAGTTGGCAACGACGATTGCATAATCGGGATACAGGAGGGTATCTACGTTTTGCATGAATGTCGTCGCGTCCCGGGCCTGCCGCAGTCTGGAGGAGCAGCGGTCGAGTCGCGATGCCGATTCTATAATCGGGCCTGTCTTCGGCGATGATAGTCTCACATTGCTGCCCATCTCCCCTTGCTCTCTTCTATAATTTTTTCGCTAACAGGCCCCCAGTAGACCCCCTTCCGTCGTCATTCCTGCTCCCGGCACCCATCCACGCGTTTTGTGCCACGCGCTGCACGTGCATCCGCGCCAGGCATTTAAATGGCTGGGCGTCATTTCCCACCCGCCACCTTCATCTACTTCCCTATTCCTCGCCACTCAGGTTCGTCCCCCTCGTCCCTCTTGATCACTTCGGTATATGATGCTAATATCCATCGACAGCGCCGCCCATGTTACAATCTTGGCTCATCGTTTTCAGCAACGCGTTGCTGCTCCTTTTCGGGGTTCAGCTCGGCATTGCAGCCTTCTTTCTA
The DNA here is from genome assembly GCA_019426095.1 of Ganoderma lucidum. Classification (NCBI taxonomy): domain Eukaryota; kingdom Fungi; phylum Basidiomycota; class Agaricomycetes; order Polyporales; family Polyporaceae; genus Ganoderma; species Ganoderma lucidum. Next base: position 75,040 of record JABWUW010000020.1, read on the forward strand.
CTCCCATCCTACGCCGAATACGCTCGCGACACTCAGTCCTTAGGCATCGACCTCCACCACATCCTCGTCGGCGATCGCTTCACCAACGTTGGCGCCGTGTTTTGCGTTTTGTACCCCATCCCTATTGTTTGTTCCTTCGGACGTGCACGCAGCATCCGTCCCCTCGGCAATTCCATCCCCGACCCCATATACGGCCTGCCTCTTCCATCTGTGTTCCCTCCTGCAGCAGTTCTCAGTGACTGTGGCTGCCTGGCTGACGCACTCGTCAGTCAGCATGTCCTCTTCGGTCAGCTGGCATTCTCCATCTCGCCAACCAAAAGGACTGTGGATTTTCTCGCATCTTCCCCCCTGAACTCCGCGGCCTCCCGGTTCGCACACGATGGTACAATGCCGGAACAAGGTAGTCAGCTTTACGTGGAGGTCGCCACGATGCTCAATCGAGTCGACGCCGCCTTGGGTGTTGCCCGTCGAGCAGTCGCTCGGGTGGCGATCAATACAGAATTCGCCTCGTCTCGGTATGTCCGTTGTACGTTCCGAGATTGATTCTATTTAACCAAGCCGCCAGCGCTCGTTTCGCTCACCATGCCGCGTTTTTCGGTCTCAAGATCGCCAACTTCGTCCACAACTTCCTACCCTTTTTCGATCGCTTTCGAGTCACAGACGGCACGCTACGTCGCGTGATAGAGTACTTGGTTTCTGTCACGGTGGCCTCCGCCGAGTCCATCCACAGGGACGCAGCCCTCGCAGTGGATGCGTTGGACACCTTGGTCGACGCCCTCGCTTTGGATGCCTTGAGCACGCTATTGCGCGCCTACTCCTCCCTCGTCGACCGTAGTCAAGCCATCAGCCACTGCGCAACGGCCTCGTCATCGTCCTCCCCCGTTTGCTTGGCCGTAGAGATGTTGCTGCATAATGTGTCGATGGTCGAGTCCATGCGAGATGGGCTGGTATCATTGAAGAAGACCGTCAATGTGCGCTCGAAGGACCTCGATGGTTTTCTCGTCTGTGCCTCAGCTCCCCAGCAGTGCACGCTTGATGGGGCCTTCCAGCTGCTCTCATCCTCGGAGTCCTACGTCGCAGGGTGGGGCATGCATATCAGTACGTGACGAGAATCTTCGTCGGGGCTTGCTGGGTGCCCCGTTTTGCCGCCCTGTATGTGTTCTTGACTGGCAGAGTGTACGAACGACTATGCTACCCATGTATTCTACATATGCTCTTGTACAGATTTTGATACTTCGTGACGCGAACTCATGGGTGCATTCGACCGAGTCAACGTCGGGCGCTTATGGGACAGCGCTTGGGAAATCGAGCAACCTCGACTTCCTCGCGTTCCATAACCTGACCAGTACCTTGGTTGTCCCGCCCCCCTCCCCACTAGTCTCACTCGGACGGTGCTTGGTTAGCCAACCATTCCATAGGCGAGCCTAGTTCAACTTCACCACGATTACATGCGGTTCTCTACCTCCCCGAGACTGGTCTCCGTTTCCGTGCTGAGTCTCTGCCCAAGGAGTTCCGTCGACGAGGCTAGGGCGTACAGAACCACGCAATAAGCAATAATCCTCAGCCAAGCTACAGACGGTGGTTTCTTTGTTGGTACAGATGGTGCGTTTCGTGATGCAGTGTTGTGCCGGATATTGCTGAGCGGCTCACAGAACCCCGACAACCATTGGGCACAAGCGAGCGGCAGGAAATGACTCTGATGTCTTTCCTGGTCCGATTGCCCTCCCACCGATGCACAAGTGTCGGTGGGAGGTTCTCTCCTCGGCTCGAGGACCGCTACGCAATTGACATATAGACGGTCACACCCCCTCTGGAGCGAAGGAGTACAACGAGGGATTCGTTCACATTGGCCTGGACGAGGTTATGCACGCGTGAGTCTAATTTATTTACCTACACCTTGCCATCGTATGGGTCATGTTGAGGTGTATGAGGAGGAGAGTCGTCTGTGCGGGAAGAAATGGTCGATGACCTCCGATTGCACAATCAGAGCCTATGCTGGCGAATCTCCCAGACTCTGGTCTGCTGCATCATTGCGCATATGCAGGCCAGAGTCCTGCGGACAGTGTGAGGAGGTTGTTCACGTCCGTGGACAGACATGGGTGCGACTCAGCGTCGACCCGTGTGCGAGGCGATGGTTGGCAGCGCCGATTGCAGAATCGGGATCCACGTTGGCGATTCTCCTAGTTTCTGGTCTATCGCGTTGCCCGCAGGCGGGGAATCCTATTCGTTCTCCCCGGACTGCCTTTGGCATCGTGCCCAACGAAGTGGTCTAGTCATTGCGAGCAAGCGCCAATTGATTTGTCGTATTTCAGCAGTCGTTGGCTTCTTTACTCGAATGTCGATGCTTCGGGCGGCAGTATCCATCAAACTCGTACTATTCGACCCACCGCAACCACCGGATCCACAGTCAACTAGTCAAGGTTCGGACGACGCCTCGCGGGCTCGCTACTGCCAAGGGATTGAAGGTCGGGTATATCTGTGTCAGCCTCGCGGAACACAGTGACTCACGCTGCGTAGTGTTTAGACTCCGAGAAACTAGGAGCTCGTGCTCGTTATACCATCCATCTTCACCTCCATATCCACCTCCGGCTAATTTGGATCCGGCTCCGGCTCCAGATTCACCTCTTCCCCTGCCGTCGCTACTGTTGCTTCTCATGGCCACGCTGCCAGACCAACCAAACTCCTTGTTGTACAATTAGCTAAAATTTTAATCTGTGTTTTGTCCCTCCGTCTTCCGTCTGACGCACCCCGCGGGACCTAAGTATCATACGGTGAGTGCGCGGACGTATTAATCCACGTATCGCGGATGCTCATTTATAAGACACAGGGATGCTCCCAAACATCTGGAACGCGAAGCAGTGGCCGTAGAAGGACCGCAATTATGGAATGGTAACCGCCGCCCTCCGACCTAGATGAGCCAAACCCGGACCACAATCGCTTTCGGTCGCAATAGTTCTTCTCTGCCGGAAGGCAATTTGTTGGGCATGTTGTGGCGAAGTCTGGTCTGTGTCCTTGGTATGCATTCCCAGGTCTCCATTTACTGTCGCTGGCTGATTTGCAGATACAGACACCGACGTACCCACTCAGACGACACAGAGCAACCGTCTAGGATCGCGTGCTGGTAGAGGCTTTCCCCCCTCCACTGTGCGTGCGCGACACGATTGGCGAGTTTTCTCGCCGCTTATCTTCTTGAGCCTACACTAATGCCGAAGGTGTACGGCCATACGTCATAGACCCGCACGTCCAGTTTGGCTCTCAATACCTCCGGTTGTGCCGACGAGTGGCAGCCACGAAACTCGAGATCCGCCAGGTCTGTCGCTCCGATTGCGCGATTCAGAAGAGACCGTTTCTCTGACATGTCCCACTGTCTGCGGTCTAATTAAATATACTTTGTGGCGTTTTGTATGTAATCGAGCCCATCCGTTGGGATTCCAGCGATGCTCACCAGTATTCCAAAACAGATTACCAGCAAAACGCAGGCAGCGGTTGTCAGATTGAATGTACGGAAACGGACACGAATAACAAGTTACAATGAGCAAACAAGAAACACGAGATACCGCAAGTTTCACGGCGAGAGAATGCGACAACGCTCGCAAAGCAAGAACCACTTCGCGACATTCGTCAATTCCCCGAACGGCGATGTTTCCTTTTCACCCCGGCTCAGCGTGCGCGTTCGTCCTGCGACCACAAAGTCCCTGGTCAGAATCGGCACCTCGACTGGCAGCGTGACGGAGAACGCGACGGCGCCCAAGCTCCAGCCAAGCAAAAAGCCGATGCGCGTCGAATGGGGACAGGGAGAAGGACGACGGAACGTACCTCCACCTCGACGCGTCTAGAATGCGTCCACCATGGGGTAATCTTTCTCGTCGACATCCATCGCATCCTCGCCGTCGTGCTGGATTGCCGGCGCGTCCGCCATCTCTGTGTCGCTGTCTTCGGCCTGCGCCACGTCCTTCTTGCCTCGAGAGGATGTCGACCCTAACCCTCCCGTCCTCTGCGTGATACCTGTACTCCCTGTTTCCCCACCGCGACCTGTATACCCTCTCATATCGAGCCCAGCTTCCGCCCCTATCTCTCCAACACTCGAACCGGGGGTGTTAGCCGGCGTGGAGCTAGCATCCATTGGGACTTGATGGTCGGGAATGACTACGAGGAGCGAAGATATGGGCGATAACGCGCGTGGAGAAGGTCGGCCGAAGTGCAGTGGTGGGTACGATGCTGGATGGAAGGAAGAAGCGACAGAAATAGTGGTGGTAGGAGAGAGAGGTGAACGCTCTCGCGGTGGCAGGGCCAGACGCTAAATACTGGCAGGGCAAACGAGAGTACACAAGGCATCCCTGGCTTTAAGGTCCCCTCCAGCAACCATCCTAGTGCCGCCATCAACATTGGATCCTCGTAATGAAAGCACGTATCATCAGAACGTAGTATCACGCAAGTAAATCCCTTTCGAACGGCACCAACGCGAGCCTCATAGAACTTCATAGCGCTCTGTTCTCATTTTTCAAACACTTACCTGATGATATAGACAGATTGCTAGCGAATCCTGGCGTCACTCTTCTTGTGCTCTACACCCATCTCCGCTGCGGCTATCGGCGACCTCAGGGCCCTCACCGCGGAGCACCTCGAGGCCAAGCCGTCCACGCCGCGCACTTCCACGATAACTGGAGCTCGGCGCCCCGAAGGCGCGCAAGGCCGCCGAGTTCTGCGCGGTGAATTACCTGGACGAGGAACTCCCGGAAAGCAGCGGGCCGCGGTCATCTACGTCTCCTTCTTGCCTGGGCGGAAATGGCAATATCTCATCACCGCTGTTGGCCGGGTTTTGACGTGTTGGCAGATTCCATTGGGGGAGTCGAAGGTGTATAGGGTGCCGGAATTGGTGTCGGCGCGATGAATTGGACAGGTTGTTGTCGACGACGATCCGAAGGTGGAGGTCATGGTATGGTTTCATGCGTCAGTGAACACCCTACAGCGTGAGTCGCTATCCTCCATTCTGCATATTCAGTATGATTATTAATAGGACTTTGTGGCTAATCTACATGCAGTCCGGGCGTCGTAGAGTGCAGGAGACTTGCATTCGATAAATTCCACGGAAATTCCAACTGTCGGATGGAACTACGCGCGCATCTCCGAGTCGTCATGTCGCGAAGGGCGAAGGTTCGTCGAAGGTCCGCAATGGGACGATGGACCGCCTGCCCCGCGCGTTCCCTTCGCAATATACCTAAGTCATCGGCGTCGCGCCGTTGAGCTGCGATCTTCGAGTGGGGCCCAGCGAGAAGGGGTTCTGGACCGAGACGAGGACCACACATGGATTCAAGCCGCTCGCCGAGCTGGATGTGCTAAGTTATCGCTGTCCTGGGGACCTTCAGGAATGCTGCTGTCCGACGTTGGCGCGGACCTTTCCGCCGATCGTCGTTGCCGAAGGCTTACTCGTACTGGTACTGTGCGCTACACCGCCATTTACCCTCTCCTCCGCCAGTTCTCCTCCGAGACGCGCAGTTTTATCAAATCCCCGTCACCACCCCGACAACATCTGCGGAGCCCCGGCACCCAGGGCCGCTCTCCCACCAACGTCTCCCATGACCCGCGTCCATTCCACCCGCCTCTCCGACGACGAACGCAGCCTCTGAATCCGCTCCGGCCTCATGGCTCCCAGAAGAACGACGCCCGACCACCCGCAACAGTAGCCTCCCGCGCACCCGTCCGTTTATCTCACGAATCGAAAAGACGAGTCGCCTGCGAATCATGATTTCGAATCGAAGAAGAATCGCGCAGCGGAATCCCCTGGAATCCCCTGGTATAAAGTGTATATTTTTCCTGGAGATCAATTCTGCATGATGCTTTTAGACACTGAAAATATGATTTTACGATGAAATACGGAGGAACAAGTGGGAAACATTGCAGAAATACAAGACAAGGTTCCGGGGAAACCAGGGGACATGATTCCACCCAAATGAGGGAGGAAACATATACAATGAGAGCAACATTTAGGCAGAGGAACCAGAGATAGAACCATCAGCGGACCACAAAGAATGGTTTTCGGCTGATTCAGTAGGAATCATGCAAAGCGTGGATCTGTGCCTAATATAGAATGTTTCAGGCAAGTTCATGGATTGTGTCTCTGCCATGTGATCGCCATGTGTCCTTCGGAATCATACAGGAATCAGGAGACATGAGCCCCAAATTACTCCAAAGACATACTTGGAAAAACCATCCGGGTTGCATGTTATATGCCTCTCATATGTATTCCCTAGATACATGCCCCTTTCACCGAGAAAATCATTTTAAATGTTTCCATTCTTACTCCAACATGATTTACCCCGTCTAATCCCCAGCCTCATATTTTCACATTCCACTTCTGATTCCGCTTCTGATTCCGAAGGAATCATTGGAGGTTGCCCTCGGTGTGCGCGAACGCCCCAGTGAACGATCACGCGAACGCACGGGCAAACACTCAGCAGAACTTCACGATGCGACCCGGTATTGCAGCCGCTTCTTGCAAAAGCTTTGTCCGGCGTGTTTTGGAGGAACGCGGTTTGGGCGCAACTTTGAGAAGTACGTTCCAGCCATCATGCGCTACAGGGTAGTAAAGGCTAATCGTATCATCTATCAGGGACAGTGGGGACGTCCATGTCGCCATTGATGCAACGTTCAGTCAACGTCACAACGTCGCAGCTGGAGAAAGCCCGTGGTTCTATGAGCCCAAGTACTTTGTACCCAAAGACAAAATTGACAAGATGGGTATTTGTATCACCGCCGCCCGTAAGAAGCCACCCCGCCCACACGACAACGCCGTTCCCAACTTGGCGATCGACGAATGTGAGAAGTCTTACGAAGCCGCTGACGAGAAGAAGGAAAAGACGCACGGGGCCAAGTTTGACGACACTGGGCTGATGGCACTTGTGTGTCGCCACGACATTGTGCTTTTCCTGGCTAATGTTGATATGCCTGGCGAACAGCAAAAGTACGGCATCGCGCTCATAGAGTGCCTCTTCTCCCATCTCCCGCCTGATGCAACGCTAGTGGTACTCTACGATATTGGTTGCGTTCTCGATCGAAGCCTTCGGCGGGTGAGTGGCAACTTGTGAGAAGCTTTTCTGTTGCTAACGTCCCAGTCACCCATTCAGTACGACATCTTATCAGACAGTATCATCGGAAGGCTACTCTTCGCCACATCAGTAATGCACGCCTATGGACATCAATGGGCGTGCCAGTTGGTTTTCAATCCGCGACTGCATGATGGTCTTGGTCTCACAGAGGGAGAGGGCACAGAAAGGATTTGGTCGAAAATGCGGAAGCTGATCGGCGTGACGCGTACATCTGGGGTATGTTTCCAACTTAGCTCGTTCAAGCTCTACTCACGTAGTGCCATCATAGTGCTCCCATCGTATTTGGATGATCGACCGGCACACGGAGGTTCTCAATGTCACCGCTCGCGAGAATCTGGGCGGATGGATCCGAGGAAGGCTGAAAAATGGCGTGGAAGCGCGCAATCTCGCTGCGGACAAGGATCTAGCAGCAACTCAAGTCCCTCTGAACCAGCTCCGAGAGCAATGGTCAGAACAACGGGCGGCGCAATTATCCGTTAAGAACCGCATGTATCCAGTCGTCTTGTGTTAAGCAGCTCTAATGTCTATCCTGATCTAGATGCCCCCGCTAAGCTTAAGCGGGAGCTTGATGCCGTGCTAACCTTGCAGACAGAACTCAATCAAATTGATGACTTCATTCAACACGTCCAAAAGGCGATCTCCCAGGATGCGAGCAACCCCGAAGTGCACAAATTCCTCGACCAGCTGCGTCAAGGGCATCAAGATACTATCAACAAGGTCGAGGGGCTGTACGCCTCACTCAATGTCGCAGACACCTTTCCGGAGATCCAGGGACTGCCATTAGAGTTTATTCGTACCTTGCTGCTCGCGCAGGACCTGAAGATCAACATCCGCAAACGGGCCATCGGGACCTTCTTCGAATGGGACAAGCTGGACCGAGCGGCCGGGGGCCGGGATCAGCCCTTAGGCTGGTACTTCCGTTTCTAGTGTGTCACGCTACTGATACTTGCATATGTTTCAGGCACCAAACTTCACCAGCAGACGCGGAAGGCCATCCAAAAGTGTACACCGGCGCTCGTTACAGCAATCCGGAAGTTCAACAATTACTGTGACACCCTAGCTGCGCAATACCACCCGACATGGGAGTTCCCATTGCCCTCTCGTTTGCCGACTACACTCAAGGAGTTACGAGAGGATTCGAGCTTGCTCGCCGACGTCTGGGTCACCAGAGTCTCACCGACCATCCCGCGGTGGCTGAAGGATGTTGACGTCCGCCAGGGCATCCGGGTGATGCTAACGAAGGACAGATGCCTGGAAGAGCGCCGCAGGTTGGGATCAGAGGCTGACAACATGTGCCGATGGTACGGGCTAGAGCTAGCCGCCGTCGAGCTCGCGATACAGCAACCAAAAAGTACGTGCGCTTTCCTAAAATCGGCCCAGAAGTTGAGCGCCATACGATCCTTAGATGCGGAAATACTCTTTCTATTGCAACATGAGAAAGAGAAGCTCCACTTACTCCAGTTCCAGTGGCGCACCCCACTTGTCTCCGATCTCCGGTTAAAGTTACAGGTCATGGAAGCTACTCGCCTCGCGCAGAAGGTTTCGGGTGCCGCCGAGCCCCCGCCCCTCCATTGGGTGCACGTCGGCTTCCCAGACTCGGAGTCCGATGATGACACGTTCAACGACACTGAGCTGGAGCAGCTCGACGAGCAGACCTGCCTCGTTCACGACGCCCTCGAGTTTATCTACGGCCAGGAGGATACTGATAGTTGTGAGGTGGAGGGGACGCTTGAACTGCCTGCAGGTCCGACTTCGTCTACCATGCCGCTGATTGTGAGAGAGCTGCTTCTATCGGACTATAATCCGGTAAGTGCTCGTGAGTTTTCTGTCGGTACTGCCCCCACGTTCTCATACATCTGTAGTTCAAGCCGCACGATGACCGATCACTGTGCCTTCCCCCCGCCCCTCCCCAGATGCCGCACCCTCCTCCCGACGTATGTACAGTGCCGGCGATAGCTGACCAGGAGCAGCTCGTTTTCCGCCGTGCTGACCTGGACCGATTTCATCAGCACGACGCCTGGATGAATGATGAATGCGTGAACCTCGGGACGCAGGTTCTCCTTCGGCACCTCGGCACGACCAACGCCCGCGGCACTCCTGTCTTATTGTCGTCCTGGACGATGCCTACCCACCGCAAATGCGACGACGCAAAACTGTGGCGACTCTGCCGGCGCAAAATTCAATTTGGTCCCAAAACCATCTGGATCATCCCCGTCCACTCAGTTGAACAGTCACACTGGACGGTCGCCATTATTTACTGGTGGAAGCAGCGTATCGCGTACTTCGACAGTTTCGGCAGCAAGAGCAGTTTTGAGTCTGATGCCAAAGTAAGCATCGCACGATCGCGCGCTTTACATGTCTCATTGATATACTGTAGGACATTTTCGTTCTGTTGCATCGCTTGCATCGCCTCGCGACCGCCGACGGAGTGACAATGCCGATGCTTGATGGCGATTGGAAAGCATATCCTCTTGTGGTGAGGGCCTGTAATTTCCCTTCCCTTAAACACCCCGTTTAAAGTGCTCTTAATATTCCATACAGACGAAGTCCCTGCAGCGCAATTCCTGGGACTGTGGTGTGTGGGTTCTTGCTTGCGTTGCAGCGGTATTGTGAGGCTATACGTCCGTCTTGCTGACTTCTGGTGATATTGCCGAGTTTCGTCAAAGGATGGTCGGGTTAATCTACCATATGTCTAGTGTCTCGTAATGGTATATGTCGCAGTGTGTCAACGGTGATTGCTAGTGATTGCTTTGGTCTACCAAAAGGGTGCACCTGAGGTGCGGAGCGGAGCGACACAGCCGAAACCCATCCGTCCACATGTCAACTAGTGCATTACTTTGACGGCCGGAACTCATTGTCAATCCGGTTCTTCATTATTCTCGAACTGGCGTCATCCACATTTGGCAACTTAATCCACCTTTCATTCAGTCCCCCGCTGGCGATGTCAGTTCCCCTGACTCGTTCGCTTGGGGAAATCAATGGTACTATTCGACCCCTCAGCACTCAGGAGCAAGTTTACGGGGTTCAACTTCCTTGATGATGTCGCTGTTCCATCTGGATCCAGCGTGTTTCCTTTCAACTGCTGAAGGGAAGGACGTAAGGCCACACGGGACGGCTTGAATCCCTCTCAGAAGTCGGGGTCGGGGTCGTCCCGAGGATGCCATATTTGAGCCCGTTTCCCAATTCGGAGGTCCTTCTTGGATAACCTTGAACTTTCTATCCTCTCCCTGTCGAGAGTAGGTGCTCTCAGATTAGTTACATGTCTTCTAAGCTTGGAGTAGGAGAGTCTCCACGGGAACCCATGAATTAAAAGAGTAATCGAACCGACTTTGCAGCCATGACATTGACAGCAGGCACGCTCCAGGCTGCGAGACGTGGGAGTGCAAAGGATGTACCCGGACGTGGACGTGGTCCCCAATGCGAGCGCTGACACTAGGCGCCACCTCCAGTTTCGTACCACGACCTTTGCTTTCTTCCGTCCTGTGCTGCCTCGCTGATTCATCAAGCTTCGAGGTGCTTCTTTTGTCTACCCGCTGCAACTCTTCCAGTGAATGGCGATGCTTCCCTGCCAATACGTGTGGCGGCCTCTCGCTGCATCCGTTGGTCTTCCATCCACAGCGGAGCGTCAACCCTTGAAACGGCCGTCTGGCACACTGCACAAGTCCCGCGTTCGATGGCGATAAGGTGCAAGTGAGGTGAGTGCCACGCCTTTCGCGCACAAGATGGTTGAGGTTTCATTAGACAGGCTATCGAAGCGGGCATCAGAAGGTTCAAATGTTCAAGTATGACCCCCACAGAGTCCGAATCGAGGCAGCTGGCGGCTGAGGTTGCGGGGCAGGGCATATAAAGGCCAACTCTCCGCGATGGCTACCACATCCCACATCCCACTTGTCTCATGTCGAAAGGTAAACGCAAGTCTTCCGCGTCGGAGGATAATGACGACGACGATGAGCAGCAGCTCACCCACACCTTGGCCGACCTTGTCGAGGAGTCCAGGCCTCGTCATGCTTGTCGTTACACCGCCGGCCAGTTCACGGATGGCCTCATTGGCCTCGTGCGTAGGGACAACGGTGAGAGAATTGTGCTGTGCCTGTCGCTATGTATTGACTCCCGGGCTAGTGAGCTATCCTTCGGCCGAGCCGACTGCTTGCGAGGAGTGCCTGGAAATGGCTATCAACCGTAAGTCTCTTCCTTCCTTGGCTGTACAATACATTTCCTTATGAGTCCCAGGAACCCCGTGTCCTCACGGCACCTTCGCTCCCGACGGCCGGCCGCGCCCAACCCTTGTTTGGCCCTGCAGCTCACCCCCGGACGCTCTTTTTGAAGCGTCCACCAGGGGATCAGGGGTAAGTCTTCGCCCATCCCTCATTAGGATTCGCAGTGCCGTCGTCACTATTGCTCATCGTCTTTCCGCACGTCCCAGTCTACGACACCCACTCCTTCTAGCATCCTTATGGGAACACGTGGTCTTCCGCACCCCACGCCCTACTCCTGCCAATGGGGCCACCCCCATTCCACAAGGGAGAAGGCTGCTCGCTGTGATGCGTGGTTGGGCTCGTCGACGTCGGCGGCCTCCTCCAACTCTGGAACGCTGCGCGCTTCGCCCGCTGATGGCATGTCTGCCGCTCCGCCTACCCCTTTCGGTGGCGTTTCCACTTCGGATCCTACCCGTGATGGTTCGTACGCTGGAACGTCCACACGCGCCGCCGCCGCCCCCACAACAACTGGGCATGATTGGTTTGGAATGCGCCGACGTGCGGCGTTGCAAGCTGGTGCTGCACCCCTCCCCGTGGCTCCCCCACCTGCTCCCACTAGCCCCCCGTATATAGCTCAGATCGACCCGTACGACCCGTCGGTGGACGTTTGGTACGTTGTAACAGGTTGGCACGCGTGTCGGCGTCTTTAGGGACCAGTGAGTACAGTGCGCATTTTAACTGATGGTCAGTTTCCTAATGCGCCAACAGGTTCGTGGCGACGAACGCAACTTACCGAGTGTCTGGCCAGCATTATCGGCACTATGCCTCCTACGATGATGCTGTGAGAGCGTTCCGCGTGGCGGAAGCGGTGGGCACTGTCTTTCAGAGAAACCCGAAATACTAAGATAGAACGTGCGATGAGGTGATTAATGTCTGCCTTTTTTCTTGGTCGTTCCGATTGTTACTTCTGTGTATCTGTCATGGTCGTGCTCCTCTCGCTGTCCCCCCATGTACCCTGTATGTCTAGATGGCTGCTACGTCTGCGTTGTCACAATAAACCTTGTTCTGGACATATTCCAAATGTGCGACTCCGGGCATAGCCTCGGCAACTCACTTTGACTCGGAAGAGATCAGAATTCAGATGTTCGGTCATTGCTGTCTGCATTGGCCGGTTGTGGACGTACTTGCGAGAACATGATGTCATCGTCGGTCATGGGAAGTGTCATGGTCATTGCTCAACGGTGCGTATCATGGTGTACTTCACGGCAAAATGTCGCGCATGCGTCGTTGCTTAAGTGCTCATGAGAAGCCTTGTGGTCATTGCTCAATGGTGCATATCATGAGTGTACTCCACAGCGAATGTCGCGCATACGCATCCGGTGTTGAGTTTCACAGGCGTAGTAGAAGCGCGTAAGTCGTCCGGGTCAGGTGAAGAGGCTTCAGAAACAATGCCTCTTAGTGGACGCTGCAGGAATCTGTGTAGCCAGTAAGTGTACCTAACGTGAAGGCAGGTGTCAGGTTAGATGTAGACGTGAGCGATGGCGCGATGAGTGGGAGCATGGCATAGCACCCTTGGACCACCCGAGTTAGGACATCCTTCAGTTTTCGTGATCGAGGCACTGAGATGGGTTTGTTTGGGAGATCCTTGAAGAGGAAATCTTTCGAGGTGAGGCGTAGCGGATACCCCACCTTGGGCTGGTAATTTTAAAGGATACCGTCTGTCAACTGCGGCGGCATCATGCAATGGCCGAGACGCTATGGACTGGATGCAAAGATTTGTGAGCGGACGGGCTGGGCCTGTTTCTCTAATATAACCAATGTCAAGTGGGTGAACCTAGCTTCGGGTTCAAGAAGTTCTATGGACGAAGACGAGAGGTTATGATTACAGGTGCGTTGAGGCGGATTATTCGGTCTGCTATGTCTAGCAGCTCGAGCTCAGCCCAAATTCGCTCTATTCGTTTTAGGCAGGTGGCAGATTTGGGGAATCCAAGCGAGCGTCGGGACTTGGACCATGTTGTGCGTGTTGCTTGTTTGCTACAGTTCGAAGAACATACGCATACGCATGGCTTCATTGACCATTCAAGTTGGCCCCGGAATCCTGGGGCACGTTGTGCAAGTAGGCATGGCCTAGACCGACTTACCCGCGGTCGCACACTTTCGGCACTCCACACGGTCCGAAGCGCCATTGCCCGCTCTTTGCCTCCTGCCCATTCCGCTAGCAACTCGTCCATGGCGACCCCCTCCAGAATCCCTCCTTACGAGTCTCCACTCGACGTATTGACCAAGCTGCCACTACCCCCTATCTGCGTAGCACCTGCAAGCGGCCCAATGGATCCCGAAAGGTAACTGTCAAGCCATATTGACCTACGTAGCTGAACCTTCGAAATTTTGTCCTCGTTCCTCGATTCGCAGAATGATTTTCGACTGAGCAGCTTACCCATCCGATTGGACACGTCAACGTAAGCTCCTTTGCGAATTATAATTGCCAGTGATGATCTCCTCATGGCTTCCATAGGGCTCCGTCATGTCACCCTCCTTTCAAGTGGTCCTGCTTCTTATTTTGTCCACAACCCCCTCGTTTTCAGCGTGGTCTCCACTACATGATTCTCCAGAGGTTACTGATAAACCCAGACAATTTTCGCGTCCTTCCCCACCATGCCCCTCTCCCCTGGCGGTACTACTATGGGGGTCCGAGCAACATTCGAGTCCCTCCGTGTCCACCTTTCCCCATCTCTTGGCCAAGCTAAACGTTGTAAGGCTCGCGGGGACGATGCCTCCGATTCCTTTTCCTGCTGAGGTCCCGGCGAGCAGAAGGGCTCCGGAACTTCGAGCGCGTCCATTCGCACCCACGCCAACACCCGCCCGGCGTTCGAGCTCAATCACTCTGCCCCCAGGTTTCATAACCTGTCCCCGCCTCTACCGACGATCGCGACTTCTTTGCTTGACATCTCCGCAGACGCCTTTGGGGCGCAGTACGACGTTAACCACATCTACCATTATTTGGCATCTGTCGAGTCCGACTTGCTTCAGCAAGCCCAGTCCGTGACAGTGCGTTCGGCCTTCCCTACACTATCGCTCCCCACGTCCACATCACGCAATGCCTTCACACGCCTATGTCCCCGCTCGCCCATGTCTAGTATGCTAACCCACCTCGCCCATCTTACAGGACCAGTGCGTCCGACGGTGGCTAAGGCACGCCGAACACTATCTTGCAGAACTCATGCGTCTGGAAGGGCGGGGTGATTTCGTCAGCGAAGTGTGCTATGGTTGCGGGAACCGTCTCCACGATGGCCACGGTCTCCGGTGCGATGACTGCCACGATCTGGCGCTGTATTGTTTGCCATGCAGCGTGACCGTCCACGAGCGGCTTCCACTCCACAAGATACAGGTATGTGTCACTACCTCCCCGGACACTATGCGAGGCTGAGCAGTGTTGTAGAGGTGGACTGGCAACCGCTTCGAGGACGCAGAGTTCTCGCAGCTTAATGTCCGCGTCTATCTAGGGCATGCGGTCGGCGAGAAATGTCCTACGCCCGACCCCGAGTTTTCCGGTCCCTTTGTCGTGCTTGATCTGTCAGGGTTTCATCAGGTCGTGGTGCAGTTCTGTGGCTGTAAGGACGCGGTTCCACCTTACGTCCAGCTACTCCGCCAAAGATGGTTTCCCGCCATGTGTGGCGGCGTCAAGACCGCAGCGACGTTTCGCCTTCTTGAACATTTCCATCTCCTGTCTAGTCAATCCAACGTATCCGCTCTGGGCTACTACCGTTCGTTGCTGTGCATGACCAATAACACCGGCGTTGACCCGCCAATGGTGCATCATTAAATATGTTGGCTGTCCATTCTCGTACTAATAGCATGCTTCAATAGAACCAGTTGCCGGCCTTTCTGGTCATGATCAGAGAATGGCAAGTCTTGAAGACGTTGAAGAGGGCTGGCAGCGGCAACCATCCGGACGGCCTTCGGGCTCCCCCGTCCGTGGACTGCACTGTAGACTGTCCGGCGTGTTCGCCGCTGAAGGTAGATTTACCGAGCGGCGGTGCTCCAGGACCTAGAAAGAAGAGGTGAGTCCTGGTTATGTCATCAACACGCCCCAATTAATGTACTACGGCGCAGCTGGCTGTATCGTCTGTCTCTCATCACGCGACACACCAAGATTAGCAACACTGCATCCAGATCTGACCCGAAGAATGATGGTAAGTACTGCAAACACGACTCGAAACATTGGAGGCAAAATGTGCTTACTCGTTTTGATAGCATCGAACATCAGCCAGTGTTCCCACGGCGTCATACAGCCGACTTCACATAGCGAGGTTCTTCTCGATATGAAGTACGCAAGCCTACCATGCCTATCGTCTCTCATTCTGACGTATCCCGACATCGGACAGCACGTTCGTTGAGTCTCCTTTCACTTCAAGCATCGTCCTCCCTGGCGAGACTCCACCCTTACAATCAGTCTTGAGCGATGACATCCGTCGACACCAGTCTCAGAGCTCTCGTATCCGCGACCTCCTTTGCCAGACTGACAGGGATGCCACTGCCCGGGGAGCGTCCTCCCCCTGGACAAACGTAGACCTGTATGGAGACCTGCTGGACTGCGCCATCGGAAGCCAGAATTGGGATAAGGTCACGACCCTCCGTACGTCGCCCAGTCTTTTTCTATCATCTCTCTTTAATGACGCGCCGTACGCGTACGTAGCTATGATCCTCCTTCTCGATGCAGAGCATGCTGTATCCCAGTGTCGCGTCTATGACAACGTGTACAATGCTCTCACCAACATTATTCCCCCTGTTTACGTGGACATGTGGCTCCGGACAGTGCTGGACTGGGAGATGGAGGGTGAAGAGTCTCCGAACCCCTTCGAGGCGAAGTATTCCCGTACGTCTTCTTGCCTCAAGTGCAGATGCCGGGCCTTACCAGACCTACCTTGTAGATCTTACCCAGAAGGCTGTGCGCGCCGATCTCTACCGGGAGGATTTGGTGGCCATCCATTCCGGTCATGCGCACTTCGTGGGGAGCGACGAGGGCACGCCGAGTACCGTCATCGTGATGGGTTTGGATCTTGAGGAGGAGCAGTGAGTAGTCTTTGATGCTTCGATTGTGTGCTGTTTTATCTTATCCCTGCGATGTCCAGGCGAAGTCTCCATGCAGCTGTTGCTACCATCCCACCCCAATCAAGCAGTCTCCGTGAAGCGAGACTTGTCGAAGAGCAGGGGCACCTGCGACGACGCATTGAAAGATGGCATGACACTATGCAGCTCCTCCTACCTGCTGTTGCGTCGTTGCGTACCCAGCTCGGCGACATCGCGGGCGCTCTATCGAGTGTATTCCATTAAAGTTCTTGAAACTGCTTCTCACCCGGGGTGTGTAAATCCACACAAGTGCTGCTCACCCGGAGGTGGCCGGGCTGACCTACATTACCATATGTAGCGTCCGGCCCGTGCACATATGTAGCCTCATCTGACGGTCGGCCGGTCACCAGCCATGGTACAGTACAGCTGTCCGGCCGGGACCCATCACTTTGTATGTCTATTTGCGATTCAGGCAGTGTGCATTTGTGCTGGTCTTATTGGTACATATATTAAAATCCATCTTGAGAGTTTGTAAATGATATATCAACCGAATCATTCTGGGCAACTCAATGGCCGGCCGGTAGGTCGTCATCTCCTGTATAGCTGCCCGGCCGGTCCGCCATCTGTAGGCTGTTGTGCTGTACGGCCGGGTCCTCGGCACAAATACTGGGGCTGTTTAGGAGCCTGTACCACTCTGAAGGATTTATGCCAGGCTCTGAAAGGATGTTCCGAGTCTAAACCATGGCTTCCGGATACAATCTGCACAGTTATGGTGGTATATGCGGGCTGCAAGCGTTTGAGACCCTCCGGCCGGGCAAGTCTTGTACCTGTATGTGCTGTTGAGCCGGTAGCTGCCTGGTCAGTCATCCAGTGATGGTTTGTCCCTTTTCTGATGTATAGACAGGTACAATAGCAATGCCAGTCCCATTGTCACAACGAGTGGGTGGTCCGTAAAGTCCAACGAGTGGATGGTCCGTAAAGTCCACATGGATCAATGCTAGTGGCGAACTTGAAGAATATACCAAGCCCTTCTAGGTGAGGCACTTACATAACAGCAAGACTCCCTCCTTCGTGTTGTGCACAGCCATTTCGAAGCACATCTTTGAAATAAGTTGATAGGAGTTGGGTCACATAGTGGCCGGCCGGGCAGCACATCCAGTAGGGATGTGTCGCCCGGCCGGCCAACACAATTCCGGATAGTACTGCCCGGCCGGTTCTGCCTTGGCATATGGAAGGCATCGCACCCATGAGACATCCGGACAGTTTCCGGATCTCTCGTACGTACAGAATGTCTCTTCCGGATCAGCTCACAATACTCGGGACGAGTGGCAGAGCAATGAAAATAAGAGGGTCGCAGACCGGCCGGGCAGCACATCCAGTAGGGATGTGCTGCCCGGCCGGCCAACACCATCTCAGATAGTACTGCCCGGCCG
Organism: Ganoderma lucidum; assembly: GCA_019426095.1. Taxonomy (NCBI): domain Eukaryota; kingdom Fungi; phylum Basidiomycota; class Agaricomycetes; order Polyporales; family Polyporaceae; genus Ganoderma; species Ganoderma lucidum. The sequence continues at coordinate 92,845 of JABWUW010000020.1, forward strand.
GCGTGCACTCGGAAGTTGTATTTTACATAGTTGATCAGTATTTATCAGGAGGGCACAGTGCTCTATTGTCAAGGTATGACGGTATAACAGCTGTATGGGATGCGAACGTGTATCGTGTTACATGGAAAACATCATTTTACGTGTACTACAGTCAAATGCATGAGGCACTGTCGTCTATTCAATGGGCTCTGTGTTGCCCATTCGTCCGGTGACGGCCCGGAGCTTCACCTCCTTCTCTTCCAAATGCTGCATGTTGGTGTCTGCACTGCAGGTCGACTCTCCGGTTCCATTCCTCTAAGTCTTCCTGGAACAACGGCATGGGCGGAGCCTGTGAAAGGTGATTAGATACTGCTACGCATAATGTACGGACACTTACAACAGATGGCGGAGGATCTTTCCACCATCTCGGACACTGTTCTCCAATAGGTCCCTGGGACGTCCACTCCCACCACTCAGCAAAGCCCCACGGGTGTGGGTTGCTCAGCACTCCATTCGTGATATGGCTGGTTGCAGTGTGGAATGCAACAGAGTCGAGCTTGTCCAGCCTGAACACAAGGTTTCGGCCGCTCCATTCTATAGCTGAGAGCAAGACGGATAGTGCGGGGTATACTTCCGTTTGATCCACTGTGTCCCGGGGGTTGGAGGACTGGAGAGCGATTGCTCCGGAAAGTCCTAGGGCGTGTATAGCCACCCACTATAATGTTGTGAGCTACAGCTCCTAGAAAACTGTCACAGACACTCTGCATACCGTTTCTCTGGCTAGGCCATAGTTCCAGCGGCGGGTTGTCAGAATGTCCGGATGTGCTGGAAGTACAGACAGTGCCCGCCCGATGCGAGCCATGACCAAAATGACTTCAGCCCTGGCAGCCCAAAGTGCGGATGCAGCAAACAATGGCTGTGGCGATGTGCCTCCTTCGGACGACATTGAAGACATTGCGGAAAACGTCTTCAGAGTTGTGTGTTGTGTTCCGAAAGTGCCGGATGCTTGGGATGATGTGTAGCAGTGTTATCTACCATCCTGTCCTCAATCAGTACAAGGGCGCCTAAAAGAAGCAAATTATCGCCGAGGATCTACGTGACTTGGATAGGTTCGATGCTGTTAGCCCTATCATCACAGGCACAAAGACTTAATATCGAATCCCTCGGAAGCAGCCGGTGTGCTGCGGCACTGTCCTCCATCGCCACATAAGCTGGGACATTACAAAGTCTTGTCCCTCAGCCTTGCCAGCTCTGTACCACCATCACATCTTGCGACCCCAGTCTGTAAGTCTTTATTCACTATAGCAAACAGAACTAATGACATATTCCAGATAGATGGATCACTACCAACCATATTTCGACGTCCCAACCAGCGACGTCACCTTGGCAATTCATGCCTTTCTGGCAGATATAAACTCCCTTTATTACCCCTACAATGTGTGGCACGTCCGAGACATTATCGACCAATTTCTAGGCATGATGGCGCGCCTTCCCCCTTCTATTTCCTTCGACGAGGTGGATGGGTATTTTGTGCGTGTTTACTTCTACCTTGCGGACAAACCACCTGGTCGGCGCCCTCGGCTCACAATCTTCCGCAACTTCGCGCAGCAATATTCCCGCATCACCCGCACCCGCGCTGTCCAATTCTGGCTCACCGAAGCCCAGACGTGGCGTCAACTCCACGAAACGTCTCATCGACGACTTGATCTCCTCCGGGAGGTCAACGACATGCGGCCGGATCCGGAAGCCGACCGCGAGGAGATTGAGAGCTCCCTTCTGTCCCATGCATGGATCACGATCAACCGGGGCTTTGCCTTGACTGGCCTGAGTACTGCGTACAATAGCTGTAAAATTTATATCTCATATTTATCCCTTCTTATTCAACTGACACTATTTTTACCAGATACCTTCGTTGAGCAGTACGGGGTGTACTGGGATCCACCTACTCCGGTGCCCCCGCGGTGGTATTAGCCGGCTCTGACGTCCGGGCATGATGGCGCATCATGTCTGTCAGACGTCTGCATATGCGTTATCTGTACGCATGAGAAGGGTTAGGCTGGGAACGTCCTGCACAAGAACATGGACTGATGTTTTTGTTTTGTTCTCGCATGTATCAGCTCGGACGTAGTCTGTATCTGTGCGTCGTTCGAATGACGAAAAGTGCATTACAGAGTCCGTAACTGTTTCACATGCGTGCTACAAGACAAAGTCTGTGCGTGCTTTCAGAAAAGCCTGGGATGCGTGGTTACCAAGGTTAGTCCACATGGTGGCTTGGCGTAATGCGAATGCTATATGCCCTGGTGTTTGTCCACTCTCGGACCACGTCCTCCATCTCTCTGACTGTGTGACGAAGAACCGGATCGTACAGTCCATTTCTAAGGGCACCAGGATGCTTTCCTCCTCCCATCGACACTTCCGGGCATACGCCCGAAGCCAAAGCATCCGACGGACTGGTGATCCGAGTTATGAGTACGTCTCCCGGAAAGCATGAAGTATACTCACATTCCTGAAGCCATGTGGTCCGCTGCGCATTCTCCGCATCTTCAACATGCCATATCCACGATGTATGGACGTTCCGGAGGCCGTGTGTAAAGTGTTCAAGTACCGCCGTAGTGACTCCGAGGTCCTCCCTTCGTATTTCCTTGTATCGGGTGAGAAGGTCCTCGCGGCGTGCCATGCTCTCGGTGTCGGTTGGGTCATCATTGAAAAGGCGTTCTATAGCCCGGCGAGCCTGTCCATATGCCCGGACGTGTTTCATCAGGCCGTCGTCAGTTACGCGCACCTCATCGAAGCTCCGAAGCTTCTTCCGGTACGATTCGGCCGTACGCACTCGTGTCCGGTAGAGGAGTGACTTGTACGCGATGGCCGTCCGGACCCCCTGCAGACAGTCATTCATCTGACCTTCCCGGAGCTGCTGTTCTTTTCACCGCAAGGTCTGTAAGATTGTGCCGAGCAAGGTACGCATACCCGAGCGTGGACGGAAGGGCAAGCGGCTGCTCGTCCGGTTCCGGAGGGAGTCCGGGGCCTGGCACCCCTGCGCTACTGCCCCAACCTCCTCCGAGCCCCTGGACCTCGTCCCATACTCGTCCGAAGTCTGTCGGATCAGCATCCACAGGTACTCCAGTTGTGCTTATAGATGTCCGGAGGTGTCTGTCTGCCGCTTTGTGGAACGCCTTCATGGTGGTGGCCAGCCGTTGACGGCGTTGCGCTAGTGCCAGTCGCTCGTTGCTGGTTGCAGAGTCCTTCAGCGAGCGTGCCGTATAAGCGATTGAAAGTCTAAGTAGCATTAGTACATGCCTTCCGGGCATTGGTACTACGCACTTTTGTTCCTCCAATCGTAGACCGTTTGAGATCCAGCTTGCGGCGCCTTTCATTGCTTCGCTTGCCCCGCCTTCCTCCTGGGTCAACGCCAGCTCCTTTTCCTTCCGAGTAGGTACTGCGTTGCATACAGTCAGCCATGTACACTTTGAATACAGTGAGGCACGTACACGGCTGTCTATTCACGTCATAGATATCCATTGCCGTCACGTCATCGATACGATCTTCATCTGCTGTGAGTGCGTCCGCCAACCATTCCTGGCATTGCCGCTCTCCGGAGGCCTCGGCAAGGCTATTGAACGCCTCCAGAGCCGGTTGCCATTCGTTGCACACCCGTCGCCACTTCCGGTTGAGTATTGAAGCTGTTTGTACTGTCAGGTTGTAGTTTTACAGGCGTCGGAAAGGACGTACTGATGCGAGTCAGCTTCATCCAATTTGAATCGTTCATTGTATCGTCGATCACCTCGCGTCGGTGAGCGGATGACATGCCCCGTGTGGACTCTGAAATCGCGTTCGTCTTGTTCCACAATGTCTCGATAATTTCGCCATCCTGCATTCCAGCTCCCCGGATAAAGTTGGATGAGAATCGGGGAAAGCAAGGGGGAATGTGCCCATGAACATGGAATTGGCCGATCCCGCGCATGAACGTCAGCCCGTCCGGCATTGTGAGCGAAGGGCTATCCCGGAAGCGGCGGTAGAGGTTGGTGAAGTACTGGCACATAACGTCGTACATAACCAGAATGCAAGTGAGTCCGTTCAGATACGCCAAGATCCAGTGGAGCACGTAGTCCATATTCCGTTGCCTGGCAGCCGTTAGTCCCCGTGAAACGAGACCCCCACGCTTGGATGGACACACCGTTCGCCTCCTTGAAAGTCTACACACGCATGAGGGGCAAAGAATCCGTGGCGGGAGCATGCTGCGGCTCCGATGCCTGTTGCCTCTAGCTTTCCCTTGCTGACGGAAGAGTTAAGCACTGCCCGGTGATCATTACAGGTGATGGTCTGCGTAGAATGTTAATTTCCGTGGCTCCGGACGTCAATAATATAGCCACGGACCTCTTTAAACTCCTTCGCGGTCCCCAGGTGGCGCTTGTACGGCTCGTCCGTTACCATAAATGCGTGCCCATCGGCGAGCGGAACATCATCCTCGGGGTTTCTCATGTGGCGATGCTGGGCGGAGAAGTTTCCGTCGAGTACAACGGAGCGCATGTATTTCCATCTTACAAGCCGCTTAGAAATGTCTAACAGGTGAAGGAAGAGGGCGTACTGCTCCGGGTCGTTTTCCCATCCCTCCGGAAGGTTTTCACCAGGCTGCGGACATGCCGGACAGCGGATAGCCATGGCTCCGGGAGCGATAGTATCTGTTCGGTGTCCGAAACCGGATGACCGTCGGAGGCGTATATTGCGCCATTGTCGTGATGCCCGAAGAAGCTCTTTGTACCGATCCTGTCGACCGACTTAGTGATGTTTCAATTCTGGAGGCATATTACCCTACCGGAACCATATGCGGGAATGCATCATTGGTTGTCCGACGCAGCTTGTTGTAGTAGTTCCGAGCGGCGGTCTTACATTCCTTGTTTGCGAGAAGAAAGTCGTCCAGCACCCGTTCGGTAAAGATCGTCCGGGGACGGTGTATGGATGCCGGATAGTATCCTAGGTCGATGAGCTGCAGATCATCCCGGGGGGCATCCGGACAACAGCAGAACGTCACAGACATTTCGTGCACGCCGTCCAAATCCACTACCACCATCATCCGATCACCCTGGACCATGCGATAGTCAGCCAAAGGCATAGCAGTGTATATAGGGTCTCCGAAGCGTGGCAGCTCGGCGACCGAAGTGACGAGCGTCTCGTCGTCGGGTCGGAAGTCCATTTCGGCATCTTCATCGTCAATGTCGGGGCCCTCCTCTCCAGCCATATATGGGGGCTCAGTCTCCGAGTCATCCGGAGGTGGAGCTGCATACTCCGGCTGTGGCATGGACCCCGCGGGATACGTTCCGAGACTGGGACACGGCTGGCCACGGTGTCCGGCATGAATCTGGACCCCGAGGTCCCGGAGCCACCCCGGATGGTAGTACTCACCCGTCCAGAACTCGACGCGGTGCAGCGGGTGAGATATGTGGCGGGCCCGGCAGCATGCAGCGCAGAGCGAGGGGATCCCATGACAGGTCAAGCACCGCCATGTAGCCGGGTGTCCGCACTCCCCTAGGCCATCATCCGGAAGTCCCTCCCGGGCAAGTCCACGGTGGAGATACTCCTCCCGAACCTGTAGAAAATCTCTCTGGAAGTCGTTCTGAGACTGAATATGTATTCCCATTGTTCCGTCAGTACGGAGGCATTGTATACACATTTATGACTTGCCTTTCCGGTACGCGGCACATCATCAAATGTGAACTCGAAGCCAAGAGGTGCTCCCTGGTCTATGCCCGGCAGGTTGATGTGACCCGGACCCGGTGTAGTTCGGGCACTCGCTGCTGGCGATGGCTCGGCGGAAGAGGGCGGAAGACTCCCTACGTTTGGCAAATCCAGACGAACTTTCTTCGTCGTCGTCTCCAGACCGCGCCCAGTCTTCCGGGTCTTCAAAGTATACTCTTTGAATGGCTCCACCTTCTCGAAGCGGCGGCGGCGCGACATTGTTGGAGACAGCAGGAACTCGCAAGGGTGTCAAGGTGGAAATGGTTTGTAAGGAACGTTCTATGTACATTCTACAAGGCGCAGACTTCGTTAATGTGAGCAAAGCCTGGGACCGACATGCCAAAGTGAGTATGGACATTTTCAACCATGTACAACGCGTAGCAAAGTCGATCGCCCTCCACCCTCGCGACACCGTGCCGGATGACTCGTGAACATAGCACGGCAATCGTTCCGCTATCGTACGGCACGGAGACACCGAGGTTGTGGAGCTCGAGAAGCGCCTTTTGTCCGTAGGTGCCCAGGGTAAGTAGGAGATCGACCCATCCCGCACGGGTGTTTTTGTCCCGATGGAGCAGTGACAATCGATTGATAATAAATTGAACGGAGTTGAAACTTGTGGGCCAAAGTCGCATGACCTCACTCGCTCTGGTCCCCTCCGCGAGTATGTTCCGGATCAACTCCTGGGAGACCCTGTAGAGTTCCGGGTGAGTTACCGCTAGAATTCCGTCGAGGAGGCCGCCCGTCTCCTCCATCTCTGCCATCCATTGGTACGCTTCCGCACTCGTCGACTCCTTACTCGGGAGGGGCTTGTAATTCGGTCCCTTGAATGTGTTTAGTACTACATAGAAGCGCTTCAATCACAATTATAGACGTACTGTGTGCCCCAGCTGGAAGCCTGCCGGATAGAGTGTGACTACTCCGGCACCCCACGTCGGACTCGGGTTAAAGTATAAAGCGGAAGTCCGCCAGTTCCCTTCAGGCTTTCCCGGAGGCGTCAATTTGAGCTTTGCACGGCCTTTCAGTGCCTCAGATGCCTTGAGGAGGATTTCCTATGACGTCCGGGGCCTCGTTGCAAATCGATAAATGATTATGATTGGTGTGCTTACCTGGCGTGCCGGAGGCAGAATTCCGGGAAGGGACCAAACCAAAATATTTCCGTCTCTGTCCAGGAACACCGTGGGGTGCCGTACAACGCAGAGTGGGCCTGTCCGACTGATGACCTCTTCTGCGGAGGTGATGGGCGGGAACTCTCGAAGAAGGCGATCTTCGACTTCCTTCTTGAGAGTAGTCATCTTTGGCAGCATGTTCGCATACTCGCTTGCATTCCAGGTGACCGACACTGCGACACATCAGAACCTCGTGTTAGGGTCCAAAAATTTCATTTACATTGGTTTTGGCTTGCATGTGCCAGCATTCGGGCAATGGAGTCGCAATCCTTCATCAGCTGGAATGAAATCGGAGGAGGGGTGGGACGCGACAATGGTGCTTGTCCTTCATCCAAATCGGGAAGTGACCGCAATCGATGAAAATGATACAGCGCTACAATGTAAGCCGCAGTGCGCCCCCGGTCCTCGATTTTGGACAACGGGTCAACTTGACCTGCACTGGTCTCGGGTGACATAGGCTCAGCGATATGTTATACAGTCAAGGGCAATGGGGTGTGTGGATGGAGGAGAACAAGAACCAAAAAGTGGTCATTGGCCAATTATGACCGTGTGGCAATTGACTTGATGTGATGCACTGCCCTTCGCTTAGCCGGCAAGGACGGGCCGGGGATTTAGTGGTTACATGTGCTGTCCGGCCGGTGCGGGCGCCGGCCAGGCATCCACACTTCACGGTCATTCTAGAGTGAGACCTCATCCTTCCGCCCATAATTTTTATCTCTCCGTCCGCTCTGAACCGATTATCCTCCCTGCGTCAACCTCTATCATTGAGCATTACTACTACCCACCATGGCCCCCCACCGCAGCGACCTAACGTCCTACGAGGAAGACCTGCTCAAGAAAAAACAGGGCGAGTACCGGAACAAGGCTGCCGCAGATAAGGCCGCCTTTCGTGAGGCCCTTGCCAAGCACTTCTTGGTCAAGCGCGAGGTTGAGGCCACCGACCTCCTCATCGACTTCTTCTCTCAGGTATGTCGCATTCCTTGCGCGTTAGATAGAATACTTACTGCATTGTTGGTAGAAAATCTATACCTGGTTTAGCAACCACGGACCGAAGAAGAACAAGGAGGAGCAGGGGTTCAAGATTGGTCGCGCCTTTACCGGAGAGCGTTGCTGGGGCCTGAAGAACCGTTCAACGATCAAGGATGCCCTTCCGGACATCGATCCGAAGTCGCAAGGGTATGTCGCTCAATGGAACAGCACTCGGAAGGCGCAATGGGAGGCGTTGGAGGAGGACGAGCAGGATCCCTGGAACGAGATGGCTCTGAAGTGGAACGAGGAGGGCCCGGACGACGATGTGAAGCCCGAGTGCGTAGAGCCCACTATCTGGCAGTCACTATAACTGACATAAAGCAGGCTTGCACGGAAACAGGCTCTCCGCTGGATGAAAGGGGTGTCCCGAACCTTTTGGAAGCAATTCGGCATGCCGCTATTCATATACGGCGTGTTTCAAGACGAAGAAAAAGAGCTCAACGCGTGCAGGTACGCTTCAGTAACATAATATGCACAGCGCATCGGCTGAGTGTCGTGGTAGCTACGACACCTCCGAGCTGTTCGTCGACGAGGACAAGTCGTACCCGCAGTTCCGGGCAATGAAACAGTGGGATGTGAACGTCCGGAAGAAGTTCTGGAACTTCTGGTCCGCCATTCTCAAGCCGGAAGATGCAGACGAGGACCTACGGGACGACGTTCGTGCTACGCAGTCGGCCGGTGTCGTCCCGTTCGAATTCGACACCTACGATGATGGTACACCCATACTCGTCGATCAAGAGAACGGCGACAAGATGCAAACGTCGCGGAAGCAGCAGGTCTTTCGACAGTACCTCCGCATCCATTACCGTACGTTCACCCGTAGTGTGTTTCCCCCATAGTCTTGCTCACCTTGCAAACAGAGTTTGCTTGCGGACAGAAGAAGCCACATGCCCCATTTACCGCTATACGAAAGAGCCCCAACAGCTTCTTCGCCCCAGGCATGCTTCCGGATGCGTTCCAATGGAGCGACCCCAGCAAAATCGTCGACCGGCATGTGGCTGAGTTCTTCGACCATATCATCGCTATGGAGAACCCGGACAATCAGGCTCCCGAGGGCGAGCCACGTCGCTTCCGGTTCAGTCACTATCAGACGATCGTCGACGGTGTCCCTCAGTATCTCCCCGCAATCTATCCGGAGGCGATCGCACCAAATAAGCCAGCCCGTCGCACTAAGAAGACTGTTCGCCCCCCCACCTTCGTCACGTCTCCGGATGACGATCACATCGCGTCCGGGACTCCTGCGCAACCGGCCCGAAGCGTGTCGCCGCCTTCCAAGACCCGTCGGACAATGTTCCAGCCAACCCGGAAGCGGGTGAGGGAACTCAACATCGCTGCCCGCGCCACCGCAAGACGCAACGCAAGCGCGAAGAAGAAACAGACAAAGGCTGGCGGTGCTAGAAAAAAGAAGACCATCGATGCGGAAGAATGGGAAGTGGACGAAGAGACGGATGACGATGACGGGCACTCCGAGATCAGTGACTACGAGCTCCGTGACCGACACTTGTCCGACGACTGAGGGGGATACCGCCGATCTCCCGGACGAGGAGGATGATAGCGACCGGCCTCTAGCCACTGGCGTCCGAGGGTCGCGGAGGGTTGCCGGAGGTCCTGGGAAGGGTAAAGGGCGCGCAACAGCAGTCGATGAGCTACAGAGCCCCATTTCCGGGGCGACTAGCCCTAACGGCCCACTTCCTCCGTGCAGCGTCGGAGCCAGTGGGCCCGCTCGCTTCGAGTATCTTCGGGGCCTTTGCTCGGACGCCGAATACCAGGCCATGCTCAATCGTCACCGCTCTAAGGTACGATCTATGTATCGCTCACCATTACGACGAATCTAACTATGCATGAGCAGCTTGAAAAGACCGTCCCGGTGGATGCGCCACAGGGCTTCGCATGGCTGTCATGGGCCTATAGGTCGTGCTACCTACCGGACGACTTCCATGGCAACCGTCGGGATGTCGAGCGTCTGTTCGACTGGTTCCGGAAGGGTCTGACGCCCTCCGCCACAGTGGGAGAAGTCCAGATGTACGCCCTGGCCATGGGGCTCACACTTCGCGACATGCACGTCTCCCAGTTCCTAAACGACGACGAAGACGTTCCGGACCTCCCCTTCCACCTTCCGATAACCCTGCTGACCTTCGACAAGATTCCCGAGCTCGAGGAGTTCTGCAAGGCGAACGCGGTCCACCGACCCCGCCCGGCAGGGAAGGCCACCCAGCCGGACGTTGGCCATCGCTTCGCTACCCCTCCGGAAGAGCACGCTAGTGCTCCAGCGATGCCCCCGACGACGGAACCCACTGCAAGAACTACCCGCCCCGGGCGGAACGTCTCACATGCCCGCCCCTCCCACGATGCTACCCAAGCGGACGCTAACGAGGACGAAGATGCAGATGAGCAGCCGGACGTGCCGGAACCGTCCATTCAGCCTCGGACGACCCGGTCAAGGGGCGCCGCATCCGCACCAGCCGTTCCGGACACAGGCATGGCGACATCCGGGCAGGGCAGTACATCTGCGGCTGCAGGGGCTCGCGCTGAGCAGACTGCCACCCGGAAGCGTGCCCGGAGTGGCGGGAACCAGGCCAGCGATGACCTGACGATCAAGACACGCCGGCAGCGAGCTCTGATGGAGCGCGACACCCAGGCCGCCCCTGCTACTCGTTCGCAGGCATCCGGGAGCCGCACTCGGAAGAGCAAGAAGGGTCGGTAGGCACGTGTTAGCCTGTGGAAATGTTTTTGTATCATACATGTGACAATGGCAATCGTTCTCATATTTTCTGCTATGCAAGAGAAGTACACATTGTTCGGCTACGTAATACATGCAATATTGTACAGACAAATGTCCAAGATATCATTGCGACGGCTCACCCATCTCCTGGTCTTCTGGCTCCGGACGTTGCGTGCGGGTGCGGGCAAGGTTGGTGGCAAAGTCCCGGAGGTCTTCCGGCTTAAGCCCAAACATACCGAAGTAGTCCTCGATGGCCTTCGGAACCCGTGCCGCCACCGCCTCCTCGACCCGGGCCTCGAATGTCGTCTCCAGGACGTCCAATCGCTCGGAGAGCGTTTTGACGTCCTCCAGTGGGGGTATGGGGCTCCAATTGAATGGGCTCCGGCGGACCGGCACTGGAGACACACGCGGACCAACTTGGGCAACTTGCGACGGCGGAGACATGCCCAGTGGGAACGGGTGAGGCGGGGTGAGCCCAGTGACGAACCGGGCGCTATCGGCGGGCTCTGACATCGCTCGCCCGGGGACAACGTCGACGACGGCCGGTTGGCGCGAAGGTGGAGGTGGAGATGGAGCCGGAGGCGGTTGCATGGGAGAGACCGGAGGATCGTCAGAGGGTGGAATAGGAACAATGGTGGGAAGGGCGGGCTCCGGATCGTCAGGATCGCCCAAACGGGGCGAAGCTACTTCCTCTGCCAGCTGCCCTAGCCACCCTCCCGGAGGCCCACCGGGCTGTGCGTAGACGACCCCCATCTGGTCCTCCACTGCCTGGACACGCTGCGCAAGAACGTGGACCTGGAGCGCGACCTTTCCGGTGTCTTCAGAGGCCAGTGTCTGTTCCTTGGAAAGGACGGCCGCCTGGGACATGACCCTTTTCACGTCATCCAAGATTTGTACGTTGGTGTCGTGGAGGGGCTTGATGGAGCTTTGAACACCCTTGGAGATGTCCGTGATGGTCGACCTATACGTGTGATCCAACGACGAGAGCTGGCTGTGGATACGGAGAAGGTCGCGCTCCAGGATCTTCTTTGACAGCTCCAGCTCCGGGCGCATGTGCTCAACTGCCTCTGTTGGCGCGTCGTCGAGCCGTTGGTCCACAAGCTCCACCCTCTTCTCAAACCGGGCCATGTCGTGGCGAAGGGGTCGGACATCTTCGCGCAATGCTCCGTACCGAGCCCACATCTCATGGTACAAGGCCTCGAGGCGGCTGTACACTTCGAGCATCTCGACGAGGGCGGAATAGCTGGCGGGGATAGTGGGTACGTTCCGGAACGCCTCCGCCAACGTCCGGGTATGTTTCTGTGCGTCGATCATGATGCTAGTGACGTCGGCGAGGTCGAGGTCGGTGGCCTGGACCTGGTTGTACAACCGCTGGATGGCGTCTTGGAATGAGACGATGGACTGTGAGCCTTGGATGGAATTGCGCCTGCGCATGCGAATGCGCTCTTCAATGCGGGCAAGCTCGTAAGCCCGGGTGGCAGCCGTAACGACAATCGGTTCCAGGTTGACGTTCCGCTCTCGGGCCTCGTCGACAAGACGATGGGTGTTTGGGCCAAGGGTAAAGGTCCGCGGTGTACCCGGATCGTGAGGGGCGGCGGCCGTCGGGCTCGAGGGGTCGGCCGAGAGGCCCGTAGGGGGGTTGAGGGGGATGCCGCGGAGCTCGAGCACGTCCGCCAAGGTCTCCATGGGGTGGTCAAGATACGGCCCGGGGGCTTGATCATCGGCCTGCGAAGTTATCCATGGCAATGTTGACCAATTGACTGAAATAAATAATCCAGACATAAGCAAATGTGCGCAGTACCATAACATGGGACATTACCTTTCAGAGACGGCGGGATAAGGTGGCCGGTGGAATCAACTGGGTCAGCCTCAATGGCACGAGAGGTGCTGCCCCGTGCATGCTCCGAATATGCCATGAACTCATGCTCCGAGAGTTCGGTGGCACGATAGCGTAAGTCACCCCGCGGGGTTTTCGGAGTAGTCGTCGTCGTCCTTGGTACCCGTGTATCCCGGCGTTTTGGCACGGACTGGTTTTCATACTGAGCGGGGGCAAGATAATACTGCTCGTAGTCATCGGTGTGCGAGAATTGGGGAACCGGGATAGTCGTCGAGCCATCCGGAAGCCTGCGTGGGACCGAGTTATAGTCGGGGTCGTCTTCATCCTCCGGACCGAGGCCCGGAGGATGAGCAGGACCTCGGAGGTGGCTGCGCGCATACTTCGGGGGCTGATCCGGAGCCGGAGGGAGAACCAGGTCTTCGTACTCGAGCTCCGATTCTGCCTGTGCATCGGGGTCGTCCAGAACGTTCGACGATCCCTCCCGGTGTCGATGCGGGAGGGGATGTGGGTTGTGGGGATGTCCGGAACAAGGAGGGAGCTGGGGAGGCAGATGTCGAGTGCGCTCGGGATAGCGACCGCGTTCGAGGTCTCCTGGAACCGCCGGTCGGAGTCTTCGCCACTGTACGGGCCTTCGGAGTGACCTGGGATGGCAGGGGATTGCCGCGTGTGCCGAGCGGCCTCTCCATGGGCCAGGTTCGTGGCGGAATAAGCTCCGGGAGAAGCGGGATTGGAGGCCTGCCACGGTTAGAGGGATACCGTGGCGCCGGAGCATGTTGATCGACGTTCGGAGGGCCCTTGTGACGATCGGCCTTTGAGATGGCGCTGTACTGATCGACGAACCACTTAGGGGGTTCGTACAGCTTCGGAGCCCTCTGAGGCAGCACGTTGTTATTCCGACGGCCCGGCGAATGGCTTCGGCGGAAGTAGACGTAGCCCAGGTAGGCAGCGCTGACCGGAGCGCCAACAACCGTGAGCGTACACTTCACCTTCTTCTGCGAGCAACGCAAGCACGAGGAATTGACCAAGCCACAGAACAGACACTGTGCCTTGGCATCCACACAGGCATGGCACGGGCGCGGCTATAATGAGGACAAGTTAGAAATTGATGCATAGGAGGGAATGCAGTCGATGCGTACATGCGGCGCCCAGGTAAAGGGCACGGTCTCCTCCGGCAAGTTGTAATCCAAACGGAGCCTCTTGGTCTCGTGCTCGTCGTTGATCTCCGATCCTTCGGGAGCTCCTTTGCGCTTCGACTTTCTTGCCGTGGTCTTCACACCTCCAGAGGCACTCGCACCTTGCGTTGTGGCCATCTTCGCCCGTGATGAGGCCTTCTTCTCGCGCTGGCTGTGTCGGGTCGATGGTGTTGCAGCAGGAGGTTCCATCTCTTCCTCCTCCATGTCCTCGTCGACGTCTGTGACCTCCGGAGCTGCGCGGCCCTTGCCCTTGTCGTTGGCCCTTCCTCGAGGCACTTCTTCCGGCTCCATGTCGACATCAATCGCCTCCGGTATATGGGCCGGAGCCTCACGACGCTTGCCGGAATCCGCAGAACGGCCTCGTCGAGGTGCGGACTGCATCCGGCTTTTCTGGGCTTGTTCCACGGGTGTGTCAGTTAGTACACAGCTGGGGAAGTTAATCACAAGCAGCCTACCTGGACGCGCACCCTGACGACGGGCTCCGGATTCCCGAGGACGGCCCCGTGGCTGGGCGGACGGTCCCTGGGCTTCCTGGTCGTCTTCTGCAGATACATTTGTGAGTATGCGGCTGTCGAGTAATTTAAACCAGCTTACCTTCATCGGATGTGCGTACGGAAGGCCTCCTCGTTCTTCCCGATCTGTCCCGACCGTCCTCGGAACGTGTAACTGGGGGTTGGCGCCTGGGATCTTCAACCTCCGTCCCTATGGAGTCGCATGAAGGATCAAGAGAACAGTTGATTAGTATGGGTGCGGTACATTAAAGAAATACGAACGCACTATCCATGTACTGCTCCCACCAATGCGCTTGGATCCGGTCGAGCGGAAGCAGGCCCTCAGGATCCGGAGACATGTGCAGCGCGCCCTTCTCGAATTGCTTCGGCGGGTTGAGGGCCATGTGTCCTTCTTGAACCGGCATGACGGTATCTGTGTCGAATGGGCGCTGCAAGACGGTAGATCAGCTATCGTCGTCCAGTAGCTCGCAGACTTCTCCTACCGGTTGTTCATGCTCCGGTGTGGACAGAATTGCCACATTGTGCGCCCAAATCGCCCCCATCGCAAGAGGGGGCAGCTTCCGGAACCTCGCCCGGGAAAGGACCTTGATTAAGTCCATCGTCGTCTGTCGGAACCGACTGTCCCAGCCCGCTCGCTTTGGCGAGTCCTTGCCGGGTTTGTGCATCCATGCGTAGTGGAGCTCCGTCGCGAACATCGCGGCTTCTTCTACCTGCTCCTGCGTAGGAGGAGGCCTCTTCATCTTCTGCTGTTGCTCGGCGGTTGATTTGTGGCTAGACATAGCGGTGGTTTACGCGTAGTGGTTCGGGTTTGAAAGTGAATTGCACCCGTGGCGCATCGGCTGCAGATCCCTTATCGGATGGAGGAAAATTTTGAGGCGCCCAGCCGGAGTTAGCCGCCTGGCGTTGAAGATGCTTCTCCCGTAGTTCGACAGCGCGATGGGCCTTGTCTATGCAACACCAACCCATGTAAGCCCTGCGGGCCATGTTGGGTTAACGGTCCGGGTCTGAATAGTGTATTCCCCCTCATATATACACAGATTTCCCGCCATGGCTGACAAAAAACGAGCACGCGCTGAGTCACAATGTAAGCATACCTTTCTCTACTGTAATTCCCTATTAACCTCCAGCAACAGCATCAGAACCCCCCCGGGCTGTCAAACATGTCCGAATCCAGCTTCCGACACCTAGCCGTGTCCAGGAAGCTCTACTACTTGAAAATCCGGGATCATCGCCGGAGCATTCACGACGGTGAGCAACTCCGCGGCGTATACTGGTTGGGGCCATCGATAAGATGATAACATTCGATATTGCTTTTGTACAGGGACACAGAGTCCGAGCATTCCGTGGGTTCATCCCGGGGAGCTGGGAGCCCCGACACAGATCATGCCGCTCCCCCCACCCCTTTGCTCGAAACGGCCCCGGTACGGCATCTCTACCATCCGAAATCGATGCAGCAGATTGCCATCCTTGCCCCAGACATCTCCGAAGAGGAGCCATCTACTCCGGACAGGGTTCCCACCCCCCAACTGTTCAGTTACGGCTCTGAGTCTCCCGATCCGCCCGCCCAGGATGACCATCCGGAACCACTGCAGGAAAGCACCGTCATCGTCCCGCCTGCCTCCGATGAGGTCCCTATAGCTCCGGCCGCCATTCCGGCGGCCGGAATCTTCACATATGACTCCGACTCTGACCCGCCGAATCCACCCTTCCAAGAGTCGGGATCGATGGAATTGTACGTTGCAGACTCCCCGGACACACCCCCACAGGGCTCCGACATTGACACCACTCATCCTTCATCCCCGGAGTTTGGACCGATGGCCTTGTATGTCGCGGACTCGCCGGACACACCGCCACAGGTCTCCGACACCCTTCCGCGCATGGAGTCCCCTTGTCGAGACTCGCCCATTCCCACTACCTCCGACCTGGCCGTTTTATTCTACTCAGACTCGTCTTCACCTTCGCCGACGCGAGACGTCCACCAACCCCTCACTCTTTTTTCGTACTACTCGGACGATGATGGGGACAGCATCCGGAACTCCCCCATCCGGAACCCGCCCATCCGGAACTCTCCCATCCGGAACTCTCCCATCCGGAACCCGCCCATCCGGAACGTTCAGTACATCCCTCCGCCCCCGCCGGGGCCATCGCCGGGGTTACTAGACACACAACGCTACCTCCCGGAGTCTCCTCGGCCCATCCATCCGGTCGATCGTTACACGTGGAGGGCGGATCAGCGAGAGACTTCAATCTCCCCGGATCCCATTTCGGACCCTTCCCACATTTCGGAACGCACTCCGGTGGCATCCTACCACCTTCGCAACCACGGAGACACCCCTACAACCTCCATTCAACAGCTCCGGGTAGCTTCTCCTCCGCCCGGCATCGATTCAACTCGGGAAGAGGACGTGCGCATGGCCGAAGGGTCTGGTATGTCCCAAGATCCCCTCACCTATCGACGACTTCATTTTCAGGAGATTGACTCTATGTCATCTCCAGAACTCCCTGAGAATCCGTACACATCTCCAACAGGTTCCGTCGGGGCGGACACATCGCGGAACCTGTCAGACGAGCGAGCACAGCTAGCTCGAGATGTCGAGATTTTGGAGGAGCAACAAGGTAACCTCCGCGGTCTTAGGCGGACCCCACTAGCATACTTACCACCATCCTGGGATGGGTACCATGCATTTCTCCTGTCGAGGGTCGACTCAACAAGGGTGATATGGGATACGTTGGACAACGGATGTGAGAACAGCTCAGAGTGATATGTGCATGTGCAAGGGTTATTTTAGTACTGTATATCGCTCTAATTCCATGCTGGTTTCCATATGTTAGCCTGTCCCATTAACACATGCCTGTGGCCTAGACGAACTTACCAAAGTGGAAGCTTTCTCCTCACTGGTCCACAATTGTATCCGCCGGCTGGTTAATACTATGAATTCACCTCCGGTCAGCCCAGGACATGACGGGCCGGGTAACATAAGATCGTGCATATGCCATCCGGCCGATTGCTATTCCTCACCAGGTCTACCATCCGGCCGATTGCTAGTCCTCACCAGGTCTACCATCCGGCCGATTGCTATTCCTCACCAGGTCTACCATCCGGCCGGTCATACCATAGCTCAGAATATACATATATGAGTCAGATTGGCGGAACACATATCATATGCTCTCTCTAGTAACACATTTACCCATTACAACTAATAACCCATACCCGACGGGCCGAGGGATATAAGTACCAGCATATAACGTCCGGCCGAGGGACATAAGTAACAGCATATATCGTCCGGCCGGACAATGTGTGCCCATGGCTCTATCGCCCGGCCGGGAGCCCCAAACATATGTTGCCCCCATATATTTGGCATGTTCCAGAGGGGACACCATAGCTGCTCTAGTTGGGTTATAATATGCTCCCCTTCCATGTAACGAGTTCAAAGTAATGGGCACGGGAGCTCGGTGGTCGAGTAGCATATATTACACCATTAATATAAGTATGGTGTCTCTATTCAGGCATTTTGTCCCTTCCCCAAGGTCAGAAGCTCCATAGCAACCAGAGGAAAAAGGTCCGGGACAATTAGCATACGAATTGAGGAAGTTCCACAACCCCATCCTGCTCCCAACACGAGGGAGCACTGCATTCACATGCAGAGGCGCCGGGGCACCATCTAACAGGCATATCTTTACTTCCTGTTAATACGCCACAGATATACAATGCTCCGGTACATGTCCGGATCGTTAAATAGTTATTGTGATCAAAGAACTGCATGTAGAGCGAGCCAAGGTATCTAACAGCCCATACCTACCATTCGAAAAATAGGCGCTGATACACCCCGGGTACCCCCCCCCCAAACCCGGCCGGAGTGCTTTTCCCCACCCCATCTCCGGCCGGACACTACACTCCCTTATGTTTAGGCATACCGGCCGGGACCGGCTCTACAGCAATACTGTGGAATTACACACCCCGGGTGACTGCTA
This sequence comes from Ganoderma lucidum, assembly GCA_019426095.1. NCBI lineage: Eukaryota > Fungi > Basidiomycota > Agaricomycetes > Polyporales > Polyporaceae > Ganoderma > Ganoderma lucidum. The sequence goes on from JABWUW010000020.1 coordinate 110,988, forward strand.
TTACAAGGAACCTATAGTGGAACCATGTGCAGCGGCGGGTTGTCAGAATGTCCGGATGTGCTGGAAGTACAGACAGTGCCCGCCCGATGCGAGCCATGACCAAAATGACTTCAGCCCTGGCAGCCCAAAGTGCGGATGCAGCAAACAATGGCTGTGGCGATGTGCCTCCTTCGGACGACATTGAAGACATTGCGGAAAACGTCTTCAGAGTTGTGTGTTGTGTTCCGAAAGTGCCAGATGTTACGTCTCGCCTTAATACTCGTCAAGTAGTAAGGCCGACGTTTAGACTAGTTACTTACCGAGTGAGTAACCAGATACTAGAGTGGCACACTCTAGGAGACGTAGAGGATAAAAGAGTATACTACTGTTGAAGTAGTATACTTTAGCTTGGATAGAAGTGCAAGAGTAGAGTGGTTGAACACTTGATAGTGTTACAAGTGGTAAACACGACTAGGCAAGTATCCACAGGAGACTGGAAACTGAGGGGCCCCTGCTGGGGGGTCGGCCCTTATATACTGTTGGGGGAGGGTCGATGACTAAGCAAGTGATGACGTGGCAGCTGACTAACAGGGATGACTAAGGAGGGTGATGACGTGGCAGGTACTCTGGGACAGTGGTAAAGTGCATAGGGGGTCACATGGCCAGGTCGAGGGTTCGATCCTGGCCCTCAGCTCGGATATAGTAACTCTCCTAGGTCGAGGGTTCGATCCCTGCTCTGGTCTTTGGTGAGCAAAGTAAGAAAAAGGTTATGCCAGTGTACGTACGTGTTGGCGATCGTAACATTAGCTCCCCCTCCCCCCTTATGATCGTCCCGATCTTCTACACTGGCCATGAACACGGCGCAGTCGTTGGTGAACTCGGCATAGTGGAGCGAGCGTCCCTGCGACATGTCTAGAACATAGCGGTCATGGAACTTGTTAAGGATGGTGACTCGAGGGATGGAGTTGGGCCACAGCGGTGTGACCAAGTTGACGAAGTGCTTGCTACGGATGTTGAGGTGGTAGATGCGACCAAGCCGGGAACGGATGAGGTACCAATCCTTCCATCGGAAAACGCACAGTTGCCCCTCGGTCCCCGTGGGTCCGTTGTGATAGAGATCCAAATCCCGTCCCAAGAGGTGAAGGGGGGAACAGTCGACATCGATGGCGAGCCTCTGGTGAGAGGGGAGCCCAATGTTCGAGTCGCTCGTGCGGAGGGTATTGATTCGTTTAAGGGCATCCATAATAGTTGCATAGGCATTTTGCGTGTTGCGAGTCCGGCGCCAGAACTCACAGGCTGCCTCGCTTGCCTCGTCGACCGAGATGAGGAACTTGTCGTAGTAGCGGATATCTCCGGTGGGCATCAGCCAGGTCCCGGGGGTGTCATGGTAACGAACTAGAACATCCTCTAGAAAGAGGATCGTGTGCTCCAATTCGTCCTGCGAAAGTCCGGACCCCAGCGCATGTCGCGCAATCGACCCAAGGAGATGGGGACTCCATTCATCGGAAAAGTCATGATTGTGGATGAGCGTGACATTTCCGTTGGTTTGGGCGATGGCGAGCCTCCAAGGGATCGGGGCACGCGCGACCCGAGTAACCGTTCCTAGGGCGTAGAAGGTAAAGAGCGGAGGTCGATTTTCGTCCGGCGACGGTGTCGACAAGGGCGGTGGGGACGGACCTTTGCCCCCCGAAGGATCAACACGCGTGGACATGCTCGATGAGGAGGATGCGGAGGGCGGAGGAGTGGGTGCTTCTGGAGACATGGGTGTGTTAGGACGAGTGGCTCCAGCTGACGAAGGAGCTGGCAACGGTCGTGGGCCAACTTTGGACAGTGCTGACAGACGACGGTTTATGAGCTCTTGAAACTTCGTGGTCCTGTTCAGAGCTGTACCTGAGTCTCGAGCCATTTCGCCCGTCCCTGACGTCGAAGCGGAGGGTTCCAGCTCCCTAGGAGCAGGAGTTGCCATGGTAGAGCCGGAGGAGGTACTGGTTGTGGGCTCCGTTTCATAGATCGTGGACAATGCCATCCGAGAGGATGGTGGGAGGAGGTCGCGCAGGGCGTGTTCAATGCGAGGAGTTGTCATGTGGCTCATGGCACGCTTGGCGATGGAGTGGATCAGATTATGGATGGATGCGGCCTGTTTGCTGGCCATATCCTTGATGGCCTGTGGGGCTCCCGCCGCATCGACGAACATGCGCAAGGGTCTGATGAGGTGTTCCATCGTGGCACAGTCGCGGTAGATGTCGGAGTGGGCACGGAAGTGAGTGATCCCGCCTGTGCGGATAAGAACTCGGTTCGTCCACCCGGGTCGGGTAAGGACCTATCCGACTTGGTCTGAGAGTGACCCTTCCTGGTCACTAGGGACAGGGGGTCGGGGGAGTTCTGCATACGAGACCGTCTCGGCGACCTGTAGCGCAGGGATTTCCTCCGCCACGCTGGCATAAGGATTATTGACTGCTCGTTGAGGGTTTCGACGGACATAACGAGCTAACCTGTCCTCCTTGACTGGCGGCATGGTGTTCTAGGGGATAAGAGCGAGTGTGGAGACGGAGAGGGAGAACAAGCCCTGCTGAGTCCTTTTCGAACGATGTTAGATATATATTACTGTGGAAGTTGGTTTTTCAATAGTGCAATTTTGTTTATGGTCTGATTCGCATTTTCGTAGATGGTGTCATATTGCTTTATAGTTTTTTGGTTTTCCGACATGGCGTCATGTTGCATATTTGGAGGTGGAGCCATATCTGGAAAATGGCACCACTTCTGGATTTGTTGGCTTATAGGTTCGTTCCTTATATCTTGAAGTTAGCTTTGCTGGTTCTTAACTTGTTACTTAACGGTGGGCTTGTGTTTTTGTTGTTTCGTTATGTATGCGAACGAAGACGGTGCATATATTGTTACACTATCCGAAACCTTGTATGCGAATGGATAGGGCAAGCGCGATGGGGACACCAGTTGTGGTGAACCATGGGTTAGCGACGGCGGCAGTCACTAGCCGATGGGTAGGTTGTCGAGGGGGAGGTCGAGGTCCTCGAGGTTGTCTTCGCCGTCGCCGACATGGATGTGTGCGAGGAGGGGGGCAATGGGGCTTGGCTCAATGTCGACCCCTGCTTCATCGTCGTCGAAACGCGTCCAACCGCCCTGTACCGTAATGCTATTGTACCACCCATCCCAGTCCGTGGTGTTCGCCGTCTGTCCCCACCCGTCCTCCCAATCCTCCCACTCTGCTACAGTGTTCTGGTGTACTGTAGGGTCGTGAGTGAGGACGTGATCGTGACTAGGGGTGACACCACATACCCATGATCTCGATGTTACCATGGTTGTTGTCCTCGTCGCCTTCCTCGTCGTCGATGGGCCCTACCAGGAGTCTTGCCGCCCTGCTTAGCTGTCAGTCTGGCAACAAGCGGCGTCGAAGGGGTACGACGCACGGGCAGAGATGATGTGGACGACGCACGCGGTGATCTCCCGGAGGAGGAAGAAGAGGCAGACCACGGCGACGGTCTGGGTGCCGAGGACGAGGCCTACGATGAGGGCGAGGATGGGGAGCATGGTGGCGAGGAAAGGGAGCATAAACGATGAGGAAGTGGGTGTGTGTGTGTGTGGATGTGCAAACTTACGACGACGAGGGGTGGCCCTTTTAAAGGCCTCGTGCCGAGTGGCGGGCTCGGCGTTGCCGCAGGTGGAGGTGCTGTGGGAGTTGCGCCTCCAGGTCTTCTTCCGTCAGATAGTACTGGTTGGGCATAAACCAGCCCTGTTCGAGCCAGATATCCCAGGCCATGGGGAACAGCCTCCGGAGGTGGTGCCGGATGATGTTCTTCGTGCGGATGGTACACATCCCGCATCCTCCTCGGTGGTTCGGCCGTTGGAAGATGTAGTAGAGGAGGCTCGAGTTGGCCGCCTCATCCTGGGTGAAGACCCACCGTCCCCCGTTGATGAGTCGGGAGTTAGTGGTGATGTTCGGCACCCCCGGTGGTGCCCGTGTGACGATCGTGATGCGCTGGTAGGAGATGTAGTACATAGAGTCGATGTCGGCCATGGCTGTGGTGGTGAGAGTTGCTGGGGGGTGTTACTTCAACCGATGTTTCTTCTTGTAGGCTCGGAGGATGTCCGGGGCGTGCTTGAGATTTGATTCCGGTTCCCACGAATTCTCAAACGATTCCCATCCCTTCCACGTCACAAGGTATTGCATTTGCTTACGTTTTTGTCCTGTCGTACGATGATTGATAATTGCCTCGACCTCGTGCTCTTCTTCTCCTTCCACGAGGTCTGGAGGGGGTCTAGGCAGGTCCGGCCCATGTTCCTTTGTCGTACGATACGGGGTTAATAGGGCGGCATGGAAGACTGGGTGTATTTTCCACTTCTTCGGGAGGCTGAGCTTGTACGTCACCGGCCCCATTACCTCTGAAACGGCAAATGGACCTTCTCGTTTCGGGGCAAGCTTTCTATAAGGATAAGGAAGCTTGAGGTTGGTGGATTCGAGAAGAACTTTGTCTCCCTTCTTGAAAGTGGGCATTCTTCCTCCGGCGTTCACTGCCATCGCCGCCGCCGCTCTATCGTGAGAAGCAATGGTGTTTTCTCGGCTTTGTTGGAGTTCCAGCAGACGTTGTTCTGTAGCCGGGTGTTTCACCTTGGTCCGGACCATTCCTACAGCTTCCGGTTGGTATCCATACAGAAGTTCGAATGGGGACTTGCCGGTAGATGAATGTGTCCGTTGATTGTGCGTGAACTCCCAGGCCGGGAGGAACTCGGCCCATTTAGTTGGGTTATTCGCACAGTATATCCGAAGGTCCAGGTCGATCTCCTGGTTGACACGTTCCGTTTGTCCGTCTGTCTGAGGATGGTATGCCGTGCTCATGGATGTTTTGACGCCTAGGGCCTGGTGTAGTTCTCGAAAGACCTGGGCTGAGAACTGCGGTCCTCGGTCCGAGATGATCCTGTCGGGTAATCCAAAGCCGCTAAACACGTCCCGCCATAGAAGCTTGGCTGCTTCAACGGCGGTGACTTGTTTATTGCATGCGCTCAGAACGACGGCTTTTGATATGTCATGGTCGACTACTACTTGAATAGCATTGTATCCGTCTTCTGTATCCGGCAGGTCCACGATATGGTCTATGGTGATAACCCGAAATGGCCTAGTGTCTCCGCTGTGTGGGATCGGCAAGAGCGGAGGTTTCGTTGGATTCGTCCTGACTTTGGTCGTCTGGCAAGTGGCACATCCGCGGACGTATTCCTGGATATATTTGTCCATGTGTTCCCAGTAGTATTCTCGTTTCACGAGGTCCTTGGTCTTCTGGATTCCTGGATGGGCCATATGCACTGGCTCGTGGTGCAGCCGTACCACTTCTCGACGGAGATCGTCATCGGGTGGTACATAGACTTTGTCTTGATATAGGACAATGCCATCGCTGTCCGTCCAGTCCTCTAATTTCCCATAGTCCGGCCGGTGTAAGGTTGTTCCGGTTTTGGATATGAATGGGATAAGGTCCGATGTTCGTGCCTTGTTGTCGCGAATCCGTTCTTGTAGGTCTGTATTGATTGCTTTGGCAAAAAGTTCCTCCCTCAGTATAATGACATCTTTATTGTCATCCTCCCCCCCGTCATGGTCTGGCCTCCTGGACAGAGTATCGGCCTGGACCAGGCTTTTGCCGGGGTTGTGTTTTAAGATGTAATTGAAGGAGTCGAGGAATATTTGCCATCGGGCTTGTCGGCGATTGACTTTATGCGCAGATTTGAAGTAGGTTAGATTCTTGTGATCCGTGAGAACTTCGACTTGATGCGGGGATCCTTGTAGAAAATGTCGCCAGGCTTCGAAGGCTCGGACAATGGCCAGAAGCTCACGATCATATATTTGGTAATTGCGTTCTGCCGACGTGAAAGACTTCGAAAGGAACGCGCAGGGGTGCCAAAATCCCGTCGGCCCTTGTTGTCGTAGGACCGCTCCTGACGCAACCTTGAATGCATTGCATTCCACCTGGAATGGTGCTAAGGGGTCCGGAATCTTTAGGACCGGTTCCTCCGTAAATCGGGTCTTCAAGAACTGGAAAGCCGATTCGCACTCGGGGGACCAATCGAACACCTTGTCTTTCCGTGTCAATTCCGTGAGTGGACGTGCAATTGTTGAGTAGTCACGGATAAACCTTCGATAGAAGTTGCCAAATCCAAGGAAGGCCTGGACCTGTTTGACAGTCTTGGGCGAAGGCCATTCGTGAATGGCTTTGAGTTTGACAGGGTCCATGAGGACTTCTCCCGGTCGTAGGACAACGCCGAGGTATTCCACTTCTGTTACTTCGAATTCGCATTTTTCTGCTTTTAGGTAAAGATCGTGTTCCTGGAGTCGCTTCAAGACTCGTTTTGTGCGAGTCCGGTGGACTTCAAGGTCATGTGATAGGATAAGGATGTCGTCCATGTATATGATTAGCCATCCCTCACGGATCATGTCATCGAATATATGGTTCATCATGCTTTGGAAAGTTGCGGGTGCATTGCATAAGCCAAAGAACATGACCATGGGTTCGTATTGTCCTAGCGGAGTGTTGAACGATGCCTTCCATTGGTCGCCCTCCTTGATGCGGATGTTGTTGTATCCGGCCCGAATGTCGACCTTCGTGAATATTGTGGCGCCCTGGACCTTATTGATGAGGTCGTCAATGAGTGGCAGGGGGTACACATTCTTGATGGTTGCTTCATTAAGGGCCCAGTAGTCCTGTACCGGCCGTAATGTGCCATCCTTTTTTGAGACAAAAAAGAATGGGGAGGCAAGCGACGAGGATGATTCCCTAATAAAGCCTTTGGCCATATTTTCGTCAATGAATTTCTGCAACTCTTCTTGTTCAGTGACACTTAGCGGATAGATCTTGCTCCACGTGCGGCGCTTGTGAACATCGAACTCCTTTTTGAGTTCGATTGCATGATCCCATGGGGTTGATGGTGGAAACCTGTCTGCTGCTTTCTTTTCGAATACGGATCTGAACTCGAGGGCGTAAGCAGGCAGTAGTTCGTCCAATAGTTTTTCCACTTTATTCTTGCGTGCTTCAATTGCAATTTCTGTTGACTTGTTTGTGCGGTTGACGTAGGCGGTCATCTGTAATAGTCTGTCAATGACCTTTGCTGGACTGTGGGTGAGGGGTTCTTCTTCGAGGATGTCTCCAAGGGTTTCAACAAACGACAAGACTAGGTGTTGCAGCGTTCCTGGCGCCGGTAACCCCCAAATCGTTCCAGGAGGGGGGTCGTGCGCGGCTTGATACTGTTGCAACTTCTGCTGTTCGACAATTGTCTTGTTCGAGATGGTGACTGACCCTGTACGCCAGTTGATCGTAGGGTTGTATCGTTTAATCCAGGGCATCCCCAAGATGATGTCGTCTCGTCCAAGGTTAGCGACGTACCATCGTGTGGGAAGTGTCTTGTCCTTGACGATAAAGTTCCCTTCCACTCGATGAGTGATAGTGCCCTGGCGATTGACACTGTCGTCGGCATTTCGGAAGGTAAGGGGTCTTGGAAGTTTTACTGTTGGAAGATTGTACTTTTCGACCAACTTGGCATTGATGATAATCGCATCCGCTCCACTATCCAGCAATCCTTTGGCTTCGACGGCTTTGCCTCCAACCTCGATGTAACCAGGAATGAGAAGGGCATGTCGCCGCTTCATAGTATTTGTCACAATCGAGATACAGAGGTCCGTAATAGGTGGCAGGCCAGGCGTCGATGCTGCTTGCCATCCTAAAAATCCGAGTCGCTATAGTCCGTATGGATAGTATCAATCTGGAGGTTGTCCTGTTCTTGTTCATCATCCGCCAAGTCCCCTTCCTCGTCTGTGTCTTCTGCCGAGGAGTTGTCGCTTGTTTCTGTTACTTGTCGCACTTTGCGGGGCATCTTCCGCATAGACTTGCATATGGGTTGTTTCGGTCGAGGTCTCGGACAGTCCTTTGCTTGATGTCCAGCCTGGTGGCAATTGAAACATAGATCGTCCTTCAGGTGTCGTGAGCGCTCTTCTGTAGTCATCCTGTTGACGTCAGCTGAGGCGCTGACTTCTGCTTCATCCGTAGTTCCTAACTGGTTTCGTCGTACTTTCTTTTGGCTGGTACGACCCTGGTAGGTTCATCGTCCACTTGGCTGGGTTCCAGCAAGAGCTTGATCCTGGGCGTTAGCTGTATAAACTTCCGCTGTCCGGTGGATCCATTCTTCGACTGTATGCGGGACTGGGTACGAGGTAGAGACGAGTCTGCGCAGCCATGCGGGCAATGCTTGTCGATAGAAGGCGAGGGCTGCCTTGTCGTCAGAGATTCCACTCTTTCCAATGAGGTAGTTGAAACGTGCGTTGAATTCACGGATGGTCCATCCGGTTTGCATGCGATGTTTCTGCAAGGCAAGCAACGCGTCGTTAGACTCATTGAGTGGGGAGAAAGTGCTCCGGAAGTTGTGCTCGAATTCTTCCCATGTTTGGATTTCCCCATACCTTGCCTGCTCGATCTTTCGTTGCTTCCAAAAGAGTACGTTGTCCCCATCAATATAGAAGAGAGCGGTGGCGATGCAGACCTCGTCCGAAGTGTACCGCCCGGGTTCTCCAAGGAAGAGGAGGAAGATTTGGTCGAGGAAGCTGTTTGTCTTGGATGGGTCTCCGTCAAAGACGTCAGGGGCCTTGACTTTTCCTTTGCCTGTTGCCAATCCGGGAAGGGTGACTGGGCCCCTCGCGGGTCCCGGGCCAGGAGGACCAGGGTGTCGTCATGGTATTCCGCCGTGCGGAGGACCATTGCCTCCTCCGCCTCCACCCCCATCTCCACCTCCTCCATCAGGGTCTCCAGGGTTTCCTCCTCCGTTTCCGCCTGGTGGGCTTCCAGGACGATGAGGTGGTCGATGTCTTCCTGGGCTACCTGGTGGGTCAGGTGGGGTGTCTCCTTCCTCAGGTCGATTAGCTGGGTCTTCAGATGTACCCGCAGTGCCCCTGGGTGTAGGTCTAGTGGTGCCAGAGCCACCGACCACCGTACGAGGACGGTATGGGGCTGTCGACGCCGAACCAAGGAACGCAGTAGGATGGCTACTTCTTGATTGATGGCCTGGGCCAACATCTCCGAAGATGGATGGCTTCCGCATTGCAATTCGGTATCCTGTTGTCGCACTCTCCCCTGGGCTGATGTAGTCGTCGAGCGAAGGATACGGGTCCACTCTGGCAGCTGTGTTAGGTTGCCATGGCTCCATAGTGCGAGCCAGTCTTCTAGCAAATTCGAGGGGGTTGAGTTCGCCATCTGGGTCGGTCCAGATGTCTCCTCGGAGGCTTTGTACGAGATCCGTAAAAGTTTCACGCCTTGGATCAAATGCTCCACGGAGGTGTTCTCCATTGACGTGTATGTCGTAGAACACTGACTCAGTTGGCCAGATGAGCCCTTCCTTGACAAGTGCCTGTCCGATCTCGTCTGTGAGCTTTGGCTGGGAGGTATATATACTGGAGGTAGGTTCCAGCCTTGGGTTGCTTCGCTGTGTTGCTGACATGTCCTCTGAGCCTGATTCTGATTCTGACTGTTCTTCGTGCTGGCTTGTGGCCGCTGTTCCTTCTGGCCTAGGCTCAGTTGGTTGGTCGAGCTCAGTGAGGGTGTCCGGCTTGGGTTGTTCTGTCTCGTCCACGGGTGGCAGTGGTGGCACTGTAAGGTGAATAGATGCCAAGCGACTCGAGGTAGCGACTGGACTGCTCGTCGGAGTCTGGTTTGGGGGCTTTGGACGGGTGTACTGTGTCCCGTGGGTTTGCTTGATTGCTGCCTCGTTGGCAGTGCTGGGCGTGCTTCGTTGTCCCGAGAGGTTAACTTGGTTAGGTACCTTCTGATACCGTTCTGGACAGAGTGGGACTTCGCAGTTCTTCCAGTCCTTCCTTCCGGTGCTAAGGACGGCGCGATGTTGGTCTCTGTGAAGAGTGTTGTTATATGCGTGTTGACAATTAGTGCAGGATCGTGCCTCCGTACTCATTCAATGCTTCTTATCTGCGTCTTCGGTCGAACAGCTGCAACTCCTCTTGCTGTTTGAGAACAATCCGGAGTTCTTGAATGTCCTTTCCTAGGTCTGGGTCTGTCAAGTGGTTCGGATTGCTCAAGCGGTTTTGCAAGTAGAGAGCGCGGTTGTGCAGGAAGTGTCCGTAGTTGAGTGAGCGGTTTCCGTGCGGCGTTCGAGGGACTGCACCCCAGTAAGAGAGTGTCTCAAGGACTTCTTTGATACAGCCAATAAGTTCTTTGAGTGTTCCTGTGGTATATCCTTTGACAATGTGTTTGTTGTCTCGGATTTCCTCGAGGTTGGCTAGGACTACTCGAAAGAGGTCTGTAAGATCGATAGGTGCTTGTGGCTTTGAAAAGAAGAGTCCTTGTACTGAGTCTCCGGTGCTTGCAGTAATTGACTGTGGAGAACGCGATGAAGGTGTGTCACGAGGGTCGACACTGAGAGAGATTCCAGAGTTTCGGAGGTTGGTTCGGTCTAGTTCCGTTAGAGGGACGTCGTTCCAGTTGGGTCCGTCAGGGAAATATCGAGGGATTGTGGCTGAACTTCCTGACCAGCGGTGATCTGGGATTGGTGTAGCTGGTCTCAGTATTTGCGCCTGTCCGATGGTCGAGGCAGGTGAGATCCTTGATGATCCTGAATGGGAACGACTGGTTGGCTCTCTGAATGGGAACTTGTCTCCGTTAGAGTCGTAGACGTTGAGGAACCTTCTCTTTTCTTCTTCCTTACTTGATCCTGACTTCCTAAGCTTCGACTTAGGCGGCAACGGCGGCGGTGTGGGGATTACTGGCGGCGGAGGCTCTACTCTGACCACCAGTGGTACGGGTTGTACTGTTGCTTGGGATCCCCTTGTGTTCCCAAGGGCCGACACTTGTCGACGATAGTCCTCGCTGTCTCGAGGGGGTACTGGTGGTGCACGGTGGGTGTGACTTCTGGGAATGTCCTTCCAGATATTCAACGGTTGCGTACCTTCTGGGGCTACAGGTGCTCCTGGTGCTCCGGGAATTGAGTAATAGTACCAAGCGTTGGGGTTGTGTTGTTGCGCCACCGTTATATCTCTACCGAGCTTCGGGCTACCAGCCTCTCGGTCTTCTTGAACGTCCTGTTCAAGGTATGAAGGTTTCTACTGAGCTTCGGGCTACCAGCCTCTCGGTCTTCTTGAACGTCCTGTTCAAGGTACGAAGGTTTCTACCGAGCTTCGGGCTACCAGCCTCTCGGTCTTCTTGAACGTCCTGTTCAAGGTATGCTCACTACGTCACTTCGTCGACGTAGGCTTGTATACAGACGTCGCCGACAGGCAAGGTCTGTCTTGATGATGTTGGGGTACTCTGCACCTAGGTAGGTGGAGTAGTTAAGTTTCCAGTCTAATGTTACGTCTCGCCTTAATACTCGTCAAGTAGTAAGGCCGACGTTTAGACTAGTTACTTACCGAGTGAGTAACCAGATACTAGAGTGGCACACTCTAGGAGACGTAGAGGATAAAAGAGTATACTACTGTTGAAGTAGTATACTTTAGCTTGGATAGAAGTGCAAGAGTAGAGTGGTTGAACACTTGATAGTGTTACAAGTGGTAAACACGACTAGGCAAGTATCCACAGGAGACTGGAAACTGAGGGGCCCCTGCTGGGGGGTCGGCCCTTATATACTGTTGGGGGAGGGTCGATGACTAAGCAAGTGATGACGTGGCAGCTGACTAACAGGGATGACTAAGGAGGGTGATGACGTGGCAGGTACTCTGGGACAGTGGTAAAGTGCATAGGGGGTCACATGGCCAGGTCGAGGGTTCGATCCTGGCCCTCAGCTCGGATATAGTAACTCTCCTAGGTCGAGGGTTCGATCCCTGCTCTGGTCCTTGGTGAGCAAAGTAAGAAAAAGGTTATGCCAGTGTACGTACGTGTTGGCGATCGTAACACCGGATGCTTGGGATGATGTGTAGCAGTGTTATCTACCATCCTGTCCTCAATCAGTACAAGGGCGCCTAAAAGAAGCAAATTATTGCCGAGGATCTACGTGACTTGGATAGGTTCGATGCTGTCAGACCTATCATCACAGGCACAAAGACTTAATATCGAATCCCTCGGAAGCAGCCGGTGTGCTGCGGCACTGTCCTCCATCGCCACATAAGCTGGGACATTACAAAGTCTTGTCCCTCAGCCTTGCCAGCTCTGTACCACCATCACATCTCGCGACCCCAGTCTGTAAGTCTTTATTCACTATAGCAAACAGAACTAATGACATATTCCAGATAGATGGATCACTACCAACCATATTTCGACGTCCCAACCAGTGACGTCACCTTGGCAATTCATGCCTTTCTGGCAGATATAAACTCCCTTTATTACCCCTACAATGTGTGGCACGTCCGAGACATTATCGACCAATTTCTAGGCATAGTGGCGCACCTTCCCCCTTCTATTTCCTTCGACGAGGTGGATGGGTATTTTGTGCGTGTTTACTTCTACCTTGCGGACAAACCGCCTGGTCGGCGCCCTTGGCTCACAATCTTCCGCAACTTCGCGCAGCAATATTCCCGCATCACCCGCACCCGCGCTGTCCAATTCTGGCTCACCGAAGCCCAGACGTGGCGTCAACTCTACGAAACGTCTCATCGACGACTTGATCTCCTCCGGGAGGTCAACGACATGCGGCCGGATCCGGAAGCCGACTGCGAGGAGATTGAGAGCTCCCTTCTGTCCCATGCATGGATCACGATCAACCGGGGCTTTGCCTTGACTGGCCTGAGTACTGCGTACAATAGCTGTAAAATTTATATCTCATATTTATCCCTTCTTATTCAACTGACACTATTTTTACCAGATACCTTCGTTGAGCAGTACAGGGTGTACTGGGATCCACCTACTCCGGTGCCCCCGCGGTGGTATTAGCCGGCTCTGACGTCCGGGCATGATGGCGCATCATGTCTGTCAGACGTCTGCATATGCGTTATCTGTACGCATGAGAAGGGTTAGGCTGGGAACGTCCTGCACAAGAACATGGACTGATGTTTTTGTTTTGTTCTCGCATGTATCAGCTCGGACGTAGTCTGTATCTGTGCGTCGTTCGAATGACGAAAAGTGCATTACAGAGTCCGTAACTGTTTCACATGCGTGCTACAAGACAAAGTCTGTGCGTGCTTTCAGAAAAGCCTGGGATGCGTGGTTACCAAGGTTAGTCCACATGGTGGCTTGGCGTAATGCGAATGCTATATGCCCTGGTGTTTGTCCACTCTCGGACCACGTCCTCCATCTTTCTGACTGTGTGACGAAGAACCGGATCGTACAGTCCATTTCTAAGGGCACCAGGATGCTTTCCTCCTCCCATCGACACTTCCGGGCATACGCCCGAAGCCAAAGCATCCGACGGACTGGTGATCCGAGTTATGAGTACGTCTCCCGGAAAGCATGAAGTATACTCACATTCCTGAAGCCATGTGGTCCGCTGCGCATTCTCCGCATCTTCAACATGCCATATCCACGATGTATGGACGTTCCGGAGGCCGTGTGTAAAGTGTTCAAGTACCGCCGTAGTGACTCCGAGGTCCTCCCTTCGTATTTCCTTGTATCGGGTGAGAAGGTCCTCGCGGCGTGCCATGCTCTCGGTGTCGGTTGGGTCATCATTGAAAAGGCGTTCTATAGCCCGGTGAGCCTGTCCATATGCCCGGACGTGTTTCATCAGGCCGTCGTCAGTTACGCGCACCTCATCAAAGCTCCGAAGCTTCTTCCGGTACGATTCGGCCGTACGCACTCGTGTCCGGTAGAGGAGTGACTTGTACGCGATGGCCGTCCGGACCCCCTGCAGACAGTCATTCATCTGACCTTCCCGGAGCTGCTGTTCTTTCACCGCAAGGTCTGTAAGATTGTGCCGAGCAAGGTACGCATACCCGAGCGTGGACGGAAGGGCAAGCGGCTGCTCGTCCGGTTCCGGAGGGAGTCCGGGGCCTGGCACCCCTGCGCTACTGCCCCAACCTCCTCCGAGCCCCTGGACCTCGTCCCATACTCGTCCGAAGTCTGTCGGATCAGCATCCACAGGTACTCCAGTTGTGCTTATAGATGTCCGGAGGTGTCTGTCTGCCGCTTTGTGGAACACCTTCATGGTGGTGGCCAGCCGTTGACGGCATTGCGCTAGTGCCAGTCGCTCGTTGCTGGTTGCAGAGTCCTTCAGCGAGCGTGCCGTATAAGCGATTGAAAGTCTAAGTAGCATTAGTACATGCCTTCCGGGCATTGGTACTACGCACTTTTGTTCCTCCAATTGTAGACCGTTTGAGATCCAGCTTGCGGCGCCTTTCATTGCTTCGCTTGCCCCGCCTTCCTCCTGGGTCAACGCCAGCTCCTTTTCCTTCCGAGTAGGTACTGCGTTGCATACAGTCAGCCATGTACACTTTGAATACAGTGAGGCACGTACACGGCTGTCTATTCACGTCATAGATATCCATTGCCGTCACGTCATCGATATGATCTTCATCTGCTGTGAGTGCATCCGCCAACCATTCCTGGCATTGCCGCTCTCCGGAGGCCTCGGCAAGGCTATTGAATGCCTCCAGAGCCGGTTGCCATTCGTTGCACACCCGTCGCCACTTCCGGTTGAGTATTGAAGCTGTTTGTACTGTCAGGTTGTAGTTTTACAGGCGTCGGAAAGGACGTACTGATGCGAGTCAGCTTCATCCAATTTGAATCGTTCATTGTATCGTCGATCACCTCGCGTCGGTGAGCGGATGACATGCCCCGTGTGGACTCTGAAATCGCGTTCGTCTTGTTCCACAATGTCTCGATAATTTCGCCATCCTGCATTCCAGCTCCCCGGATAAAGTTGGATGAGAATCGGGGAAAGCAAGGGGGAATGTGCCCATGAACATGGAATTGGCCGATCCCGCGCATGAACGTCAGCCCGTCCGGCATTGTGAGCGAAGGGCTATCCCGGAAGCGGCGGTAGAGGTTGGTGAAGTACTGGCACATAACGTCGTACATAACCAGAATGCAAGTGAGTCCGTTCAGATACGCCAAGATCCAGTGGAGCATGTAGTCCATATTCCGTTGCCTGGCAGCCGTTAGTCCCCGTGAAACGAGACCCCCACGCTTGGATGGACACACCGTTCGCCTCCTTGAAAGTCTACACACGCATGAGGGGCAAAGAATCCGTGGCGGGAGCATGCTGCGGCTCCGATGCCTGTTGCCTCTAGCTTTCCCTTGCTGACGGAAGAGTTAAGCACTGCCCGGTGATCATTACAGGTGATGGTCTGCGTAGAATGTTAATTTCCATGGCTCCGGACGTCAATAATATAGCCACGGACCTCTTTAAACTCCTTCGCGGTCCCCAGGTGGCGCTTGTACGGCTCGTCCGTTACCATAAATGCGTGCCCATCGGCGAGCGGAACATCATCCTCGGGGTTTCTCATGTGGCGATGCTGGGCGGAGAAGTTTCCGTCGAGTACAACGGAGCGCATGTATTTCCATCTTACAAGCTGCTTAGAAATGTCTAACAGGTGAAGGAAGAGGGCGTACTGCTCCGGGTCGTTTTCCCATCCCTCCGGAAGGTTTTCACCAGGCTGCGGACATGCCGGACAGCGGATAGCCATGGCTCCGGGAGCGATAGTATCTGTTCGGTGTCCGAAACCGGATGACCGTCGGAGGCGTATATTGCGCCATTGTCGTGATGCCCGAAGAAGCTCTTTGTACCGATCCTGTCGACCGACTTAGTGATGTTTCAATTCTGGAGGCATATTACCCTACCAGAACCATATGCGGGAATGCATCATTGGTTGTCCGACGCAGCTTGTTGTAGTAGTTCCGAGCGGCGGTCTTACATTCCTTGTTTGCGAGAAGAAAGTCGTCCAGCACCCGTTCGGTAAAAATCGTCCGGGGACGGTGTATGGATGCCGGATAGTATCCTAGGTCGATGAGCTGCAGATCATCCCGGGGGGCATCCGGACAACAGCAGAACGTCACAGACATTTTGTGCACGCTGTCCAAATCCACTACCACCATCATCCGATCACCCTGAACCATGCGATAGTCAGCCAAAGGCATAGCAGTGTATATAGGGTCTCCAAAGCGTGGCAGCTCGGCGACCGAAGTGACGAGCGTCTCGTCGTCGGGTCGGAAGTCCATTTTGGCATCTTCATCATCAATGTCGGGGCCCTCCTCTCCAGCCATATATGGGGGCTCAGTCTCCGAGTCATCCGGAGGTGGAGCTGCATACTCTGGCTGTGGCATGGACCCCACGGGATACGTTCCGAGACTGGGACACGGCTGGCCACGGTGTCCGGCATGAATCTGGACCCTGAGGTCCCGGAGCCACCCCGGATGGTAGTACTCACCTGTCCAGAACTCGATGCGGTGCAGCGGGTGAGATATGTGGCGGGCCTGGCAGCATGCAGCGCAGAGCGAGGGGATCCCATGACAGGTCAAGCACCGCCATGTAGCCGGGTGTCCGCACTCCCCTAGGCCATCATCCGGAAGTCCCTCCCGGGCAAGTCCACGGTGGAGATACTCCTCCCGAACCTCTAGAAAATCTCTCTGGAAGTCGTTCTGAGACTGAATATGTATTCCCATTGTTCCGTCAGTACGGAGGCATTGTATACACATTTATGACTTGCCTTTCCGGTACGCGGCACATCATCAAATGTGAACTCGAAGCCAAGAGGTGCTCCCTGGTCTATGCCCGGCAGGTTGATGTGACCCGGACCCGGTGTAGTTCGGGCACTCGCTGCTGGCGATGGCTCGGCGGAAGAGGGCGGAAGACTTCCTACATTTGGCAAATCCAGACGAACTTTCTTCGTTGTCGTCTCCAGACTGCGCCTAGTCTTCCGGGTCTTCAAAGTATACTCTTTGAATGGCTCCACCTTCTCGAAGCGGCAGCGGCGCGACATTGTTGGAGACAGCAGGAACTCGCAAGGGTGTCAAGGTGGAAATGGTTTGTAAGGAACGTTCTATGTACATTCTACAAGGCGCAGACTTCGTTAATGTGAGCAAAGCCTGGGACCGACATGCCAAAGTGAGTATGGACATTTTCAACCATGTACAACGCGTAGCAAAGTCGATCGCCCTCCACCCTCGCGACACCGTGCCGGATGACTCGTGAACATAGCACGGCAATCGTTCCGCTATCGTACGGCACGGAGACACCGAGGTTGTGGAGCTCGAGAAGCGCCTTTTGTCCGTAGGTGCCCAGGGTAAGTAGGAGATCGACCCATCCCGCACGGGTGTTTTTGTCCCGATGGAGCAGTGACAATCGATTGATAATAAATTGAACGGAGTTGAAACTTGTGGGCCAAAGTCGCATGACCTCACTCGCTCTGGTCCCCTCCGCGAGTATGTTCCGGATCAACTCCTGGGAGACCCTGTAGAGTTCCGGGTGAGTTACCGCTAGAATTCTGTCGAGGAGGCCGCCCGTCTCCTCCATCTCTGCCATCCACTGGTACGCTTCCGCACTCGTCGACTCCTTACTCGGGAGGGGCTTGTAATTCGGTCCCTTGAATGTGTTTAGTACTACATAGAAGCGCTTCAATCACAATTATAGACGTACTGTGTGCCCCAGCTGGAAGCCTGCCGGATAGAGTGTGACTACTCCGGCACCCCACGTCAGACTCGGGTTAAAGTATAAAGCAGAAGTCCGCCAGTTCCCTTCAGGCTTTCCCGGAGGCGTCAATTTGAGCTTTGCACGGCCTTTCAGTGCCTCAGATGCCTTGAGGAGGATTTCCTATGACGTCCGGGGCCTCGTTGCAAATCGATAAATGATTATGATTGGTGTGCTTACCTGGCGTGCCGGAGGCAG
Organism: Ganoderma lucidum; assembly: GCA_019426095.1. Lineage (NCBI taxonomy): Eukaryota > Fungi > Basidiomycota > Agaricomycetes > Polyporales > Polyporaceae > Ganoderma > Ganoderma lucidum. The sequence goes on from JABWUW010000020.1 coordinate 128,706, forward strand.
AATTCCGGGAAGGGACCAAACCAAAATATTTCCGTCTCTGTCCAGGAACACCGTGGGGTGCCGTACAACGCAGAGTGGGCCTGTCCGACTGATGACCTCTTCTGCGGAGGTGATGGGCGGGAACTCTCGAAGAAGGCGATCTTCGACTTCCTTCTTGAGAGTAGTCATCTTTGGCAGCATGTTCGCATACTCACTTGCATTCCAGGTGACCGACACTGCGACACATCAGAACCTCGTGTTAGGGTCCAAAAATTTCATTTACATTGGTTTTGGCTTGCATGTGCCAGCATTCGGGCAACGGAGTCGCAATCCTTCATCAGCTGGAATGAAATTGGAGGAGGGGTGGGACGCGACAATGGTGCTTGTCCTTCATCCAAATCGGGAAGTGACCGCAATCGATGAAAATGATACAGCGCTACAATGTAAGCCGCAGTGCGCCCCCGGTCCTCGATTTTGGACAACGGGTCAACTTGACCTGCACTGGTCTCGGGTGACATAGGCTCAGCGATATGTTATACAGTCAAGGGCAATGGGGTGTGTGGATGGAGGAGAACAAGAACCAAAAAGTGGTCATTGGCCAATTATGACCGTGTGGCAATTGACTTGATGTGATGCACTGCCCTTCGCTTAGCCGGCAAGGACGGGCCGGGGATTTAGTGGTTACATGTGCTGTCCGGCCGGTGCGGGCGCCGGCCAGGCATCCACACTTCACAGTCATTCTAGAGTGAGACCTCATCCTTCCGCCCATAATTTTTATCTCTCCGTCCGCTCTGAACCGATTATCCTCCCTGCGTCAACCTCTATCATTGAGCATTACTACTACCCACCATGGCCCCCCACCGCAGCGACCTAACGTCCTACGAGGAAGACCTGCTCAAGAAAAAACAGGGCGAGTACCGGAACAAGGCTGCCGCAGATAAGGCCGCCTTTCGTGAGGCCCTTGCCAAGCACTTCTTGGTCAAGTGCGAGGTTGAGGCCACCGACCTCCTCATCGACTTCTTCTCTCAGGTATGTCGCATTCCTTGCGCGTTAGATAGAATACTTACTGCATTGTTGGTAGAAAATCTATACCTGGTTTAGCAACCACGGACCGAAGAAGAACAAGGAGGAGCAGGGGTTCAAGATTGGTCGCGCCTTTACCGGAGAGCATTGCTGGGGCCTGAAGAACCGTTCAAAGATCAAGGATGCCCTTCTGGACATCGATCCGAAGTCACAAGGGTATGTCGCTCAATGGAACAGCACTCGGAAGGCGCAATGGGAGGCATTGGAGGAGGACGAGCAGGATCCCTGGAATGAGATGGCTCTGAAGTGGAACGAGGAGGGCCCGGACGACAATGTGAAGCCCGAGTGCGTAGAGCCCACTATCTGGCAGTCACTATAACTGACATAAAGCAGGCTTGCACGGAAACAGGCTCTCCGCTGGATGAAAGGGGTGTCCCGAACCTTTTGGAAGCAATTCGGCATGCCGCTATTCATATACGGCGTGTTTCAAGACAAAGAAAAAGAGCTCAACGCGTGCAGGTACGCTTCAGTAACATAATATGCACAGCACATCGGCTGAGTGTCGTGGTAGCTACGACACCTCCGAGCTGTTCGTCGACGAGGACAAGTCGTACCCGCAGTTCTGGGCAATGAAACAGTGGGATGTGAACGTCCGGAAGAAGTTCTGGAACTTTTGGTCCGCCATTCTCAAGCCGGAAGATGCAGACGAGGACCTACGGGACGACGTTCATGCTACGCAGTCGGCCGGTGTCGTCCCGTTCGAATTCGACACCTACGATGATGGTACACCCATACTCGTCGATCAAGAGAACGGCGACAAGATGCAAACGTCGCGGAAGCAGCAGGTCTTTCGACAGTACCTCCGCATCCATTACCGTACGTTTACCCGTAGTGTGTTTCCCCCATAGTCTTGCTCACCTTGCAAACAGAGTTTGCTTGCGGACAGAAGAAGCCACATGCCCCATTTACCGCTATACGAAAGAGCCCCAACAGCTTCTTCGCCCCAGGCATGCTTCCGGATGCGTTCCAATGGAGCGACCCCAGCAAAATCGTCGACCGGCATGTGGCTGAGTTCTTCGACCATATCATCGCTATGGAGAACCCGGACAATCAGGCTCCCGAGGGCGAGCCACGTCGCTTCCGGTTCAGTCACTATCAGACGATCGTCGACGGTGTCCCTCAGTATCTCCCCGCAATCTATCCGGAGGCGATCGCACCAAATAAGCCTGCCCGTCGCACTAAGAAGACTGTTCGCCCCCCCACCTTCGTCACGTCTCCGGATGACGATCACATCGCGTCCGGGACTCCTGCGCAACCGGCCCGAAGCGTGTCGCCGCCTTCCAAGACCCGTCGGACAATGTTCCAGCCAACCCGGAAGCGGGTGAGGGAACTCAACATCGCTGCCCGCGCCACCGCAAGACGCAACGCAAGCGCGAAGAAGAAACAGACAAAGGCTGGCGGTGCTAGAAAAAAGAAGACCATCGATGCGGAAGAATGGGAAGTGGACGAAGAGACGGATGACGATGACGGGCACTCCGAGATCAGTGACTATGAGCTCCGTGACCGACACTTGTCCGACGATGAGGGGGATACCGCCGATCTCCCGGACGAGGAGGATGATAGCGACCGGCCTCTAGCCACTGGCGTCCGAGGGTCGCGGAGGGTTGCCGGAGGTCCTGGGAAGGGTAAAGGGCGCGCAACAGCAGTCGATGAGCTACAGAGCCCCATTTCCGGGGCGACTAGCCCTAACGGCCCACTTCCTCCGTGCAGCGTCGGAGCCAGTGGGCCCGCTCACTTCGAGTATCTTCGGGGCCTTTGCTCGGACGCCGAATACCAGGCCATGCTCAATCGTCACCGCTCTAAGGTACGATCTATGTATCGCTCACCATTACGACGAATCTAACTATGCATGAGCAGCTTGAAAAGACCGTCCCGGTGGATGCGCCACAGGGCTTCACATGGCTGTCATGGGCCTATAGGTCGTGCTACCTACCGGACGACTTCCATGGCAACCGTCGGGATGTCGAGCGTCTGTTCGACTGGTTCCGGAAGGGTCTGACGCCCTCCGCCACAGTGGGAGAAGTCCAGATGTACGCCCTGGCCATGGGGCTCACACTTCGCGACATGCACGTCTCCCAGTTCCTAAACGACGACAAAGACGTTCCGGACCTCCCCTTCCACCTTCCGATAACCCTGCTGACCTTCGACAAGATTCCCGAGCTCGAGGAGTTCTGCAAGGCGAACGCGGTCCACCGACCCCGCCCGGCAGGGAAGGCCACCCAGCCGGACGTTGGCCATCGCTTCGCTACCCCTCCGGAAGAGCACGCTAGTGCTCCAGCGATGCCCCCGACGACGGAACCCACTGCAAGAACTACCCGCCCCGGGCGGAACGTCTCACATGCCCGCCCCTCCCACGATGCTACCCAAGCGGACGCTAACGAGGACGAAGATGCAGATGAGCAGCCGGACGTGCCGGAACCGTCCATTCAGCCTCGGACGACCCGGTCAAGGGGCGCCGCATCCGCACCAGCCGTTCCGGACACAGGCATGGTGACATCCGGGCAGGGCAGTACATCTGCGGCTGCAGGGGCTCACGCTGAGCAGACTGCCACCCGGAAGCGTGCCCGGAGTGGTGGGAACCAGGCCAGCGATGACCTGACGATCAAGACACGCCGGCAGCGAGCTCTGATGGAGCGCGACACCCAGGCCGCCCCTGCTACTCGTTCGCAGGCATCCGGAAGCCGCACTCGGAAGAGCAAGAAGGGTCGGTAGGCACGTGTTAGCCTGTGGAAATGTTTTTGTATCATACATGTGACAATGGCAATCGTTCTCATATTTTCTGCTATGCAAGAGAAGTACACATTGTTCCGCTACGTAATACATGCAATATTGTACAGACAAATGTCCAAGATATCATTGTGACGGCTCACCCATCTCCTGGTCTTCTGGCTCCGGACGTTGCGTGCGGGTGTGGGCAAGGTTGGTGGCAAAGTCCCGGAGGTCGTCCGGCTTAAGCCCAAACATACCGAAGTAGTCCTCAATGGCCTTCGGAACCCGTGCCGCCACCGCCTCCTCGACCCGGGCCTCGAATGTCGTCTCCAGGACGTCCAATCGCTCGGAGAGCGTTTTGACGTCCTCCAGTGGGGGTATGGGGCTCCAATTGAATGGGCTCCGGCGGGCCGGCACTGGAGACACACGCGGACCGACTTGGGCAACTTGCGACGGCGGAGACATGGCAAGTGGGAACGGGTGAGGCGGGGTGAGCCCAGTGACGAACCGGGTGCTATCGGCGGGCTCTGACATCGCTCGCCCGGGGACAACGTCGACGACGGCCGGTTGGCGCGAAGGTGGAGGTGGAGATGGAGCCAGAGGCGGTTGCATGGGAGAGACCGGAGGATCGTCAGAGGGTGGAATAGGAACAATGGTGGGAAGGGCGGGCTCCGGATCGTCAGGATCGCCCAAACGGGGCGAAGCTACTTCCTCTGCCAGCTGCCCTAGCCACCCTCCCGGAGGCCCACCGGGCTGTGCGTAGATAACGCCCATCTGGTCCTCCACTGCCTGGACACGCTGCGCAAGAACGTGGACCTGGAGCGCGACCTTTCCGGTGTCTTCAGAGGCCAGTGTCTGTTCCTTGGAAAGGACGGCTGCCTGGGACATGACCCTTTTCACGTCATCCAAGATTTGTATGTTGGTGTCGTGGAGGGGCTTGACGGAACTCTGAACACCCTTGGAGATGTCCGTGATGGTCGACCTATACGTGTGATCCAACGACGAGAGCTGGGTGTGGATACGGAGAAGGTCGCGCTCCAGGATCTTCTTTGACAGCTCCAGCTCCGGGCGCATATGCTCAACTGCCTCTGTTGGTGCGTCGTCGAGCCGTTGGTCCACAAGCTCCACCCTCTTCTCAAACCGGGCCATGTTGTGGCGAAGGGGTCGGACATCTTCGCGCAATGCTCCGTACCGAGCCCACATCTCATGGTACAAGGCCTCGAGGCGGCTGTACACTTCGAGCATCTCGACGAGGGCGGAATAGCTCGCGGGGATAGTGGGTACGTTCCGGAACGCCTCCGCCAACGTCCGGGTATGGTTCTGTGCGTCGATCATGATGCTAGTGACGTCGGCGAGGTCGAGGTCGGTGGCCTGGACCTGGTTGTACAACCGCTGGATGGTGTCTTGGAATGAGACGATGGACTGTGAGCCTTGGATGGAATTGCGCCTGCGCATGCGAATGCGCTCTTCAATGCGGGCAAGCTCGTAAGCCCGGGTGGCAGCCGTAACGACAATCGGTTCCAGGTTGACGTTCCGCTCTTGGGCCTCGTCGACAAAACGATGGGTGTTTGGGCCAAGGGTAAAGGTCCGCGGTGTACCCGGATCGTGAGGGGCGGCGGCCGTCGGGCTCGAGGGGTCGGCCGAGAGGCCCATTGGGGGGTTGAGGGGGATGCCGTGGAGCTCGAGCACGTCCGCCAAGGTCTCCATGGGGTGGTCAAGATACGGCCCGGGGGCTTGATCATCGGCCTGCGAAGTTATCCATGGCAATGTTGACCAATTGACTGAAATAAATAATCCAGACATAAGCAAATGTGCGCAGTACCATAACATGGGACATTACCTTTCAGAGACGGCGGGATAAGGTGGCCGGTGGAATCAACCGGGTCAGCCTCAATGGCACGAGAGGTGCTGCCCCGTGCATGCTCCGAATATGCCATGAACTCATGCTCTGAGAGTTCGGTGGCACGATAGCGTAAGTCACCCCGCGGGGTTTTCGGAGTAGTCGTCGTCGTCCTTGGTACCCGTGTATCCCGGCGTTTTGGCACGGACCGGTTTTCATGCTCAGCGGGGGCAAGATAATACTGCTCGTAGTCATCGGTGTGCGAGAATTGGGGAACCGGGATAGTCGTCGAGCCATCCGGAAGCCTGCGTGGGACCGAGTTATAGTCGGGGTCATCTTCATCCTCCGGACCGAGGCCCGGAGGATGAGCAGGACCTCGGAGGTGGCTGCGCGCATACTTCGGGGGCTGATCCGGAGCCGGAGGGAGAACCAGGTCTTCGTACTCGAGCTCCGATTCTGCCTGTGCATCGGGGTCGTCCAGAACGTTCGACGATCCTCCCGGTGTCGATGCGGGAGGGGATGTGGGTTGTGGGGATGTCTGGAACAAGGAGGGAGCTGGGGAGGCAGATGTCGAGTGCGCTCGGGATAGCGACCGCGTTCGAGGTCTCCTGGAACCGCCGGTCGGAGTCTTCGCCACTGTACGGGCCTTCGGAGTGACCTGGGATGGCAGGGGATTGCCGCGTGTGCCGAGCGGCCTCTCTATGGGCCAGGTTCGTGGCGGAATAAGCTCTGGGAGAAGCGGGATTGGAGGCCTGCCACGGTTAGAGGGATACCGTGGCGCCGGAGCATGTTGATCGACGTTCGGAGGGCCCTTGTGACGATCGGCCTTTGAGATGGCGCTGTACTGATCGACGAACCACTTAGGGGGTTCGTACAGCTTCGGAGCCCTCTGAGGCAGCACGTTGTTATTCCGACAGCCCGGCGAATGGCTTCGGCGGAAGTAGACGTAGCCCAGGTAGGCAGCGCTGACCGGAGCGCCAACAACCGTGAGCGTACACTTCACCTTCTTCTGCGAGCAACGCAAGCACGAGGAATTGACCAAGCCACAGAACAGACACTGTGCCTTGGCATCCACACAGGCATGGCACGGGCGCGGCTATAATGAGGACAAGTTAGAAATTGATGCATAGGAGGGAATGCAGTCGATGCGTACATGCGGCGCCCAGGTAAAGGGCACGGTCTCCTCCGGCAAGTTGTAATCCAAACGGAGCCTCTTGGTCTTGTGCTCATCGTTGATCTCCGATCCTTCGGGAGCTCCTTTGCGCTTCGACTTTCTTGCCGTGGTCTTCACACCTCCAGAGGCACTCGCACCTTGCGTTGTGGCCATCTTCGCCCGTGATGAGGCCTTTTTCTCGCGCTGGCTGTGTCGGGTCGATGGTGTTGCAGCGGGAGGTTCCATCTCTTCCTCCTCCATGTCCTCGTCGACGTCTGTGACCTCCGGAGCTGCGCGGCCCTTGCCCTTGTCGTTGGCCCTTCCTCGAGGCACTTCTTCCGGCTCCATGTCGACATCAATCGCCTCCGGTATATGGGCCGGAGCCTCACGACGCTTGCCAGAATCTGCAGAACGGCCTCGTCGAGGTGCGGACTGCATCCGGCTTTTCTGGGCTTGTTCCACGGGTGTGTCAGTTAGTACACAGCTGGGGAAGTTAATCACAAGCAGCCTACCTGGACGCGCACCCTGACGACGGGCTCCGGATTCCCGAGGACGGCCCCGTGGCTGGGCGGACGGTCCCTGGGCTTCCTGGTCGTCTTCTGCAGATACATTTGTGAGTATGCGGCTGTCGAGTAATTTAAACCAGCTTACCTTCATCGGATGTGCGTACAGAAGGCCTCCTCGTTCTTCCCGATCTGTCCCGACCGTCCTCGGAACGTGTAACTGGGGGTTGGCGCCTGGGATCTTCAACCTCCGTCCCTATGGAGTCGCATGAAGGATCAAGAGAACAGTTGATTAGTATGGGTGCGGTACATTAAAGAAATACGAACGCACTATCCATGTACTGCTCCCACCAATGCGCTTGGATCCGGTCGAGCGGAAGCAGGCCCTCAGGATCCGGAGACATGTGCAGCACGCCCTTCTCGAATTGCTTCGGCGGGTTGAGGGCCATGTGTCCTTCTTGAACCGGCATGACGGTATCTGTGTCGAATGGGCGCTGCAAGACGGTAGATCAGCTATCGTCGTCCAGTAGCTCGCAGACTTCTCCTACCGGTTGTTCATGCTCAGGTGTGGACAGAATTGCCACATTGTGCGCCCAAATCGCCCCCATCGCAAGAGGGGGCAGCTTCCGGAACCTCGCCCAGGAAAGGACCTTGATTAAGTCCATCGTCGTCTGTCAGAACCGACTGTCCCAGCCCGCTCGCTTTGGCGAGTCCTTGCCGGGTTTGTGCATCCATGCGTAGTGGAGCTCCGTCGCGAACATCGCGGCTTCTTCTACCTGCTCCTGCGTAGGAGGAGGCCTCTTCATCTTCTGCTGTTGCTCGGCGGTTGATTTGTGGCTAGACATAGCGGTGGTTTACGCGTAGTGGTTCGGGTTTGAAAGTGAATTGCACCCGTGGCGCATCGGCTGCAGATCCCTTATCGGATGGAGGAAAATTTTGAGGTGCCCAGCCGGAGTTAGCCGCCTGGCGTTGAAGATGCTTCTCCCGTAGTTCGACAGCGCGATGGGCCTTGTCTATGCAACACCAACCCATGTAAGCCCTGCGGGCCATGTTGGGTTAACGGTCCGGGTCTGAATAGTGTATTCCCCCTCATATATACACAGATTTCCCGCCATGGCTGACAAAAAATGAGCACGCGCTGAGTCACAATGTAAGCATACCTTTCTCTACTGTAATTCCCTATTAACCTTCAGCAACAGCATCAGAACCCCCCCGGGCTGTCAAACATGTCCGAATCCAGCTTCCAACACCTAGCCGTGTCCAGGAAGCTCTATTACTTGAAAATCCGGGATCATCGCCGGAGCATTCACGACGGTGAGCAACTCCGCGGCGTATACTGGTTGGGGCCATCGATAAGATGATAACATTCGATATTGCTTTTGTACAGGGACACAGAGTCCGAGCATTCCGTGGGTTCATCCCGGGGAGCTGGGAGCCCCGACACAGATCATGCCGCTGCCCCCACCCCTTTGCTCGAAACGGCCCCGGTACGGCATCTCTACCATCCGAAATCGATGCAGCAGATTGCCATCCTTGCCCCAGACATCTCCGAAGAGGAGCCATCTACTCCAGACAGGGTTCCCACCCCCCAACTGTTCAGTTACGGCTCTGAGTCTCCCGATCCGCCCGCCCAGGATGACCATCCGGAACCACTGCAGGAAAGCACCATCATCGTCCCGCCTGCCTCCGATGAGGTCCCTATAGCTCCGGCCGCCATTCCGGCCGCCGGAATCTTCACATATGACTCCGACTCTGACCCACCGAATCCACCCTTCCAAGAGTCGGGATCGATGGAATTGTACGTTGCAGACTCCCCGGACACACCCCCACAGGGCTCCGACATTGACACCACTCATCCTTCATCCCCGGAGTTTGGACCGATGGCCTTGTATGTCGCAGACTCGCCGGACACACCGCCACAGGTCTCCGACACCCTTCCGCGCATGGAGTCCCCTTGTCGAGACTCACCCATTCCCACTACCTCCGACCTGGCCGTTTTATTCTACTCAGACTCGTCTTCACCTTCGCCGACGCGAGACGTCCACCAACCCCTCACTCTTTTTTCGTACTACTCGGACGATGATGGGGACAGCATCCGGAACTCCCCCATCCGGAACCCGCCCATCCGGAACTCTCCCATCCAGAACTCTCCCATCCGGAACCCGCCCATCCGGAACGTTCAGTACGTCCCTCCGCCCCCGCCGGGGCCATCACCGGGGTTACTAGACACACAACGCTACCTCCCGGAGTCTCCTCGGCCCATCCATCCGGTCGATCGTTACACGTGGAGGGTGGATCAGCGAGATACTTCAATCTCTCCGGATCCCATTTCGGACCCTTCCCACATTTCGGAACGCACTCCGGTGGCATCCTACCACCTTCGCAACCCCGGAGACACCCCTACAACCTCCATTCAACAGCTCCGGGTAGCTTCTCCTCCGCCCGGCATCGATTCAACTCGGGAAGAGGACGTGCGCATGGCCGAAGGGTCTGGTATGTCCCAAGATCCCCTCACCTATCGACGACTTCATTTTCAGGAGATTGACTCTATATCATCTCCAGAACTCCCTGAGAATCCGTACACATCTCCAACAGGTTCCGTCGGGGCGGACACATCACGGAACCTGTCAGACGAGCGAGCACAGCTAGCTCGAGATGTCGAGATTTTGGAGGAGCAACAAGGTAACCTCCGCGGTCTTAGGCGGACCCCACTAGCATACTTACCACCATCCTGGGATGGGTACCATGCATTTCTCCTGTCGAGGGTCGACTCAACAAGGGTGATATGGGATACGTTGGACAACGGACGTGAGAACAGCTCAGAGTGATATGTGCATGTGCAAGGGTTATTTTAGTACTGTATATCGCTCTAATTCCATGCTGGTTTCCATATGTTAGCCTGTCCCATTAACACATGCCTGTGGCCTAGACGAACTTACCAAAGTGGAAGCTTTCTCCTCACTGGTCCACAATTGTATCCGCCGGCTGGTTAATACTATGAATTCACCTCCGGTCAGCCCAGGACATGACGGGCCGGGTAACATAAGATCGTGCATATGCCATCCGGCCGATTGCTATTCCTCACCAGGTCTACCATCCGGCCGATTGCTATTCCTCACCAGGTCTACCATCCGGCCGATTGCTATTCCTCACCAGGTCTACCATCCGGCTGATTGCTATTCCTCACCAGGTCTACCATCCGGCCGGTCATACCATAGCTCAGAATATACATATATGAGTCAGATTGGCGGAACACATATCATATGCTCTCTCTAGTAACACATTTACCCATTACAACTAATAACCCATACCCGACGGGCCGAGGGATATAAGTACCAGCATATAACGTCCGGCCGAGGGACATAAGTAACAGCATATATCGTCCGGCCGGACAATGTGTGCCCATGGCTCTATCGCCCAGCCGGGAGCCCCAAACATATGTTGCCCCCATATATTTGGCATGTTCCAGAGGGGACACCATAGCTGCTCTAGTTGGGTTATAATATGCTCCCCTTCCATGTAACGAGTTCAAAGTAATGGGCACGGGAGCTCGGTGGTCGAGTAGCATATATTACACCGTTAATATAAGTATGGTGTCTCTATTCAGGCATTTTGTCCCTTCCCCAAGGTCAGAAGCTCCATAGCAACCAGAGGAAAAAGGTCCGGGACAATTAGCATACGAATTGAGGAAGTTCCACAACCCCATCCTGCTCCCAACACGAGGGAGCACTGCATTCACATGCAGAGGCGCCGGGGCACCATCTAACAGGCATATCTTTACTTCCTGTTAATACACCACAGATATACAATGCTCCGGTACATGTCCGGACCGTTAAATAGTTATTGTGATCAAAGAACTGCATGTAGAGCGAGCCAAGGTATCTAACAGCCCATACCTACCATTCGAAAAATAGGCGCCGATACACCCCGGGTACCCCCCCCCCAAACCCGGCCGGAGTGCTTTTCCCCACCCCATCTCCGGCCGGACACTACACTCCCTTATGTTTAGGCATACCGGCCGGGACCGGCTCTACAGCAATACTGTGGAATTACACACCCCGGGTGACTGCTATTACAAGGAACCTATAGTGGAACCATGTGCTCTATCGTCACAGGACCTGCCGTTATTCCTCCCCTCAACTCTGTGTTCGAGTTCACACCCCTCCAACATCCAGCTTCTCGAGCATGAATGGCGCCTGCGAGAGGCGCAAGCCTACGATGCTCTGGCGGAGCTTCGCGGTCATCTTCAGGTCATGGAGTATGTCCGTGCGTTTGCATTGCAGCACCCTGATGCCGAGGACAAAGCGCGCCAAGCCAGCCTGGTTCTTGATGCCGTCTGCGGCAAGATACGTATGGACGTTGGCCGTTACCGTGCCGCTCACGCTGCGCTCCAGGCGCTCGCCCCGGTTCTCAACAAGACGGTTGAGGATGGCTACCTGTACGCGCTCCAGGACAACGACATGCAATACATTTCTACTGAGCAGGGGCCGCATGGTCCCTGCGTTCCTTAGATCTGGCGGTTTGGTCAGATGGCATTCTTGGATCCTGCCGGCCTCCTGGACTTGGATGTCAACAACAACTTGAAAGTTGGTGCGTTACGTGCTCTCTCCTTGACTTCTGCTGGCGCCTTGACCCTTTCCTCTCCAGCCCTGCGCATTGAATGGTGTGAGGTGCGCGCTCTCACCCGGACCGGTTCCCAGCTATGCAAGTCCCTCAAGGACGAAATGCATCGCGCCATTGCGTACCATCAGCAACGTGCTCATTGGTGGGAGTTGCAGGTTGGTCGTAGTTTCGCAGATCGTCCCAACTATCTGGAGGGCGCAAACTCGTACGCGCTTCGACAAGCCTCCATCCGTCATTCCATGAAGGAGCACTGTAACGGTCTGTGGTCTTCGATTACGGACTGTATGTCTCGTGGTCTGCACGACTTGGACGAAATCCCAGGCACGCCTACCCACCTTGGTAAGCAAGAGTCCCAGCGATCGGGCAAGATAAGGGGAAAGGAATGGCGGTGAGGCACACAAGGTGACTATCATTGCCGATTTTGATTTCGAACGCACTCACATTGACTCGGGCAGTGATTGAAGATAAATACAATGTACTATATTTCTCTGACGGGGCGAGGCCTCAGCGCATTTTCCTAGATTCGTCTATCTTACTCTGTAAATGTATAGATTGCTGTAGCGCTTCGCGAGTGCTTCCTCTTGGCCGTTCAAGCCACGCTTCTCCCGTGTTGTACTTTGTCGTTTATATCAGCTGACTTCATTCGCAATGTATTTCTTACAGCCCTTCCCAGATGCCTCTAACTCGACATCCAATTGCCCTGGGGGGATGCACGTCGTTAGAATACGGCTCGAGCCTTATCCCTTGAGGTTACACGCTCGTTATCATGATGGCAGAGAAAGCAGCACCTTGTTCTTTCGCACTACTAGAAGATATCGGCATGTGGACGGATTGGCGCAGAATGGCCATTCGGGTCTACTTTAGGCTGGAGCAGGTTGGGAGCCGAAGTAAGTCTCCGAAGTAAGTCCACGGCGCGGCCCCCGAAGCGAGTCCGCGAGTTGGGCGGCAATAGCAACTGTGCTTCTTCCTCCATGACACGTCTACTCTCCCCTACCCACTCTAGTTACCAACATGCCTATCCTATGCTCTGAGGGTCAAGGTGCCCCCCGACGGAGATCCTTTTGCGGAATGGGTTTGAGAGCCAGGTGCAGTGATTCTCGTCTTGTCTCCCCGCCGTCGTTCCAATGGCGACCTTTTCATTTAGCTGCATCGCCCGCTTTGGTCGAACCACGTCTGCGGCTTTTGGCCATGGACACAGGCCATAAGGCAAGAAAGCCCTCATATCCAGGCCCAAGGGCCCCTGGATAGAAAGGCGTCACCGTCTAATCGAAGCCCTGCACGACTAGGCTATCCAACGCACCTTCCTGCGGGTGAATCAAGCCTGGATGTGCTGCGCCGTCTGACCGAACCGTCGACATGGCGAATCACACCTGGACGTACTGTACCATCTGACGTACTGTCCAGCGGCGAATCGGATCGGGATGTCAATTAGACAGGCACTCCTGGATATTTTCGGACTTGTAGGGCAAACATAGCACGGGTGAAGTGCACAGTGTCTTGCTTTTGGGGTGTCGCTGAATAAAGTGGTATAGGTTTTCCAAAGGTACACTGAGAGATTGAAGCTTCGAAGGGTGAATACTGGCCGTAACTATCCCCACCGACGCCGCTGCCCCTTTTCAGCACCGCTTTGTACCTCCACAGTACATGGACCTGCCTGCTCGGTGAAGAGGTATAGTCTTTCATCTAACCACGTTAGATACAGAGATACTCACTTTTGCTTTGGAAATCTAGGTAGTCCTGCCTGAACGACGCTCCCACGACTCGTCTGCCATGCCCCAACTGGTCCCCATATCGCATCGTCCTGTATCTCGCTCTTGAATTTTATCTTGTCATCCTGAGTGAACTGCTATGGTGCGTATGTCATTCAATCGTACATTGAACGTCGGGTCTGATATGGTAAAGCCCCAAACCCGAAACACCCAAAACGCGACAACCCCCACCCCGGTGTCGGGGGGGAACGTTGCTCTGCCACCCGTGCAAGAAGGCTCGCCAACGCCCAAACCATCCAAGTCGCGGACACGGCCCCCGAATTCAACATCAACGCATGAAATGAGTCTAAGAACGCGAAATAGTAAGCGAGACAGTTGCCAACAGTTTCCTCCCTCTGACGTGACGGATACGCAGCCCCCTCGGGTCCCATTTCCGCGATCAAAATGCCCCCCCCGGCCAAAATGACAGGGAAGAAGAAAGGCCGGTCTCAAAACGTACGACCCAGTCCTTCCAAGTGCGCTATCGGCAACAAAGACGAAGGTGAGAGTCTGGCGCCATGGGAGTTTTGTGCGTCAAACACACAACTTGCTGTAGAAGCCTCTGGCGGTGCCAGCTGCGCAACCTCCACGACAAGGTTGAACCTCACGTCCCCGCTTTCAAGTCCTCCGCAGGCCGCGGAGCCTCTGACATTCAAAGCGGACGCCCGATCCCCCAACGTTGCAAACGCAGACTGCGACGTGCAACAGACAGCCAGCGACTCCACAATCAGTGATGCGCCGTGTAAGTGGTGGCTCCAGCTGTTCATGGGCGACATGTCATATTGACCACCCCCTCAGCGTCTTCTGAACTGCGTCGTGTCGAGCCCAAGCATCTCGTCGCGCCACAAGGGGCCGCACCTGCTGGACCAGGTGTCCTGGGCCTCGACACTGGAGCACACATTCACCAATCCTCCGGAGAACCTGGGACAACGATCCCGCCGGTCGTTGGCCCGCCACCATCGGAGGACCGCATGGGAGGCGGTTCCGGGGACCATGGCCTTGTTGCACTCCCTCCGTTAGTCTCTTTGCCTTCCGAACTCTCCGGTCTCTTGGACGAGGAGAACGCGCACCCCGGCGATGCCATGCATGCGTCGCTTGAGGTCCCCGCTGACCGCTTTGCCCGTGAAACGACCTCCAATGTCCCGTCTAGTGAGCGCGCTGGCCCTGTTACATATGTTCCGCCTTCTTTCGAAGTCCGCTATCCGACTCCCCTTGAAAGTCGCGGGGATAGTCGTCAAACCGGCGGCGCCGACGACGGCACGCACGTTCATGGGGATGTTCACATAGTCCACCATGAGGACTCCCTTGTTACCGCTCAGGTGAGTGGTAACCCTACGGAAGCACTCGCTGAAGGTTAGTCGCTCGACTTGATGCCTGTCGAAGTAGCCCACTCACTCAGTTGACCCTAACGTGTCAAGGTCCCCAAAGCGGCCCGCACCGTCATTCACCGGCTCCCAGTGAGGCCGGTGTGGGCGTCGATGTCGATATTGGCGCGAACAACGCCAGGGGCAAGCGTGGGAACCTTGGAACATCTCATCGCCCCCAAGAAGATGCAGAAGGTTTTGTCTGCTTGGCCGTCACACTCTAGGGAGCTAATTGCTTACTGACTCATGGTGACTCGCGACAGGTCTTCATAATTGCATGGACTGCAAGGAAGACAGTCACATTGGCAGCGGTGCCAATGCTCCCTTGCACGATGATCACAGGCTACAAGGTTCGCTCGTGGCATGTCACTGGCTGTGGCAGTTCTTCTAACGAGGCATATCAGGATCCCACAGTTATATGAAAGGTCAGCCTGCTGTTCTCCCCGATGTGTCCTGGCCTGTGCAGAATCTGCGGGCATTTCATGCAATGTCCGCTGAGTCATTTGTGTGAACATTTCATCCAATGTTTGACCGCACTGTTCACCCGACTACTGGCCATTGGCCAAGTGAGAGTTTTATTGAAAATGTCTCGTTTGATTGTTCGCAACTGTCCATGTGTCCAAACATTTCTGGCCGAGTATCAGTGGACTCAATGTCTGGCAGGCCGCTGACCACACACGGAAACATGTCCGCAAATGTTTTATACAACATTCCATGAATCACTCGTGCGAATGTTTCTCAAAATTGTCGCCCATACGTTTCACTGCTGCCAACTCCTGCAGCAGCCTCTCTCTGCTGAGAAACTATTCCGGGAGTGTTTCATCTAACGTTTGCTGAAATGCTTGCGCGGACATTTCCGCAAAGTTTTCGGAGTGGTACCCCACTAGGATGTAGGCCGACCGTCCTCTGAAACACTCCCGCGACCATTTTATTCAAGGCTGCGGAAACGCGTCCACGGAAGTTTCCGCGAACGTTTCTCTGAGCTCATGGCCGCCCACACCCAGGAATATTGCCCCGGTCATTTGCGCTAACATCTGCGGAAACATTAGCGTGACCATTTCTGCGACCACGTTTCCGGGGGACTGTCACCAGACCTCACTACTCTACCTGCTGACTAGGCCTAGAAACATTTCCGCGAGCGTTTCGTCTGACGTTTGCAGAAACGCTCACGCGACCGTTTCTGCGAGCATTTCCCCGAATGTTTCCTATTTCCGCGAACATTTCTGGGGGATGCTTACTGGGGCCACCTGCTGACTAGGCGCAGAAACATTTCCGAGAGTGTTTCATCTGGCGGTGGCAGAAACGTTCACGCGAACATCTCCGCTAGCATTTTCCCGAATGTTTCCTTACCCCGAACGTTTCCTTACCCCGAACGTTTCCTTACCCCGAACGTTTCCTTGCGCCCCGCTCAAGAAATATTGCCCCGATCATTTCATCCGACGTTCGCAGAAACGATCGGGTGACCATTTCCGCGAACATTTCTGGGGGACGTTTACTAGGCGCGGAAACATCTCCGCGACCATTTCATCTGGCGGTGGCAGAAACGTTCGCGCGAACGTCTCCGCAAGCATTTCCCCGAACGTTTCCTTGCGCCCAGGTCAAGAAACATTGCCCCGATCATTTCATCCGACATTCGTGGAAACGATCGGGCGACCATTTCCGCAAACATTTCTGTGAGATCCTGTTAGTTGATTGTGCGGAGAAACGGTGTGGTGACCATTTTATCTAACGTTCGCGCAACCATCCGTGGGGAGCACCTGTGTACACACTTCATCCAGTATTCATGCGGAGGTTTGAGCAAGCCTCTGTGCACACATTTGAATGGTGTTTTTCACGTTCTTCGCCTTGCGTTTCTAGGGTTTCAGTGTGGGATGTTTTTGTACATACTGACTGATACAAATCCAACCCAAAGCAGCAGCCGGTAACAGTCAAGTGTGTGCAGATACTCCCACGGGTATTCCCTCGGATGATCGCCTCAATGTCACGCCTGACATCTGCACAAACGCGCGCACAGACACGAACGCACGTACAGACACGAACACGTGCGCACACACTGCTGGAGATGTCAGGGGTGGTGACGCCTCAACCGGCATCCTCGGTATGTTCTCTTCCGCAGGAGGATACAACCTAGCAGCTCACCCATCTGCGTACCACACACTTAGCACCATACTGCAACGTACAGGTCCAGGACGACAGGGAAGCCGAAGCTCGTGGGGACGGTGATCCGGGGGATGTGTGGTCAGTCTCAGGCGCTAACCTAGACGAGGAGAATCTCGAAGAGGACAAAGATCAAAGGGCTGTTGGTCGGATTTCTGACGTTAACCTTAAGACTGTCCGAGAGGGGTTTGCCGAGGTGCAGAAGATCGCGAAGGGGGTTGCCAGCAAGACCGGCCTGTCCGCCTCGCAAGTCTTTGAGCTGTGGACGTCATCTAACCAGCGTACCCACATCAAGTCCAACGTCTGGAACATGTATGGCGCTTACTTCAAAGATCACCAGGAGCAAGAGCTGGCGTGTCTCGAGAAAGGTGCGTGATCCTGTCAGGTAAATATTAATGCATGATCTCAGATCTGACACTTTTCCGTCATAGCGAAGCCAAGTAAGTTCCTGTTCTACATCAAGAGTATAAATGTCCTTACTCACCTGTGGTGGAAATAGAGGAAGCCACCGACATTTCCGTGCGTCGCGAATGTTACCACAAGTTTCTGGAAGTTTACGGCGAATCGGATGCCAAGTTGCTGTTGGAGAGCTACCGTAGGCTTCAAGTCATCCAAGGTAATCAAACAGCTGGCGAGCGCAAGAGCTCATTCAGGAAAGCTTCTGCAAAGCTCTCCGAGCTGGTAAGTCATTTATGAGGGCTCGCGAAGTGCATGCTTGACCGCTAACACAAGAGTGGCTGTACAGCTGAAGATGTATGAGTCTTTGTATGGTTTCAGTGGAATTGTTGCTTTAGTTGGCAGCAATGCGAATTCGGATAGTGGACTCGCCGTGGTGCATGAGACGCAGAACACGACTGGTGTGAGTACTCGGTGCCAATAACTTTATTGTCTCCCGGTTTAAGTAATCCCTTCATGCTCACAGTTCTTTCAGACACGTTGTCGCACAGATCTCAATGGGGTACTGACCCACCTGAAGGCTCATGTCCTGTACGTCTATCATTACTTAGTCCCTTTACTCAGTCTAACATCCGAGGACGTTAAGCAATAACGCATCTCTGGCCCTTGTCGAAAAGCTATTCGACATGAAGAAGGATCCCGAACGCACGAAGAAATCGACGGCTCATGAGGGTACCTCCAATAGCGCCGGAGATCAGACTGACGCGCCGGTGGCGGGATCTTCCAAGGCTGCTCGCACCAAACGACGATCTGTGCGCGTCGATACACCGAGTCTCAAACAGGTGTTTTCGCAGGCTTCGAAAAAGGTGGCGGCTTGGATTGTCGACCATTTCATTAAACTCCTCAGTATGTGGCTCTCCGGTAAGGCCTAGTAAGGGCGGACCAACTAATTCTTCGTCCACTCTAGCCTCATTGAATATTCCGGATGTCACGTGGAAGTCCTTCCCGTGGAGGTCCCTTGGAGTTATGTTTGCAACGCACAACATCTGCTTGCATAACTGGCCGGAAGGCGTCCCTTTCGCACCAATTGGAGAGCACAAAACGGCAAAAGGGCAGTCAGATAAGTCGACCAAGAAAAAGTCGAAAAGCCTCCACAATCTCTCTCGCGACCACTTGGAGTTCCTCGTGCGTGCAATCATCGACGAAAAGTACCCCATCTACTTCACTGTCTCGGCGGCCAGTAAGTCCTTTTGTCAGCTTGCGTTGGTAATCTTGTCTAATTGCTGCATTAGAGCCGGACGACGATGACAGTGAGCCTGTAGTCGCTCTGGGTGAGCCACCATTGGCCAAGGCTCGGTTCAGCCATGGTCGTCGTTGGTTTGTGGACGGTCGGATGGATCGGTTGGGTGTGCCACGTCGGGCGAAGACCCCAGGCTCGGTCGCTAGTGATGAAGGCAGAGGCGGCGATGGCGGCGATAGCGATGACAGCGACGACAGCGACGACAGCGTGAGCGACGGGGCGCCCTCAGAGCTGAAGCCGGGAAAGGGGAAGGCCAAAGCGGACCGGGAGGGTTCGAAGAGGAAGGGGAAGGAGGTTGCGACCTTCCATTTCTCTGACCGAGAGCTCTGGTCGGAGAGTGGGGACGAATTGGCTATTGCATGTGCCCGAGAGCGACCAGGCGGCGATCCATTCCGTCCTTTGCCAATTGCCATATCAACGTCGCCTATTCAGCGACCCCCACAGGCCTCACAATCGCGGTCCAAGATCGACTATATAGAGGTCTCCGATGAGGAGGGGCCAACGCTCCCCAACCCGCCATCTCACGCTGCGTCCCAGCCGTCGGGCCACCCGCCCACTACAGCACCGAAGGTCATGCCAAGGACGATCGCGAAGAGGAAGGTGGAAGACTCAGAGGCAGCCTCCGAGCCTCTGCTGATGGAGCCTCAGAAGGGGAAAGGGAAGGAGAAGGAGCGTATTGTTGAAGGCCGACCCTCCAAGCGTCCCCGGCGCGCCGATGAGCCCGGCCCAGCACTACCCTCACTCCAGCCGGCCACCGCAGGCCCCTCCATCCACAACCTCTCTGACAACCGCATGAACGTGGATGTACCACCAAGCGAGGACGTGCGCCGCCATGAAACCCACCGCACAATCAATGCCAAGAACGCCAGTGCGAACGCCCGTGCGAACGATCGCTCGAACGCTTCCGCGACCACTTCCGCGAACAACCGCCCCAACGATTCCGCGAACACTTCCTCGAACGACCGCCCCAACGATTCCGCGAACACTTCCTCGAATGACCGCCCCAACGCTTCTTCGAACGACCGCCCGAATGCTTCTTCGAACGACCGCCCGAACGCTTCTTCGAACGACCGCTCGGACGATTCCGCGAACGTCCCCCCGAACGACCGCTTGAATGATTCCGGCCGCGACCGTGCAGTACATATGGAGCAGGAAGGATCTGACGTTCCCCCACCCTCGACCGTCACCGATCCACCGAGCCAGCAACAGACTTCGCAAGGGAACGCCGTGGACTATACGAACACCTACAACAGCGGGCATGCAGCCGGGAACTTACCCCCGCAGTACTATGCGCCATACGGTTACCCCCCTGGATACAACTTCTTCCAGTTTGGCGGAGGCTACCCACCTGCAGGACACCCCAACGCCCCTACTATACACCCTGTCCAGAACCCCTTCTTTATGCCTCACAATCAAGTCGCAAGTTCGGGCTTCTATCCGACCCCGAGTTCTTCATCGCAGCCGCCCGCCGGAACCCCCATGCACCCCCACGCACAGCTTCCGGCTGGGATGTCATTTGCCCAGCAAATGCCGATGCAACCACCCACCGCAACTCTAATGCATACCCATGCACAACTTCCGCCTTGGGTGTCGATGCCAGTATCTTTGCCGTCCGTCGCCGCAGGGGATACCTTCCGCTCCCAAATGCAGGCGTCATCGCAGATCGCCCATCCAATGTCCGCTCCCGTTGGCCCTGGCACGCCCTTCCTCCCGCACGCGCAGACTCTCCCTCAAGGAACAGAGACGCAGCCAATAGCTACCAGTCAACTCGACTCGCACGTAACACCAGGGACTGCCCAGAGCGCAGAGAACCCATCAGGTGGGGATTCCCGTGCTTGACCAGATACGCCGAGGACGGTGATTGTATGTGTCGTCGATATGCTTCCTGATAGTTCACCAATAACGGTTATTACAATTGTCTCGCTGATTTTACTTATGTTGGTCGCCACCGCTGGGTCCATGTAGATGTTTGTAATGTTTTTCTGTCGATAAATTGCATTTGCTTGTCCACATTGTGATTCGAGCACACTTAGCTTGCACAAAACAAAATTTCCACCCAACCCACTTGCATCCTCAGCGTTGCTACTTACGTACGTCGTAGAAGGTCTCGTTCTGCCGAAAACAAGTGTGGCTCACACAAACTTCAAACATACTGACATCAAACATACATACATTGGGCTCGCGGGAAGTTTGCTGAAACGTCCGCGCGAATGTTGGAGCAAACGTCCGCGCGAATGTGACCGTTGGCTCAGGTCTAAGTATTGATCAATGCGTGGATCTGTCTACTTCGGGGAAGTCTATCTTTGGACAGCAGTGGGAGCGACTGGTAGAGGGGACAGGTCTCTCCGACTCTCTCGGACTAGATTCACACGACGTGGGAAGGGGTCCCACAGACGCCTTAGGGTCCTGCCTGGGGTG
>JABWUW010000020.1:150001-160162 GCA_019426095.1 Ganoderma lucidum
CGACAGTTGGGTGTCGTACAAACTCGCCGGGACGTCAGGGGGTGTTTTCCCATAAATACTCCGTACCATAATGCGCGAACCTGCCTTCGTCTCAAGGCTGTCGACATGCTATCACGTCAAGTGGACTCGGCCCTAAATGCCGCCGCTACCGTCGCAACAGTCCCGTAGCAGAGAGTGCCGATGCTATGTCGCTTGATCTGCGTAAATCTAAATCGCGCGCAAATAACCAAGTGGTCAATTGAGTCCGCGAACACAACGAGAGGAGATGCACCCTCGAGCACAGCATCGGCATCCCCGCTTTCCCGTCCGTCTTCATTGTCACCTTGGTGGTGTCCACAGGTGTAAGAAGCATCTGGAAACCGGCAGCAGCGAGGGATACGAACACGGTTTGGGCGAGGGCGGTGAGGTCCTAGAAGTACATGTTGCACGAGGACACAGACGTTCGCTGCGGTGTTCCCGAAGCGGGATAGGAACCTCTGGGCGAGCGCTACGATGAAGGCGTGGTAGTACCGCCTCCAGCCACCGTCGCCGTAGAGTGTTCTGGTTATCTACGTCATCGATATCCCGTAGTAGCTCTATTGACAGCTCGTGATCGTGCGGAGGGAGGTCAATTGCGGCTGCGCCGCCGAGGCAACCACTGAGGGCACTCCGGAGGGCGTTCCCTAAGTCAAAATAAGATAGATTTAGTTAGGTCTCGGAGCCTTCCAGCTTGACCGCTGAATTTCAAGGTTGGGCAGCCAGGTATACACTCACCGGTGCGTGAACGACATAACTCCCTTGATGAACATGAACACCAGATGGACGGAGACGGTCAGGACGGCGATAGTTGTGTATCATGAAATGCTCTACCGTATCCGCTTCTCTTGAGGAGTTACAAGCTTAAGGGTCCGCTGGCCTCATTCTGAGTCTCGGATTCAACTCTAGAGTTAGCGACGTCCTGTGGGTCGGAGCCCAATGCTCATCGACGGGCGGTGCGCGGATGGCGGGGTGGGTTTTAAGGAGACAGGATCATATCCTACATATATGCGCGCATACATGGTCAGTGGCTGTCTGCGAAATAGATAGGGAAAGGCGGTGGCACAACTTGAAGAAGTCGAGGGCAAGGACTGGCAAGGCCCAGGATCCGACTCCTGCATCGCATCGCACCGCCGCGAATTAGCGCTTAGCTGGCGCTCATGTTTTAGGCGCTACGAGCTGGGCCACTGTCTGGGTCAGAGGTCTTCCCTTTTCTCATCCATCGCCACCATCGCCAACCGAACCCAGGGTTTTTGGGCCCGAATGCAGACGCATATATATATATATATATATACAAACTCATACCATTGCCACAGCTCTGTATGTCAGGCAAACCAGGGGGCTGCCGATGTGGCCCTGTTGCATAAGGTAGCGTGGCACATCACCTACTACAGTCTCCGACATCGCGAACTGTTGCGAACTGGCACTCCATCTGATTATGCGGTTTATTGTGCGTTCCGCTGTACGATGCATTGCCGTAGCTCTACTTAATCTGCCTTGGCCTTTGTGCCCGTCTAGTAAGCACACCCCACTTTACCCCATACCCGAGTTGCGTTTTCCTGCCTCGACACTTACACTCTTCTCTTCGATTTGAAGGCGACCTGCTGCATGGTGTTAACGCTAACTATCATCAATCACATTCTCAAGCCTCGAAATAACTTGGTATGTTCTTGCTCAGAGGTGACCCGAGAGTAGCCATCTCACTATCATGAACGCCAGACTTGCCCACGTAACGACTGATGTGGTTGCTCAACACCGCACGCGCCGAGCTCAAGTTCTTCCCTACCCCCGAAAGTGTCCCTGGCGGATACGCGATCCTCTCTCACGCTTGGGATGAGCACGAACAAACCTTCCAGGACCTCCAAGCCCTCCGTGCTGAGTGCGCCGCCGACGGCACCAATCCCCCCGACTTCGTATGCGACAAAATCCGGGAGTTCTGTATCCTCGCTGAACGCGGTGGCCACGAGTGGGGATGGGCCGACATGTGCTGCATCGACAAGACGAGCAGCACCGAGCTCTCGGAAGCCATCACCTCCATGTACCGATACTACTCCCTCGCCGCCGTCTGCTACGTGTACATGCGCGATGTGCCGACCGTCAGCCCGGACGAGCTGCACGCTCCCGAGTCCGCGTTCCGGAAGAGCCGATGGCACAAACGTGGATGGACGCTCCAGGAACTCATCGCGCCGCTGTTCGTGGTCTTCTTCTCTGAGACTTGGGAGGCTTTGGGTGCGAAGGCGGACCTGGCAGACCTGCTGGAGGAGATCACGCGGGTGCCCGTGGACGTGCTCAAGCTCGACAAGAAGCCCTCCGACTACTGCGTCGCTGCGCGTATGTCGTGGGCGGCGACTCGGGAGACGACACGGCCCGAGGACGAGGCGTATTGTCTGATGGGGATCTTCGGGATCTTCATGCCGCCGCTTTACGGCGAAGGGAGGAACGCGTTCCTTCGACTTCAAGAGGGGCTCATGAGACAGGTGGACGACCCCTCTATGTTCGCCTGGGGAGACCGGGCTATCACCGACGCGGACTTCGACTGGGATTTCTTAGAGGATGATTGGCTCAGCTTTCCGGGGGGGACGTACATGAATCACATTCTGCCTTCAGATAGCGATACTATCTTGGCCCGTTCACCCTCCGATTTCCGCCATGGGCATCGCATAAGGCAATGCGCCGAGCGTCCTCGGTCTCGAAGAAATCCGTTGCAAAAACTCAAGTTTGTGAGTGTCCATGACCTGCCGTAATTGTCCTGTGGATATACCGCTGAATCGCCTGAAAGTGGAAACGTCCTGCCGATCTGTCAAAACTGCCAACATTTAGTATCACTCCTTACGGCGTCATGGCCCACGTCTTAGTACTTTCAGGCGCAAACAGGTCCTTTTTGGTTGTCGTTTTATTGGGAATCGAAATAGAGGTACCGGGAAGCGCGCCGCGGAACCTAGGGCTGCTCCTCCGCGGAGTGGAATCCCCTGACCACACACGACAGCTATATGTCCCATGCGCTTACTGGCAGCCGGCTGGGCTCAAGCACCTCGTAGAGCTTGAACGAGACCCCCAGCAGATGCCAGACAGCAGAACTCACGAAAACCACGCTGGAATGGAGGACTATCTACATCGCCCGCGGCAGCACTCAAACGATGGACCCACCCAGACTGCAAATGGTCAGTGCGAGCATGCGCGCGCCGTTCCACATTCCCCAGTCGGAAATCAAGAGGCTTCTGGCGTTGTCCGATGGCTACGTGTCCTGCTCCCTTCATCCCGAAAATCCCACTGACCTTTCGTGGCGGCGATACGTTGCGCTCAGGGTTTACATATTGTTGTACGGCTATGAAAGGACGATTATGATATACCTAGGGCTCTGCGGGAAGGCATCTGTGGATCATCCTCAACATTGGGCTAGGATCGTGGAGTATGGACGCACCCAAGTGGAGGAGCCCGAGGGGGAAGTCGAACACGATTGCGCACAGCATCACGTCGACGAGCGGCCGACGCAAACTCATCCTCTCACGATCGTCAACGACCTCCAAAAGAAGATCAGATTCAACCCCGCGAGGAGGTCCCTAAAACTTTCCTTCGAGCCTTACCGCCTCAATTCCACGCACTGCCGTAGGGTCACGGTCAGCGTCGGGCTGAACACGACAGAAGAAAACATTGTATCTGAGGACCGCCACCCCGAGCCAATGACATTGACCGCGACCTGTGGTAATTAGATCTTACATGGGCACATCCGGTGCGTCTGCATTTCGCTATTGCCTCATCGCAACTCAGCTAAATGATCCCCTCTGATTATTTTAGCTCATACGTACTATGCACTTCTCTTTCTCTTTTCATGCCCACGAGGCCTCGAGCTCCGTCACCCTTCTTTCAAGTCCTTGTGGTCAAGGATTCACCATGCCCGTTCCACCAATCAGGCCCAGCGACCTATGCATCAAGGCCTCCATTACTTGTCGGTCTCTACGGCGAGGTCTTGTCAGTGGCCACAGTCATACACCCGATTCATTTCGTCACCCCATTACTCGTTGCGCACCGCATACATCATTATTCAACGGAAATCAAGCGCAAGAAGACCCGGACGAACAGCATGCGCCGGTTTCTACGCAGCGTCCTCGGGCGCACTCCCGCCCTTTCCACCCGAAGCAAGCGTGAACAGAGGACCCAGCCGATCACGAGGGTCCCGGTGTGGGTCGCGCCAGTACCTCCTTTTCAACCTATACGACCACGGCATCCGCTGCGTGCATCGTGCTCCAGAACGAGGACTCAGTCGAAGATGCGATCGTCATCACCGCGCCTGGCGTCGCGCTTTTCAACTGCTACCACAGCATCAGCATGTCGCGTACCCAGCTCCTCACCGTCGCCGCCATCCTGAACGCGAAGCTCCGGCCCGCGTTCCAGATCGACCTCGTGCCGACATGCTCGGGCATCGCCATCTGGTACGCCACAGAGCTCCTCATCGCCTCCGTGATAACCGCCTCAGCCTTCTCCGTCCACGAGCATGTTCACTATGGTGTACGGTACTCCGGTCCGGGAAGGGTTGAATCGCAACGCCATGGGCATCCAGCCGCCGCCACAGCATCTCCCCCGGATCACACATGCTCCCTACACCGCACGAAGACCCGGGGGAGCGCGAGGAGGCCTCTCCCGGGCCATCGGCACGCGAGGCCAAGCCAGGGCCCCCACAGAAAAAGCGCCACGCTGACTCGCGCGCAGATCTCGCGCGCCCGCGGGCCACCGGCACCGCGTCTCCTCGCGAGCGCGCATTCTGACGGGATCGGTCATTTGGAGCACGACACCGATAGCCCTAGCACTATCCTCCGTGTGACGGCAGGATCCCTCTCACTGGGACGCTTATCGTCGCGCGATCGGCTGGCGTATGAGTAGGTGGAGACGGGCCGAGGAAGGCGAGGCATGTGCGCGCGCGAAGAGCTTGTAGGCCTCCGTGCATCTGCTCTCGACACCAAACTCGAAGAGGCACGGCGGACGGAGACGGCGGTCAATTCGCCTGAGGTCGCGCGCTGCCGTTTCGCATCGTTCTTCTTGGGCGTGGGGGACGGAGACGTAGGAGTACTGCGCGCAGAGCGGGAGCGGGGAGTACGTCGTTTCGTGGCGAAGCCGCGTCTCGCGGACACTCTGTGTCTGGAGAAGAGGGTGGACCTCGTTGTCGCAAGCCTGCAGGCGGAGGCGCGCAAGTACCAGACGGCTGTCAGCATTGACGTACATATGGGAGAGCTAGACCCGGGGACGACGTTTGTGCTGGACGAGATAATGGTGCCTATCGTCGGTATCAACGAGGACATGGGAGGTAGGCCATCGGTGGTGTAGGGTTTGGCCGTTGGACATTTGGTCCCGACAAATCTGTCTTACGGACCGCTCGACTCGTCTTGTACACAGTATGGCTGCTATGAAATCCAATCATTGCTTGAGGAGCGCAAGGACTCGGAGGAACATATTCACCTATCAGCGTCCTCACACCGGCCAATCGTACGTACAGCGCGGAGACATGCACCACGAGTTCCGTCAGAATCGTGTTAAGCGCGTTGTCCAAGGCAGACCTATTAGATAGTTCCACGGACGGCGCCCGCTCCAAGTTCGAGGCCCAGATAGACCATGGGGATGGGAGCTACCATATAACGTGTTCATTTAGATGAATCAAGACTATTGAAGAGCGAGGGGCGCACCTGCGGGGATCCCAACCCATACTCGAAGTAGCTTCAGAGTTGTGTACATATTCCCAGAGCCACGTTGTGGCGCAATGGCTCGTATACTCCAGGAAGCGTAGGGCCCGTGAAAGTATCTCAGTTGATAGAAATGAGTACAACGGGCGCAGAGACAATACCTGATCACCAGTCACCAACCACCACCTCCAAACCCGAAGGAAAGAGACCGATGACGACGGCTTGCATCTTCCCATTCTAGATGGCCTCCTAGATCATTGAGATGTCCTAGCCGACCGAAGGCTCGTCGACGCTTGCCTCGAGTCTAATCCTTGCTGGGGCCGGCCTTGCCCTTCGAGTCCCACCTGTGATGAGCTGCCATTAGACTCTTCCAAACAATAGGTATTGTATACACCCACTCACATGTCGAGAAAAATATTCCAGAGTACCGAGAACATCAACCCCGCTTGCGAGACCCGTCGTCTTCATCCCCCGCCCCAATACTAGGCCCTGTACCCCGTCTTGTGCTACGACAGCTGAGTGGCCGTGCGGGCATGGCGCGTGTACGGAATGATGTCAGAGGGAAAAGAAAGAGAACATCCTGGAGATATGCACGTCCATGGCTAGCTGCAGATGAAACTGATTGGGACAGGCAATGGTGCAAGTTGAAAGGCAAGGGCGATCACACCAGTACCGGTACCAGCCGGTACCCCCGAGCGCCGAGGCAAACGCGAGCGCCTCCTCCTCTCTGTGGCAGTGCCAAGCCGCGCGGCTTCGTTCGGGCGCTACAGTCTGCAAGATGACAATATTAATGACCCTCGAGCTCATCTTCACCGATATGATCAACATCAGAACGGTACGATGATCTTCGTATGTCGTCGTGTTGGGACTAAATATCTTTTGTTTCAGAAGCCAGGCAAGCATGATCCTTCACACGAGGCGCAGATTACAGCTCAATGTCCCATGGCCGCCGCGCTCCACGCTGCAGCCGGCATGTGGTTTTTGCGAACCACCGCTGGCACGCCTGGTCCTGTCATTTACCGCATGTTTGCCTGTATAAATCGTCGTTGCCTTTGTATTCGTTTGGTAAGTGCATCTCACCCCATGCCCCTCCCCACTTACGTTTGCCTGCCCATACACTCACCTCGCTCTTCAAGGCGACGCGCTACTAGCACTCCTCCCTTGACTTCGACATACGCCAATCACCCTCAATCACGTCTTCAAGGCTCTACACAAACCGGTATGTTCTGCTCAGATGTGAGCTGAGAGTAGGCCTCCATCTCACCATCATAGACACAGAATCCGCATAAATAGCTACCCATGTGGTTGCTGAACACGGCCCGCGCCGAGCTCAAGTTCTTCCCTACCCCGGAAAGCGTCCCTGGCGGATACGCGATCCTCTCCCACGCTTGGGATGAATACGAACAAACTTTCCAGGACCTCCAAGCCCTCCGTACTCAGTGCGCTGCCGACGGCACCAATCCCCGTGACCTTGTCTGCGACAAAATACGGGAGTTTTGCGTCCTCGCTGAACGCAGTGGTCACCAGTGGGGGTGGGCTGACATGTGTTGCATCGACAAGACGAGTAGCACCGAGCTCTCGGAAGCCATCACCTCCATGTACCGATACTACTCCCTCGCCGAGGTTTGCTACGCATACCTGCGCGACGTGCCGACCGCCAGCCCGGACGACCTGCGGGCCCCCGAGTCTGCGTTCCGGAAGAGCCGATGGCACAAACGTGGATGGACGCTTCAGGAACTCATCGCCCCGCCGCTCATGGTCTTCGTCTCCGACACCTGGGAGCTTTTAGGTGCGAAGTGGGACCTCGCCGGTGTGCTGGAGGAGATCACGCGGGTGCCCGTGGCCGTGCTCAAGCTCGAAGTGAGTCCCTCCGCACACTGCGTCGCCGCGCGTATGTCATGGGCGGCGGATCGCAAGACGACGCGGCCCGAGGACGAGGCATACTGCCTGATGGGCATCTTCGGGATCTTCATGCCGCCGCTGTACGGCGAAGGGACGAACGCGTTTCTTCGACTTCAAGAGGAGATTATAAGACGGACGGACGACCCTTCTATCTTCGCCTGGGGGCCTATTAAAACATTTGATGGGTACCCTGTCGAGGTGGGATCGCCTCCGAGTCGTGCCTTCCAACCCTTGCTTGACTTAACAATTAAGAACCCTGTTCCGCTCTTTGCAAATTCCCCCTTTTCCTTCCGGGATGGGCATTGCATCAAGTGGCGTGCCGAATGTCCTCGGTCTGAGAAAAGTCTTCTTCAATTTGTGAGTGTGCATACCCTGCCCCGATTTTTCTGTGGATAGACCACTGAATTGCCTGAAAGTGGAGACGTCCTACCAATCTGTCAAAGCGACCAACATTCAGTATCACTCCTTACGGCGTCATGGCCCACGTTCTAGTCTTCAAGTTGTCAGGCGCAAACACGGGTGTTTTGGTTGCACCTCTGTTGGGGGTGGAACTACGGGACAGGACCCTAGGGTTGCTCCTCCGCAGAGTGGAATCCCATGACCACACACGGCCGCTATATATCCCATGTTCCTTTACGTGGTTATCATCGCAACGCATCGTAGTGCTTGACGAAGACCTTCAGCGGATGGCAGTAGACATGAAAACCACGCTAAAATGGAAGACTATCTATATCCTCATCGGTCGCGGAAACCCTCTACTGGCGATGGATCCGCGTGGGCGTGGGCTGCAAAAGGTCTATGCAAGCCTGCACATGCCATTCTACATTCCCCGGTCAGAGATAACAAGACTCATAGATTGGCGATGGCCACTCTCCACCGTGTCCCTTCATCCCTCAAACCCCACTGACCTTTCGTGGCGGCAATATGTTGCGATCAAGATCGACGTATGGCTGTCCGCTGCGAATGAGAGTCCAACAGTAACGGTTGTGATATACCTAGGGCTTTGCCAGAAGGCATCTCCGGATCACCCTCAACATTGGGCTAGGATCGCGGAGTATGAACACACCGGAGTGGACGAGCTTGAGGGGAAAGCCGAATACGATTGCGCTGAGCATCACGTCGACGAGCGGCCGAGGCAGACCCATCCTCTCACAATATACAACGACGCTAATCGGCCTTCCATGCATCATACGTCCCTAGAGCTTTCTTTTGCGCCATACCCCGTCAGTCTTGCGCATTGCCGCAGGCTCAACATCAGGTTGAGGGACAGCGACGCCGGGTCGGTAGCGTTGACCGTGGCCCGTGGCCATTAGATCTTACATAGGCACCGCCGGTGCGTTTGCATTTCGCTATTGTCTCATCACAAGTCAGCTAAACGATCCCCTCTGATAACCTTAGCTCACACTGCATATATGCACGTCTCTTTTCATGCCCCCCTCTAGACTCTGTCACCTTTCTTTCTTATCCGACCGTGGCGCCACCACTCGAGGATGCGATCGTCATCACCCGGCCGTGACGCCGATCTAGTCACCACATCGCGTACCCAGGTCCTCACCGTCGCCGCCAGCCTGAATGCAAAGCTCTCCCGCGCGCGTTGTATATCGACCGTGTCGTGCGGACATGCTCACATGTCGCCGTCCGGTACGCGATAGAGCTTCTCGTAGGCCTCCGCGACAACCTCTTGTGCACGCGCCCGCGCCCTTCCTCCCGAGCGCGCATTCGGACGTCGATGGCGGCGCAGAGCCGGACATCGACAGCCCCAGTCGCTCAGCCCCCGTGTGCGCAGCGGCAGGCGAGGGCCGCCGCGGGACATGTGCGCGCGAAGAGCCTGAAGGCGGACATGCGCATGACCTCGACACCGAAGAGGTACGAGAGGGCGGAGGCGGCGGTCAACCCTTCGAGCAGAGGTCGCTCGCCGCCGCTTCGCGTGGCTCCTCGCGGACGTGCGTGATGGCGATGCGGGTGTCCGCGTCCGTGGAGAGCCGGAAGCTCGCCATTTTGTTGCGAAGCCGCGCGTCGGGGACACTGCGACCTTGGAGGAGACGGTGGACTCCCGTGCGGACACGGCGATTGCGGGTGTGCCGACGGAGATCACACTGTCGTCAGCGTTAGGGTGAGGGTGGCGGAGCTCAACTCGGAAGTTGTGTTTGAGCTGGACGAGGTGACGATGCCGATCGCCGGGAGCGACGGGACGTGGGGGGTCGGACACGGACGTTCTTTATGTATGAACTTCGGACGTCGGACATTTGCGTCGAATCTCAATGGATCGGTTGTTCCAAATATTTCTACGGACTGTTCGACTCGTCTGGTACTACCACCGCAGAATCGAATCATTTCTGAAAGAACGCAAAGAGGGATCTGTTCACCCATCACCCTTCTCCCACTGAACATAGGCACTCACCGTTGAGCCCAACTCCATGGTACGCGTGTCTTCCGAAGGTGAACCAGTTTATTTCGTTCCGCCGATCACGCCGACCCGAGTTCGACATGGAGGTAGACGGTGTACGTTGGCGTTCTACGTGTGCAATCAGATTAATTCAAAACTATCAAAAGGTGAACGACGCACTTGCAA
>JABWUW010000020.1:160185-249396 GCA_019426095.1 Ganoderma lucidum
GTCCTTGTCCGAGTTCTGTGACACCTTAGAGTGTGTTTCTCCGAGAGAGCGGGGCACTGTGCACTGATCAGGAAGCTCTGGGTCTCTTTACACTGGGATGAACGTCAATAGCGCAAGGAGCGTCACGGTTCTGGACGAATGGCAGGTGGCTTTGGTGGAGCAGCGGCTGCGCCACGCGTTGGGTCGCTTGGTGGGAGATGTTACCGTCGGTAGCGAGATCAACTGAGTGTTCGCATGACTTGCTTAGATACACAGCAGCGTACACGGATTGTGTCCGTGCTCCCAAGTACTGTCGATTCCGATATCTTTCCCAACAGAAACGTACCGCACCAAATGTCGAGGTCAGCGCCGCTCGTGACTCATCCAACCCCGAATGTTGCACGCATGCCATTGCCAGTGTAGGCGCGATGCAAGAGTCCGAATCCATGTTGCGATTGCGAGAGGACTAGATACAAGCAAGTACAGAACTAGGAGATACATGGCATGACGCAGAGACGAGCACATCACATGCGGACGGACGGACGGACGGAAGGAAAACGAGAAAAAAAAAATGCACCCAGCACTTAAGTAGCGAACACAGCTAGCCACATAAATCAAACCACCCCAATATCCCCTTCCTCCTCTCCCCCTTCCGCGAACCCCCCCCCCACTCCGCTACCACTACGGCGACAGCGGACCCGCCCCGGCCCCGGACGGCGTCGGGGTCCCGAGGTGAAAGAACCCGTTCGGCGGCTGGTCCAGCGTCCCCAGCGCGGGCGACGCCAGGATCGCGCTCATGTCGAGCTGGCCCGGGTCCGCGCTCAAGAACGCCATCAGGTCCGCCGCCGACATCGCCCCCGGCCCCAAGTCCGTCTGCATCATGTCGCCCGGGTCCATGAACGCCGCCGGAGATGCCATCCCGAACGGGCCTTGTGCCTGCTGAGGGAATGGCTGAGGCTGGGGTTGCGGCTGTGGGGTCGTGTTGAGGTGGTCTAGGAACGCGTCCGTGGGCTGGAAGTCCTCCGGGCTGCCGTGGTTGAGCGGCGAGTCGCCCGAGCCGGCGGGAGAGCGTGCGTTCGACGACGCCTTTTTGCGCACCGGGCGGACCCACGGCGGGCGGTTGCTCGGCGGCGTGCTCCCGTCCTGCGGCCGGGGCGCCGTCTCGAGCGGAATTTGCGTAACTGCTCGCCTTGTTAGAATGCCGCGACGCAAGGAGGAGTGGGCACGAGGGAAGGGAAGGGGACTTACTCCTGCAGAACTCCTCCATGAGATCACCTGACCGCTGCCCGCATATGTAACGTCCGCTGAAACGCCGCAGGAGTCCCACGCACGACCGCAAAGCGTCCAGCGCCGGCGGGATCAGTGGCCGGAGCGCATCCGAGTGACAGTTCAGCAGCATCGCGACGAGCGTCCGGCCTGCCGCGGTGAGCTGGTGGATCACATGCACGCCGTCTGTGAGCACATAAATGCGTAGTCAGTCGCGTCGCTCGACAGCACCGACACAATCCCGAAGGTGAGCTACTCACAGTAGGTCATCAGCCCCTTGGCCGCGACGTGCAGGTGCGTCGAGATGATCTGCAGTGCAGACGCGTGCGCCGCGCGCATAGCCTCGATCTCCACCTCGCCCTGCTCCCCGTCCGGTACGTGGTTGTGCATCCTCTCCGCGACCATCTCCGAGAACCGGTGCCGGTAGATGAGCATGCGCACGTACTGCTCGACGCAGTGCAGCCGCTCCGCCTGCGTCACCCGGATCACGTCCCCGCTCGTCATCGTCTCGACGCTGTGCGCCCAGTGCGCGGGGATCGCGCGGCAGATCTCGTCCAGGAGCGCCTCCTCCTCACGGAGCTCCTTCCCGCTCAGGCGACGCGCCCCGCCAGCCGTGAGCACGGCCGCCGCATGAGCAAGGAAAGGAGAGGCCTCGCCTGGGGGACGGGGCGGCGGGATGTCGAGGAGCGACTCGAGCACGACAAAGAGCCGGACGCAGCTCACGAACGCGCTCATCCGGCTCTCGGTATCCGCGGGCTGCAGGCCGACCCCCTCACGCGTGATGAACTCGTCGTCGACAATCGCAGGCTCGCCAACGTCGCAATCGCGCAGCCGGAGCATCGGCGGCCTCCCAAAGTGCGCACTGGCCTGCTTGTCCCACAGGTAGACGCACCAGAACGTCCGCTTCCGCACCTCGTCCTCGACCGGGTCGAACAGGTCGTAGTCGTCCGCGGAGCGATGCAGCCCGGCGTCGAACGAGAGCGTGATGGCTTCCGACAGCAGCGCGAAAGCTTTTGACAGCCGCCCCAGACCGACCGCATACACGCCTGCGATGAGTACCGACTGGATGGTGTAGAGTGTCGGCTTATCCGCTCCTGGCAATGTCCGCAGCCGAGTCAACAGGTCAAACCACTGGGTCCCCGCGCTGTTGCTGTCATTTGGATCGGCACGCACGCGAGGGTCGTCAATATGTCGCGACGACAGGCAGCATATCGCAACAATGAACGCCGCAAAGCCGGGTTCTCCCCATTTCCGCGGGTTCCCATAATCCTATCCGGGTGCGTCACATGTCATCTCGCGGCGACAACTCAGATGGCCGAAAGAAGGGGCTCACCGCCAGGAAACTTGGAACGTGGAGGAAGGGCATGAGGTAGTATGACGTAGAGAGATAGCACTGCACGAGGCTACGTTGCGTCATCACAAGGTCAGCAGCAGCAGCGAAGGATGGCGTTGGGAGGTGAGCTACCTGTCCATGAGCTCGGGGATGATGAACGAGGTGATTAGCTTCCAGATATGCTCCGGATTGGCCTCCGTGCGCCTCGCCTGACGGTCAGGGAACCAGTTGAACGGCTCGCTATTTTGGCCACTGCACGTCGGCTGTCCATTCGGGCGGTCCGGGTCGGGTTT
The DNA here is from genome assembly GCA_019426095.1 of Ganoderma lucidum. Lineage (NCBI taxonomy): Eukaryota > Fungi > Basidiomycota > Agaricomycetes > Polyporales > Polyporaceae > Ganoderma > Ganoderma lucidum. Next base: position 163,057 of record JABWUW010000020.1, read on the forward strand.
CACGACGGCATGTCTCTCGACTAGAAGATCGAGGATGGGAAGGCCAGAAGTCTCGCCTTGCCATCGGGTGTATCCCTCGTCATCGAAGTACAGGTAGGACGACGCAAGCGACATGCGGGACGTATCGTCTGTATACTGATCCGCGTTGCCGCTAACTGATCCAGCCCTGAAGCCTGCCGCTGGACTTGCGTTCCGGGAGCCGGCCTTGAGAGGTCCAAAGAACGTCGACGGGTTAATCAATGGGTATGCCGCCAACGAAGGGGGTGGTGCAGCTGTGGGGAAGATGTGCGTGGACGACGCAAAGGACGCATGTGGTGATGTGCTTGGGTCAACGGGAGACTGAGGAATACCAGCGCCGAGCGCGCCAGCTCCGGCAAAGACTTGCGGAGGGATGGCCTGGATGAGGGTTTCAAGTTGCTGCATGCGATCCTCAAGTGTCGCCGCCCGCCTGTAAGGAGCAAGACAAACAGGTCAGCATTACTCAGTGGGAGGCATTCAGGCACATAGATGTAGCCTCGTAATCAGCCATGTTGGAATATATCCCAGGAACGAGGGGATCACATTCCCAAACGTCTGGTGAATTCTGCATACTCGCGAGTGCTTTCGATTGCGACCGCGACGCAACGCGTGAACTTCCTCATTCGCGGGAAATCCGCGCCCGTCTGAGGCTGCCCGCGCTACCATCACAAGAGCCCTTTCCCCCAACAGCCACTTGTATGCCTCTTCACATCACGGAAAACCCTTTCATACTCAGTCCCCCTTCAGGTATGGGTCGCGCCAACCGCGCGCATACAGACCTAGGTCCATGAGCGAGGTTGACCTCAAACGATGGGCCAATGTGGGGACCCAAAGCGCGCAATCAAGGAGAGAGGTGGACCGACTATCCCAAGTGGGCACGAGAATGGTGCATGCTCCGAACGAGTTTCACTTCCGGCGTTCTGGTCATGACTCCACACTCCCCCCCGGCGCTTGCATGCGAAGGGCGTGATAGGGAAAAAATGGCTCGTCGGAGCACGCAGGGCAGCGAAGGCCACGACCCAAGTGGAGAGGAGGCTTTGTAGCAAACGAACGGATAAGAGTTACGTACTTTGACTTGTGCGGATGCGTCCTCTTCCCAGGCTCCTCGAACGTACACGCCGAATTGGACGTGAGGCACGACTGGCACGGGTGCCCCTCGTCGCACTTGATCCGCCGCCGTCTGTGCTCGCCAGCACGATCAGCACCTGTAGCAGACGCACAGGCCGAGTGTGTGCTCACCGACAACGGTCGCACGCCCTAGCGGATGATGCATCCGGCAGGCCCCCCATGAGTGTCGTCTCAAGCGTTGGGGATGCGGAAGAATGGAGAGGCGCACCTGCTCAGCTTGAACCGCCGCTCCTTCAAGATCGAGCTCGTCTGGGACGGCTTCACGTCCGCACCGGACGTCGACGACGGCGATGCGATCCCGCCGCCGCCGTTGCCATTCGGCTGCGGCTCCGTCTGCGGGGACTGCCCGCGCCCCAGGTCGGTGGGGCTGCTCGGAGAGTTGGCGGAGTCCATAGCGGACACACACGGTACGCGGCCCAGAACGTCGGTCCTAGCGTCGAAACGAAAGCCCCGTCGATGCCTCAGAGCACAGCGAGGACGATGAGCAGGATTCCGGGGGAGGTTGGATGTCGGGGAGGAAGAGGTCGAAGAGAGCGAGAGCAAGCAGCAGGGATCGCCCGACGTCCCGACTCTCCCGAAATTCCAGGCAGGCGCCCGGGTATGCACCGATGACTAATTTTCTCCCTCTTCTCTCTGAATTCTTTTCTGTTGCGATCCCGCCGCTCCGCCTGATTCGCGAGCCTCGTGACCCCCTCAGAAGTTAATCTCAGCTGAGTTCCGACCGGTCCGCCCACTCCGCGAAGCTGTAAGAAGTATTAAACAGAAGCGGAGCCTGTGATAATTGGATCTGCCAGCGGTTCGTGCAGCCCGGCCGGGCCTGTTTAACTGATTGGGTGTGCCCGACGACCGGCCCAGTGCCTCTGCAGTCAGTGTCACTTAACAGCATCACCTTCTCCTCCATGTCGAATATACACAAATGCGTAGGATGGCCTCAATATTTTGCCCGATGCTCCTCAGTCAAGTCAGCAAACCCCATGGGGCCCGTCGGGACAGATCGCGAACTAAACTTGCCCATGGGGGTCACAGGAACTCCCAGTGAGTACGGCATGGGGCAATCCGGAAACCCCACGGGACGTCGGCGCCCCTGCGCCTCCTCCAATAACGCACAGCCTCCCCCACGATCTAGCCAGGCCCCGACATCGAAAAAGGTCGTTATTCGTGCAAGTGCTGTGGTGCTCCATATCGGTAGCTACGCGGAAACAGAACGGCGAGGAACCACTATTTCCTTCGCAACGAGCACGTACTACCCTGCATTCTCGACGCGACGCTTGCTCCTAGGCCTCGCCGATTCTCGCTGTCTCCGATCCCGACGTTCTCCTTCGTAAGCCCCACCACACCGGTCTCACTCAATCACCACTCCTTCGCTGCCCGTGCGTACCCTCTCGTTGCCATCATCTCCTCCTATCCCCCTCATCGTCCCTCGTCTTCGGGTAATCGGTGCTATCACCGTGTCCCTGCAGCCTTATTCGCTGTATCTACCCCCCCGATCACACTTCCTCGCCCGCCATCAACAGCCTGTTTTCTCTCGCTCTCCCTTTCATCGTCGGATACCATCGCATGCCCCCCGCCAAGCTGGCTCATGAAGGAACGTGCATGGTGTGCGCAGCAAGTAAGCTCTTTGATCATAACTCCTTCCACTGCATCTCCGCCGTCTTGTCTCCCGGGCGCGCTCTCCTCCTCGTTGTCCCACACCGTACATGGACCAACAGGTAAGTGCTTTCATGACCACTCCCACCCCTACAACCCTCTCCAGGCCGTGCTCATTCGCGCACCGTGGCTGCCAGCCCGACGCCGGCCTCAAAACACTGTCACTGCCCCCATCAACGCCCCTCGCACAATTTGCTCTCACCCCACGGCACGTCTCCCCACCCCGGCATCGACGAACATGGTGAGTCGCTCTCCCGTGTCAGTAAACAAGGCCACGACTGACTCCATATAGGAAGGTCCACGGCGCACTACGCCAACAGCGCCGCGGTGCCCCTCGCATTCGGATCGTTGCCGACACGAGTCACGGTCGCACATGTGGCGGACGGCGCTGGGCGAGCGAAGGGAGAAGACGTCCTCGAAACAGCTGGGGATGTGAGGACGGACATGGATCGACACGAAACCCCAAGCCCCGTTTAAATACCATGGCATGCGGTCCGTGCACGGCACCATCGCGCCCGAAGCCATCGCTATGGCTCCTGGCAAGACTCCGCAGGACAGAAACGGCCGGCCTCGGAGAGGTGTGTCACGGACGAAGTCGCCTGCGCCGCCGCGTGCACGGCCGCCGTCGCACGGGCCCGTCCTTGGCGTCGTGGTCTCACTCGGGCACGCTAGCACGGTGCGTACGTCTGTGTTCGCAATTTCAGTTCGCAAATTACACCTCTGATCATCGCCCTCGTTACAGGCGGACGGTCTCGTCGCGTCGCCCGTGTGCGACGGCGGCCGCGCTCCCAACGTCACGGCAGGGTCGCGACAAACCACTCGGCAGCGTGCGTCCGATGCACATCTCCGCGCACGACGGTACCGCGCTTTTGGGTCAAGGACGATCGGCGCGGACATGGTCGGTGGCGATACGCTAGGCGAGGGCCAGATCTGCAGTGCGAGCGCCGTGGCGACGGAGCCAGGCGAGATACGATCTCGTAGTAAGTACTACAATTGAACGCATGTCTGTACAGTACGTGTGCGGTACCCCATTTGCAATACATTTCTTGTTCGAGCTTCTCGTTGTCGCGCGCGAACCCGAGCGGTCGTTCATGTCATTGCTCGCTACCCACGTCTTGATTTGGTCGCGCGGTCGCTGGAGCTCCTTGATTTGTGTCTTCAAGTCTGTCTCCAGCTTCTCCTTCTGTGTCTGGTTTGTCGACGCCTGCATCTTGTCCGACTTGTCGTCTGTGCTCTCGGGCTCGACGTCTTCCGAAGCTTCCTCAAGGTCCGGTCAATTTCGGGCTGAGAACCGGCGGTCCAACTGTCCTTCGAATTCGGGCGAGTGAGAAAGTCATATGTACTTTGCAGCTTGCGAGCTGCAGCCTGCCGTGGTGTCGTCTAGGCGTAGTAGGGATAGTCAGGGGATTGGGGCTCGAAAACCGAATGTCTCTTTCCCGTGCGCAATGTACACATCGTGGATGCCAGTTGGGCTCCCACCGACTCGGACGCCCGGGCGACGGGCAGGGCTCAGGCTCGGATACCGTATCCCCGCGGTGGCCGTTCACGCGGGCTCATTTCTACATATCAAGGGTGGAGTCGGTTATGGATATGGGCGCAAGATGCGCTCCATCCCCGCTCCACTGCAGCATTTGAAGCCGAGGTGGATTCATCCGTGCCAGGGAGCACACAACAAGTCTCTCTAAACTAGCTGTTCTCAGGCTGAACCGTCTTGGCTCTCAACAGGTTGCCATGCACGCGCACGCGTAAAAGAAATGTCACCGTCCTGGCATACGACGAAGCGTTGACGTCCCTGCACGTATTACTACATCGCCGCCGAAGGCGACATTTTAGGGGGGCCCGGGAAAGCGCCGCGGCGGAGTACGCGAACAGGCACGGTATCAACCCCCGAGGTACTATACTCAAAAGACCCGATTTTAGAGACACAACATACCACACAAATCTCGTGCGAGGGGTGCGAATCCACAAGGTCCGGTCATAATGCTTATTGACAAATGTTCACCAGCGAGCCTGAAGCATCCCGCGAGGCTACCGCCGGATTCAAAACGCGAATATGAAACTGGATACGCAGCGAACGGAGTCAGTGACTTTGTGATATGAGCGCACATTCGAAACGCACCGGTATGCAAGTGGAAGCTGCGTTCGAAGGTTCCACATCAGGTCCGCGAGTCGACCGATTGCAGCGGATACAACAAGCGACGTCACCAAATATCCCGCATGGCGACGGGGCCCGTGGTCGCTACGTAAGTATTCCGCGCGACTGGACAAGTCTCCATGCCGCCCGCCTCTGCGAACATCCTAAGCGCGAAACCACGGGTGTCTCCGATTTTGGCGGACCAGCGTCCGACTCTCTCCCTTGGAAAATGCGAGTGCTCGCTATCGGTTGACCATGAGCATTGACTGAGAGAAGGGTATCTGGCTATGGGCACCCACCCCCACTTGGATCGCAGCCCTACTCGCCCGTCCATCACAGTGCAATTTGCGGGATCCCATGCAGGGGACGGTGCGTTACATGTGGAACCTCCCGCGAAGACCTCCTAGATTCACAAGTTGCGGGGAATATGAATTCGCCAAAAATTTAGTCAGCACATGTACACCCAGCCATTGGCGAAAGGCGGCCGGCGGCAGAGCAACCTACTAGATACATGTAAAACCATGTCACATCCTATACCGCCGAGCACGGCAATATTGTGCGTCTTGATAACCCCGCTCCCGTCCGGCTATGCGTCCGGCGTCCTGAAACGCACAAGACGTTAGCGAAATTACAATCAGAACTTCCAAACCTTCTGAATGTCGACGCCGGCGCCGCTGCGGACTCCACTCTAATATCCTCGACCAGCACATGTTCGGACTGTAACGGAGTCGTTCTGCATGTGCGACAGATTCTCGACATCCCGCCAAGCAGACGCGCTATCCAGGGACTCGACCTATAGCCCCGACCAGTCGATGTGCTGACATTGAGTGAGCCAACATGAAGGGGAGTGTTCTCGTCGCTGAGGAGCGGTGTCTTGGCCATGGTCGTATTGTCGAACATTGGATGACTCCGTTGTCGGGGCATCAGAGGAGGGATTGTCGAGCCCGTAGACTGGCAGAAATTCATACCTTGATTCGGACACACATGTCCACGGACGCGTAGATGGAGATGTCGTACTGTATTGACCGCAAACTGCGGTCTCGATAGCGACGCTGCGTGCAATTTTTCGGGGTGGTGGTGATTTATGACAACGGTATCCGTACACGATCGACATTCTTCGCCAGGAGGCCGCGGCGCACCTGCGCATGACAACCATTCGTCAGCCAAAACATCTCTCTTGTCTGTGGTGCATTAGAGTATACTGACCGCTTCAAGAACTTCCTGCAAACGGCGATCCTGCCGCATCGCTGCGCCGCACACGCGATCACCCGCCTTCTGAGATGCAGGCACCGGAACCATAGCATAACTATTTCAATGCAAACACTCACATTGAATCCCAGCGGCTGGTTCCGCTGCCTCGAATATCGCTCGCTCCTGGCCGAGATATGGTCCCCTTCGCAAATGGAGGCCACTTCGCTCAGGGTCCATGCTACCCGTCTCATTTCCTGAAGGGTTGCTTCAAACGCGTGGTGATCGTTTGGATTCCACCGTTGCGTGAACACCGCGTTGTCCGAACGCGCACCGCCGCCCGGCCGCTCTGCTCAGGTCAGTGGCCGTATTGATCAGAAGGCGAACGGACACCCATCATCTCCGAGTCCATTCCCGCGCGAATGTAGATAGCCGCTTGTGCGCGGCTGGCAGCCGGGTCTGGCTGGACTAGTGAGCAAGTAGACGAGACATTTTGGGGGACACACGGAGTGGAAACGGCGACTCACGTCCAGCACCACGGCACCTCGCGGGGATGCTACCGGATTCAACATTTGAACGTAAAGCTGAGTGTGCAGTGAAGGGTTGGTAAGTCCGTGATATGAACGTTAATGTGTACTTGAAACGCACCGGTCGCCGGTAAGCATACGAAAGCTATGCTCTAAGTTTCCGGACAGGCTGGTGAGTCTGCCTATTACGCTGGATACAACAATGGACATTACCAAATATCTTGCACCGCGACGGCGCCCGTGATCGCTACTCCACACGACTAGACATTTTCGGCATTGCCTCTCTCTGGCAACATCCTAAGCGCGAAACTCCAGATGTCCCCTTTTTTGGCAGACCCAGATCTGACACTCTGGTAGAATGCGGACATTCACTATCTGTAGACCATAAGCACGAGAGTAGACCATAAGCACAAGAGACGGCGTACCAACCCCCCATTTGCGCGCACGGTCTGTTAGGTTGCAGAATCCAGTACAAGGACTCCACGTTACTTGCTGAGCCTTCTGGAGACGAACACTCGCAGGTTGCAATTCGCCGAAAATGTAATGAGCCCTTGCAATCAGTTGTCGGCGAGGCACGGCTGGGTAACCTATTGGATATGAAACAAGTCCTCAACTACACCGCCGAGTGCGGCAATGTGTGTTTCAATAGTGCCGCTCCCGTTCACCTATGCATCTGGGGTCCTGAGACGGACCAGTAAGCGAAATGGAAATCAGAAAACGCGCAAGATCCAAACCTTCCGAACGTGGGTGCGGGTGCCGCTGCGGACGAGCCCAATATCCTCGACCTTTGTGGCCGTACTGATCGGACAAGCGGACGGTCGCCGTCTGCATGTGGCACGCGCAAATGTAAGTAGCCGCATGTAATGCCGGGAGTGGTGTCTGGCTAGACTAATGAGCAAATAGGCGACATGGACGAGTACAAGAGGATCCGCACCGAGTCCACCTGCTGCCAACATTTGGATCGCTGAATATGGTACGGAGGATATGCCGCCATGTTCTGTGGTGTGCTCGGAAGGTTGTGAGTCTGGGAACCTGAGATGCACCACTTAGCGAAATGAGAATCAGAAAATGCGTGAGATCCAAACCTTCTGAACATGGATGCCGCCGCTGCGGACGGGCCTCATATCCCCGACCAGTATATGGTTGTACCGTCCTTCGTGTGCGAGCGGTGCTGGAGAACCTGGCACGCGATTGGCATGCTATCCAGAGATTAGCTCTAGATGGTCAGACGTGCTCACATTCGCCGGTCGGCCAACATGAAGGGGAGTGTTCTCGTTGCCGAAGAGCGGTGTCTGGGCCATGGTCATATTTCGGACATTGGGTGGATCTATCGCAGGGGCGTCAGTACAATAGTCGAGCCATCGACCAGCAGAAACCCATACCTTGACAACATAGGTCCGTGCGCGCGTAGGTGGAGACGCTGCATGGACTGAACTGCGACCTTGACAGCGATGCTGCATCCGGAGGTTCGACCATAACGGAACGGCCGACAACTCGTAGTAGTTTAGGTGGTTCTGTTGCAGCCGATCAGTACATACTCAAGCTGAACATTACGCCGCGCGCGTGCTCTGCGAGGAGGATATCTGTGCACGCTCGCCATTTTTCGATGAGCCGTGCACCTGCGCGCATGACAACCCCTCGTCAACCAAAATGTCTCTCGGTCGTGCGTGCATTCGTGTTTGGAGGATCAGCCACATCTCGGCGCACACGCGATCATTTGGCAATTGAGATGGAGGGACCATAGGTGGGACGTAAACAGTGTTCCAATGCGAGCACTCACATTCAATCCAAACGGCTGGTTAAGCAGCTCGGTCCCCGCTTCTGGCCGAGACATGGTCCTCTTCGCAAAGCAGACCGCTTCGCTCAGGATCCGGGCAACTGAAATTATTCTAATGATTTTCTTCGAATGCGTGCGGTAACCGTGTGGGTTCCGCCTTTGTGTGAACGCCGCGTCGTGGGAACGAGCACCACCACCGCTCTGCCGAGGCGAGTTGCCATATTGATAGGACAAGCGGATGGCCGCCGTCTGCATGTAGCCCGCGCGAATGTAGGCTGCTAAGCGTGTAAGGCCAGCAGCCGTGTCTGGCTGCACTAGTAAGCATGTAAACGACATATGCGAGTACCAAAAGGTCCGCACCGAGTGCACCCGCTGCCGATGTTTGAACCCTGGCTCGCTCATTGGGTGGTTCTGTTGCGGGAAAGGCGGTCAGCCAAATCCAGGCATTGTCTGTTGTATGCTCACCATAAAACGGCCTGACGTTAGCTTCGAGCACATTTCAAACGCGGCGGGTTGTTTCATAGGTACGCGGGACAGTAAGGAACGGCCGGTTGGACATGTTTGGTGTCCACGCATCTCGACACGGCTACAGAGCACGGAGTACAATACTCTGGGGCGCGTTGTATCTTATACCTCACTAGCTCACTCATGGATCCTACTGGGCAGCACTCCATTGCCCCTATGAGTCGCCGTGGTTTCAGGGGTCTTCACAGATCTCGGCGGCATACTTTGATTGCACGCTTGAGGACGTTCGCGTCGCTGTACACGTCCGGAGAGACGTCGCGAAGGTCACCAAGCCAGATGAGGTACTCAGAGGACGGGATCGGGATGGGTTCCGCGGTGTGCTGGGTGGCGTCAGCCAATGTTGCTGGTGGACGAGACAAGGACCGCTGCACAGCCATTCGTTTGTTTGTGCTGCTCGCCGGGGACTCGTTCTAGTGGTTGCCGAATACGATACACGAGGGCAAGCTGCCGTGTTCTGCGACATGCACGGGGGTTTCGTGAGTTTTCAATTAAATATATCGGGATAAACTCAGCTCGTCTATCCAGTTTCTGCCCTAGGCGGGTGTTCTGTTCGAGAAAACGCGAGATGAGCTGCCAAACGCCTACCGCAGCCGCAAAGGTCACTGGCCGCCTTGGATCGCCCTAGTTATCGCTTAGCCATACATCCTTTGTCAATCGCGCGAAACCACGAAACGATCGTCATGCGGCGGGCTCAGCTAAAAATTGGAATATCCAGGGATGGCAGTAGGGCCCTCGCTTGGAATATCCGCTGCAAGCAGGCATAAAACAGCGACAGAGTGTCCTGCTTCTAACATATTCGGTCTCCACACCAAGCATACGCTTATCGACGCTCCGTTGACCCTACTTTACCACACACACTCCATGCCTGCACACCGCAGTCCTCGTCGAGTGTCCTCGGCCGGGGCGCATGACCACTCCAGTCGGTTGGTGAGGCTCCGAGCGCGCCTCCGCAAGCTCATGGATCATAAATTGAGTACGTGCCTTTTTCTGACCGCCCTTCCATCACAGCCTTGCTAAATCTCGTTTCCGTCGGGTTTCCACAGAGGAACTTACCCGAAACCATAGAGCGCGGATGCGGTGGTCCGCCAAGGGTTACGCACGATATGTCGTCATCAGAGGTGGAAAAATCCTCGTGGGATGGCCGACACACGCGGGCGTGCCTTTCGGTAACCTCAGCGATGTTCCAGGTGGCCAACCGGTGATGGAGCTCCTCCTCGCGTTGTGGACGTCGGGCGCCCTCCGCTTCGAGGATGCGACGGAGGACGACACCGATCTTGCCGTGTCGAACCCAGTAGCTGTTCTCCCGGGCTCGCCAATTCAGTGCAGTTGCGATGCGCAGCTGGTAGCGGGAAGCGAGGACATGGAGGACCCGATCGAGGAGGCTGTGTGGTCGTCCGAGGTCGAGGTCGAGGGCAACGTCGAGGAGATCGAGGAGTTCTCAGACTAGATACTACGGATGTCGTACAGAGCTGTATATGCATTGAGTGGCTCGCCGACATGGCAGACAAGAGGAACGAGGTTGAGACAGAGCCGACAGACAGAGCCGACTGGCGTTTGATCCTGGGTTCCGCAAATGGCAGGAGTGGGCGCTTGGGCCTTTGTAGCACTGCATTTCGACCATCTCGCGCCAAGAATCGATTGCGGCCCTTGCTCTGCACTCTTCCACACACCACGATCACTGCCGTACTGCGTCATGAGTCTCCCTGGGGTTTCTGACAAGTCAATTCCAAGTTCTATCTATCCAAGGCCAACTTAAGGTGCTTTCCGCTGGGTCAGCGGCCGGACCTCAAGCCGAGCGCAGCGGTCGCGGACAGTGCCCAAGTTGGAGAACGGTACCCGAGGCACACATCGGTATGTTCCAGTGTGGGACGTTATTGCGCGCCCTGATGCAGCCTAAATTTTGTCTTCAGGTTGCGCTTGATGATTCTGATGTATTCAAATTTTGCGTAATGCACCGGGACGCCCATGTGCCATGTACATTGGGGTATCATCCATTCAGGAAGCTAAAAAATCGTGAGTCCCCAGGTTGTGGAAACGACACATCAGTCGGTTGCCCGGTCAACATTGAATATTGACTCCACGCTTGCGACCCAGTTTGGCGTCATTTGAAGTCCGAGCCGTCCGTCCCTCACGACGCTAATGAGGTTCCTTCGCACCAGAACCGGTGAGCACATACATAGCCGATGACATTTTCCCAGCTGGCTCTGACTTCTCGGCAGCGCAGTACGTTTCGTTTTTTGGCCGGGATCTCACTGCCGCTGTATCCGGGTCAACGGTGCCGGAGAGCCTTGTAACGACTGGCGGCAGCGTTCGGGAAGGGAGGACGCGCTGAGCGACGACCTGGATTTCAGTATGTGAGTGTCGAATGTACAGCACCCCGTCAGTTTGATGTGCATCAACAGCCTTCTAAGCGCGGACGTCTACTCCCACCGTAAGTCAGGGTGCGAGAGTCTTAGCGATCTTCGTCTGCGTACCGGGACGCCCATGCGCCGTAACGTCAAACCACCGCCCATAAGGCAGGCGAGGCGTGCTGGTTGCACCCGAGCGCAGTTCAAGATGATCGGTGTTCGGCAGTGCAGTGGCTGGGCTTTGCGACCCGGTATGTCCGCAGTCTATTGCAAAAGAAAGGACTCTTACGTGAGATAGTATCCCGATGCGCGAGCAGACACGTCAAACCACCTAGCAACTGGTCATTCAAACACCTTTAACCGCGGTCGCGGTCGCAATCCCCGATACCCGTGGCATCATGACCATTCCCGACGCACCCGGAAAGTTGCGAGACGCAGGTATTGGAATTTGGTGGTGAAGTACCGCCAGACCTGCGAGGTGGCCCACGCACCCCTCCCCCGTCTCCAATCTGTTCTCCGCCCCCTCTTCTGCGCACTCCCCCAGGCTGGTCTGTACTCCCTCTGGACCAAGTCGACGATGTCGACGAGCACCGTAACATGGTCTTCTCCCGAACCCGTACACAGCAGTGCCCGAGTCGTGCCTTTCTCTGTGGCTTCGACTGGCATCATTGTCAGCGAGGTAAGCTGTCGGTCGCGTCCAGCTTGCATGCTAACGTGGTTTTATCTTCCAGATGCCCTTGGATGACGCGGATTGCTGGGCATTGCGTCGGGGACAGGTGTCATGTGCGATGGCCGGTTACACCCCGCGTCCTCGCACCCTCAGTCCTTCGCCATCGTCCTCTGAAACTCCACCTCCAACCTCGCCATGCTCTACCTGCTACCCGGTCCCCAATGGCGACGACTCGCGGATCAAGCTGATGATGGGATGGAGTCCTGGTGGCGTCCGAGTCGGCTTCGAGCCCGGGCACGCCGCCGTCCGTGTCATCTCCCGGGATCGGATACAAGGTGAGGAAATTGCTCTCCTCCCCGCTTTTACGCTTTGTACGTTTGTAGCGAGTTTGCGGACTCGCTGTCAAAGTCAGTCCGTGCGCAGGTCCCCGCCCACTTGCCGAATCCGAGCCGGGATTTTGGTCTGAAGGTTTCACTCTGAGCTTCGTTACCGGGATCTTCGCTGACGTTTTGAGCAAGGGCATCCGGACGGTCCTTTCGCTATTCTGCGGTGCCGGATCCGGATGCGTGGATGGTGCACACCAGACACGGGCTCACGTCCTTCCGGGTGTCCCTCAAGGTACGTGCATCCTCCGCTTACATGAACTCCACGTGGCCCGAGCCCGGAGGTGCTTGAAATCCGGACACAGGATGTGGGCGCACATGTTGGTACTCTTACATCGTCGTCACAGCCCTATGTCCCAAGTCCTCCAGAGTCTTGATGCTCTCGTCTGCGTATCTCTCCTACTCTTTCTACATTTGCAGCCAGCTTTTGGACTTGCCGACGGCCGTCAAAGTCTATTCGCAGGTCGTGGTCCTCTCGCTGAGTCGAGGTTGGGAGTTCGGCCTGAGGACGTCGTGGTAAGTGGCAAGTTCGGCTCTGACTCTTCACTGATGTTTTGAGCCAGGGCTTCCGGACGCTCTTCGCGCTATTCAGCGATGTCAGATCCGGACGCGTGGATCGTGCGCACCGGACACACTCTTCGGTGTCCGTTGTGGTACGTGTGTCCTCAGGCTCCGCTTGCGCGAGCTCTATGAAGTCCAAACCCCCGGACGTGCTTGCAATCCGGGCGGAAAGATTATTGCGTCGTTGTCACGGCATGTAACAGGTCTTCCTGAACTTCTCGTGAATGTCGGGCATGTTGACTGTCGCAGCTTGTTAGATCGCGGCGTGCGTCAACAGAGGTCTCCAAGGCTACCTCATATTGGCGCGTATGTTTGTGGTGAAGAGGACGGTTGTCTTTGGAAGGGCAGACAGTCAATTTGACGTCGCAAAGTGTCCATTTGTGCGCGGCTCTCTGTACAAGAGATACAGACGCAGCAGACGAGAGCATCGGACTTGTTACGGAAGGATGCGTCAGGCTCGTCGTCGGTGTACTCTGAGTCGTGCATTGTGTGCCTTTCCCTTCTGCGTGCTCCCTTCCCTTCTGCGTGCTCCCTTCCCTTCTGTGTGCTCCCTTCCCTTCTGCGTGTTGAATAGGTGTCTCCAATACGCCGTCCGGCTTGCATGCTTAATACACCGTCCGGATTGCATGCTTAATACACTACGTATCTACGTCCTTCTCTCCGGTCGTTTACACACCTCGCTAGGCACCATTCCGATCGCGCAGTCACTCTCGGCATGGCGTAGCGGAACAAAATATATTTGGCTGTCTACGTGCACACGCACATCGTACTCTACACCCACCACACGTCCCAGCACCAGCTCACGGAGCTCCTTCCCGCTCAGGCGACGCGCCCCGCCAGCCGTGAGGACCGCCGCCGCATGAGCGAGGAAGGGGGAGGTCTCCCCTGGGGGACGGGGCGGCGGGATGTCCAGCAGGGACTCAAGCACTACGAAGAGCCGGACGCAGCTCACGAACGCGCTCATCCGGCTCTCGGTATCCGCGGGCTGCAGGCCGACCCCCTCACGCGTGATGAACTCGTCGTCGACGATCGCAGGCTCGCCAACGTCGCAATCGCGCAGCCGGAGCATCGGCGGCCTCCCAAAGTGCGCACTGGCCTGCTTGTCCCACAGGTAGACGCACCAGAACGTCCGCTTCCGCACCTCGTCCTCGACCGGGTCGAACAGGTCGTAGTCGTCCGCGGAGCGATGCAGCCCGGCGTCGAACGAGAGCGTGATGGCTTCCGACAGCAGCGCGAAAGCTTTTGACAGCCGCCCCAGACCGACCGCATACACGCCTGCGATGAGTACCGACTGGATGGTGTAGAGTGTCGGCTTATCCGCTCCTGGCAATGTCCGCAGCCGAGTCAACAGGTCAAACCACTGGGTCCCCGCGCTGTTGCTGTCATTTGGATCGGCACGCACGCGAGGGTCGTCAATATGTCGCGACGACAGGCAGCATATCGCAACAATGAACGCCGCAAAGCCGGGTTCTCCCCATTTCCGCGGGTTCCCATAATCCTATCCGGGTGCGTCACATGTCATCTCGCGGCGACAACTCAGATGGCCGAAAGAAGGGGCTCACCGCCAGGAAACTTGGAACGTGGAGGAAGGGCATGAGGTAGTATGACGTAGAGAGATAGCACTGCACGAGGCTACGTTGCGTCATCACAAGGTCAGCAGCAGCAGCGAAGGATGGCGTTGGGAGGTGAGCTACCTGTCCATGAGCTCGGGGATGATGAACGAGGTGATTAGCTTCCAGATATGCTCCGGATTGGCCTCCGTGCGCCTCGCCTGACGGTCAGGGAACCAGTTGAACGGCTCGCTATTTTGGCCACTGCACGTCGGCTGTCCATTCGGGCGGTCCGGGTCGGGTTTCACGACGGCATGTCTCTCGACTAGAAGATCGAGGATGGGAAGGCCAGAAGTCTCGCCTTGCCATCGGGTGTATCCCTCGTCATCGAAGTACAGGTAGGACGACGCAAGCGACATGCGGGACGTATCGTCTGTATACTGATCCGCGTTGCCGCTAACTGATCCAGCCCTGAAGCCTGCCGCTGGACTTGCGTTCCGGGAGCCGGCCTTGAGAGGTCCAAAGAACGTCGACGGGTTAATCAATGGGTATGCCGCCAACGAAGGGGGTGGTGCAGCTGTGGGGAAGATGTGCGTGGACGACGCAAAGGACGCATGTGGTGATGTGCTTGGGTCAACGGGAGACTGAGGAATACCAGCGCCGAGCGCGCCAGCTCCGGCAAAGACTTGCGGAGGGATGGCCTGGATGAGGGTTTCAAGTTGCTGCATGCGATCCTCAAGTGTCGCCGCCCGCCTGTAAGGAGCAAGACAAACAGGTCAGCATTACTCAGTGGGAGGCATTCAGGCACATAGATGTAGCCTCGTAATCAGCCATGTTGGAATATATCCCAGGAACGAGGGGATCACATTCCCAAACGTCTGGTGAATTCTGCATACTCGCGAGTGCTTTCGATTGCGACCGCGACGCAACGCGTGAACTTCCTCATTCGCGGGAAATCCGCGCCCGTCTGAGGCTGCCCGCGCTACCATCACAAGAGCCCTTTCCCCCAACAGCCACTTGTATGCCTCTTCACATCACGGAAAACCCTTTCATACTCAGTCCCCCTTCAGGTATGGGTCGCGCCAACCGCGCGCATACAGACCTAGGTCCATGAGCGAGGTTGACCTCAAACGATGGGCCAATGTGGGGACCCAAAGCGCGCAATCAAGGAGAGAGGTGGACCGACTATCCCAAGTGGGCACGAGAATGGTGCATGCTCCGAACGAGTTTCACTTCCGGCGTTCTGGTCATGACTCCACACTCCCCCCCGGCGCTTGCATGCGAAGGGCGTGATAGGGAAAAAATGGCTCGTCGGAGCACGCAGGGCAGCGAAGGCCACGACCCAAGTGGAGAGGAGGCTTTGTAGCAAACGAACGGATAAGAGTTACGTACTTTGACTTGTGCGGATGCGTCCTCTTCCCAGGCTCCTCGAACGTACACGCCGAATTGGACGTGAGGCACGACTGGCACGGGTGCCCCTCGTCGCACTTGATCCGCCGCCGTCTGTGCTCGCCAGCACGATCAGCACCTGTAGCAGACGCACAGGCCGAGTGTGTGCTCACCGACAACGGTCGCACGCCCTAGCGGATGATGCATCCGGCAGGCCCCCCATGAGTGTCGTCTCAAGCGTTGGGGATGCGGAAGAATGGAGAGGCGCACCTGCTCAGCTTGAACCGCCGCTCCTTCAAGATCGAGCTCGTCTGGGACGGCTTCACGTCCGCACCGGACGTCGACGACGGCGATGCGATCCCGCCGCCGCCGTTGCCATTCGGCTGCGGCTCCGTCTGCGGGGACTGCCCGCGCCCCAGGTCGGTGGGGCTGCTCGGAGAGTTGGCGGAGTCCATAGCGGACACACACGGTACGCGGCCCAGAACGTCGGTCCTAGCGTCGAAACGAAAGCCCCGTCGATGCCTCAGAGCACAGCGAGGACGATGAGCAGGATTCCGGGGGAGGTTGGATGTCGGGGAGGAAGAGGTCGAAGAGAGCGAGAGCAAGCAGCAGGGATCGCCCGACGTCCCGACTCTCCCGAAATTCCAGGCAGGCGCCCGGGTATGCACCGATGACTAATTTTCTCCCTCTTCTCTCTGAATTCTTTTCTGTTGCGATCCCGCCGCTCCGCCTGATTCGCGAGCCTCGTGACCCCCTCAGAAGTTAATCTCAGCTGAGTTCCGACCGGTCCGCCCACTCCGCGAAGCTGTAAGAAGTATTAAACAGAAGCGGAGCCTGTGATAATTGGATCTGCCAGCGGTTCGTGCAGCCCGGCCGGGCCTGTTTAACTGATTGGGTGTGCCCGACGACCGGCCCAGTGCCTCTGCAGTCAGTGTCACTTAACAGCATCACCTTCTCCTCCATGTCGAATATACACAAATGCGTAGGATGGCCTCAATATTTTGCCCGATGCTCCTCAGTCAAGTCAGCAAACCCCATGGGGCCCGTCGGGACAGATCGCGAACTAAACTTGCCCATGGGGGTCACAGGAACTCCCAGTGAGTACGGCATGGGGCAATCCGGAAACCCCACGGGACGTCGGCGCCCCTGCGCCTCCTCCAATAACGCACAGCCTCCCCCACGATCTAGCCAGGCCCCGACATCGAAAAAGGTCGTTATTCGTGCAAGTGCTGTGGTGCTCCATATCGGTAGCTACGCGGAAACAGAACGGCGAGGAACCACTATTTCCTTCGCAACGAGCACGTACTACCCTGCATTCTCGACGCGACGCTTGCTCCTAGGCCTCGCCGATTCTCGCTGTCTCCGATCCCGACGTTCTCCTTCGTAAGCCCCACCACACCGGTCTCACTCAATCACCACTCCTTCGCTGCCCGTGCGTACCCTCTCGTTGCCATCATCTCCTCCTATCCCCCTCATCGTCCCTCGTCTTCGGGTAATCGGTGCTATCACCGTGTCCCTGCAGCCTTATTCGCTGTATCTACCCCCCCGATCACACTTCCTCGCCCGCCATCAACAGCCTGTTTTCTCTCGCTCTCCCTTTCATCGTCGGATACCATCGCATGCCCCCCGCCAAGCTGGCTCATGAAGGAACGTGCATGGTGTGCGCAGCAAGTAAGCTCTTTGATCATAACTCCTTCCACTGCATCTCCGCCGTCTTGTCTCCCGGGCGCGCTCTCCTCCTCGTTGTCCCACACCGTACATGGACCAACAGGTAAGTGCTTTCATGACCACTCCCACCCCTACAACCCTCTCCAGGCCGTGCTCATTCGCGCACCGTGGCTGCCAGCCCGACGCCGGCCTCAAAACACTGTCACTGCCCCCATCAACGCCCCTCGCACAATTTGCTCTCACCCCACGGCACGTCTCCCCACCCCGGCATCGACGAACATGGTGAGTCGCTCTCCCGTGTCAGTAAACAAGGCCACGACTGACTCCATATAGGAAGGTCCACGGCGCACTACGCCAACAGCGCCGCGGTGCCCCTCGCATTCGGATCGTTGCCGACACGAGTCACGGTCGCACATGTGGCGGACGGCGCTGGGCGAGCGAAGGGAGAAGACGTCCTCGAAACAGCTGGGGATGTGAGGACGGACATGGATCGACACGAAACCCCAAGCCCCGTTTAAATACCATGGCATGCGGTCCGTGCACGGCACCATCGCGCCCGAAGCCATCGCTATGGCTCCTGGCAAGACTCCGCAGGACAGAAACGGCCGGCCTCGGAGAGGTGTGTCACGGACGAAGTCGCCTGCGCCGCCGCGTGCACGGCCGCCGTCGCACGGGCCCGTCCTTGGCGTCGTGGTCTCACTCGGGCACGCTAGCACGGTGCGTACGTCTGTGTTCGCAATTTCAGTTCGCAAATTACACCTCTGATCATCGCCCTCGTTACAGGCGGACGGTCTCGTCGCGTCGCCCGTGTGCGACGGCGGCCGCGCTCCCAACGTCACGGCAGGGTCGCGACAAACCACTCGGCAGCGTGCGTCCGATGCACATCTCCGCGCACGACGGTACCGCGCTTTTGGGTCAAGGACGATCGGCGCGGACATGGTCGGTGGCGATACGCTAGGCGAGGGCCAGATCTGCAGTGCGAGCGCCGTGGCGACGGAGCCAGGCGAGATACGATCTCGTAGTAAGTACTACAATTGAACGCATGTCTGTACAGTACGTGTGCGGTACCCCATTTGCAATACATTTCTTGTTCGAGCTTCTCGTTGTCGCGCGCGAACCCGAGCGGTCGTTCATGTCATTGCTCGCTACCCACGTCTTGATTTGGTCGCGCGGTCGCTGGAGCTCCTTGATTTGTGTCTTCAAGTCTGTCTCCAGCTTCTCCTTCTGTGTCTGGTTTGTCGACGCCTGCATCTTGTCCGACTTGTCGTCTGTGCTCTCGGGCTCGACGTCTTCCGAAGCTTCCTCAAGGTCCGGTCAATTTCGGGCTGAGAACCGGCGGTCCAACTGTCCTTCGAATTCGGGCGAGTGAGAAAGTCATATGTACTTTGCAGCTTGCGAGCTGCAGCCTGCCGTGGTGTCGTCTAGGCGTAGTAGGGATAGTCAGGGGATTGGGGCTCGAAAACCGAATGTCTCTTTCCCGTGCGCAATGTACACATCGTGGATGCCAGTTGGGCTCCCACCGACTCGGACGCCCGGGCGACGGGCAGGGCTCAGGCTCGGATACCGTATCCCCGCGGTGGCCGTTCACGCGGGCTCATTTCTACATATCAAGGGTGGAGTCGGTTATGGATATGGGCGCAAGATGCGCTCCATCCCCGCTCCACTGCAGCATTTGAAGCCGAGGTGGATTCATCCGTGCCAGGGAGCACACAACAAGTCTCTCTAAACTAGCTGTTCTCAGGCTGAACCGTCTTGGCTCTCAACAGGTTGCCATGCACGCGCACGCGTAAAAGAAATGTCACCGTCCTGGCATACGACGAAGCGTTGACGTCCCTGCACGTATTACTACATCGCCGCCGAAGGCGACATTTTAGGGGGGCCCGGGAAAGCGCCGCGGCGGAGTACGCGAACAGGCACGGTATCAACCCCCGAGGTACTATACTCAAAAGACCCGATTTTAGAGACACAACATACCACACAAATCTCGTGCGAGGGGTGCGAATCCACAAGGTCCGGTCATAATGCTTATTGACAAATGTTCACCAGCGAGCCTGAAGCATCCCGCGAGGCTACCGCCGGATTCAAAACGCGAATATGAAACTGGATACGCAGCGAACGGAGTCAGTGACTTTGTGATATGAGCGCACATTCGAAACGCACCGGTATGCAAGTGGAAGCTGCGTTCGAAGGTTCCACATCAGGTCCGCGAGTCGACCGATTGCAGCGGATACAACAAGCGACGTCACCAAATATCCCGCATGGCGACGGGGCCCGTGGTCGCTACGTAAGTATTCCGCGCGACTGGACAAGTCTCCATGCCGCCCGCCTCTGCGAACATCCTAAGCGCGAAACCACGGGTGTCTCCGATTTTGGCGGACCAGCGTCCGACTCTCTCCCTTGGAAAATGCGAGTGCTCGCTATCGGTTGACCATGAGCATTGACTGAGAGAAGGGTATCTGGCTATGGGCACCCACCCCCACTTGGATCGCAGCCCTACTCGCCCGTCCATCACAGTGCAATTTGCGGGATCCCATGCAGGGGACGGTGCGTTACATGTGGAACCTCCCGCGAAGACCTCCTAGATTCACAAGTTGCGGGGAATATGAATTCGCCAAAAATTTAGTCAGCACATGTACACCCAGCCATTGGCGAAAGGCGGCCGGCGGCAGAGCAACCTACTAGATACATGTAAAACCATGTCACATCCTATACCGCCGAGCACGGCAATATTGTGCGTCTTGATAACCCCGCTCCCGTCCGGCTATGCGTCCGGCGTCCTGAAACGCACAAGACGTTAGCGAAATTACAATCAGAACTTCCAAACCTTCTGAATGTCGACGCCGGCGCCGCTGCGGACTCCACTCTAATATCCTCGACCAGCACATGTTCGGACTGTAACGGAGTCGTTCTGCATGTGCGACAGATTCTCGACATCCCGCCAAGCAGACGCGCTATCCAGGGACTCGACCTATAGCCCCGACCAGTCGATGTGCTGACATTGAGTGAGCCAACATGAAGGGGAGTGTTCTCGTCGCTGAGGAGCGGTGTCTTGGCCATGGTCGTATTGTCGAACATTGGATGACTCCGTTGTCGGGGCATCAGAGGAGGGATTGTCGAGCCCGTAGACTGGCAGAAATTCATACCTTGATTCGGACACACATGTCCACGGACGCGTAGATGGAGATGTCGTACTGTATTGACCGCAAACTGCGGTCTCGATAGCGACGCTGCGTGCAATTTTTCGGGGTGGTGGTGATTTATGACAACGGTATCCGTACACGATCGACATTCTTCGCCAGGAGGCCGCGGCGCACCTGCGCATGACAACCATTCGTCAGCCAAAACATCTCTCTTGTCTGTGGTGCATTAGAGTATACTGACCGCTTCAAGAACTTCCTGCAAACGGCGATCCTGCCGCATCGCTGCGCCGCACACGCGATCACCCGCCTTCTGAGATGCAGGCACCGGAACCATAGCATAACTATTTCAATGCAAACACTCACATTGAATCCCAGCGGCTGGTTCCGCTGCCTCGAATATCGCTCGCTCCTGGCCGAGATATGGTCCCCTTCGCAAATGGAGGCCACTTCGCTCAGGGTCCATGCTACCCGTCTCATTTCCTGAAGGGTTGCTTCAAACGCGTGGTGATCGTTTGGATTCCACCGTTGCGTGAACACCGCGTTGTCCGAACGCGCACCGCCGCCCGGCCGCTCTGCTCAGGTCAGTGGCCGTATTGATCAGAAGGCGAACGGACACCCATCATCTCCGAGTCCATTCCCGCGCGAATGTAGATAGCCGCTTGTGCGCGGCTGGCAGCCGGGTCTGGCTGGACTAGTGAGCAAGTAGACGAGACATTTTGGGGGACACACGGAGTGGAAACGGCGACTCACGTCCAGCACCACGGCACCTCGCGGGGATGCTACCGGATTCAACATTTGAACGTAAAGCTGAGTGTGCAGTGAAGGGTTGGTAAGTCCGTGATATGAACGTTAATGTGTACTTGAAACGCACCGGTCGCCGGTAAGCATACGAAAGCTATGCTCTAAGTTTCCGGACAGGCTGGTGAGTCTGCCTATTACGCTGGATACAACAATGGACATTACCAAATATCTTGCACCGCGACGGCGCCCGTGATCGCTACTCCACACGACTAGACATTTTCGGCATTGCCTCTCTCTGGCAACATCCTAAGCGCGAAACTCCAGATGTCCCCTTTTTTGGCAGACCCAGATCTGACACTCTGGTAGAATGCGGACATTCACTATCTGTAGACCATAAGCACGAGAGTAGACCATAAGCACAAGAGACGGCGTACCAACCCCCCATTTGCGCGCACGGTCTGTTAGGTTGCAGAATCCAGTACAAGGACTCCACGTTACTTGCTGAGCCTTCTGGAGACGAACACTCGCAGGTTGCAATTCGCCGAAAATGTAATGAGCCCTTGCAATCAGTTGTCGGCGAGGCACGGCTGGGTAACCTATTGGATATGAAACAAGTCCTCAACTACACCGCCGAGTGCGGCAATGTGTGTTTCAATAGTGCCGCTCCCGTTCACCTATGCATCTGGGGTCCTGAGACGGACCAGTAAGCGAAATGGAAATCAGAAAACGCGCAAGATCCAAACCTTCCGAACGTGGGTGCGGGTGCCGCTGCGGACGAGCCCAATATCCTCGACCTTTGTGGCCGTACTGATCGGACAAGCGGACGGTCGCCGTCTGCATGTGGCACGCGCAAATGTAAGTAGCCGCATGTAATGCCGGGAGTGGTGTCTGGCTAGACTAATGAGCAAATAGGCGACATGGACGAGTACAAGAGGATCCGCACCGAGTCCACCTGCTGCCAACATTTGGATCGCTGAATATGGTACGGAGGATATGCCGCCATGTTCTGTGGTGTGCTCGGAAGGTTGTGAGTCTGGGAACCTGAGATGCACCACTTAGCGAAATGAGAATCAGAAAATGCGTGAGATCCAAACCTTCTGAACATGGATGCCGCCGCTGCGGACGGGCCTCATATCCCCGACCAGTATATGGTTGTACCGTCCTTCGTGTGCGAGCGGTGCTGGAGAACCTGGCACGCGATTGGCATGCTATCCAGAGAGTAGCTCTAGATGGTCAGACGTGCTCACATTCGCCGGTCGGCCAACATGAAGGGGAGTGTTCTCGTTGCCGAAGAGCGGTGTCTGGGCCATGGTCATATTTCGGACATTGGGTGGATCTATCGCAGGGGCGTCAGTACAATAGTCGAGCCATCGACCAGCAGAAACCCATACCTTGACAACATAGGTCCGTGCGCGCGTAGGTGGAGACGCTGCATGGACTGAACTGCGACCTTGACAGCGATGCTGCATCCGGAGGTTCGACCATAACGGAACGGCCGACAACTCGTAGTAGTTTAGGTGGTTCTGTTGCAGCCGATCAGTACATACTCAAGCTGAACATTACGCCGCGCGCGTGCTCTGCGAGGAGGATATCTGTGCACGCTCGCCATTTTTCGATGAGCCGTGCACCTGCGCGCATGACAACCCCTCGTCAACCAAAATGTCTCTCGGTCGTGCGTGCATTCGTGTTTGGAGGATCAGCCACATCTCGGCGCACACGCGATCATTTGGCAATTGAGATGGAGGGACCATAGGTGGGACGTAAACAGTGTTCCAATGCGAGCACTCACATTCAATCCAAACGGCTGGTTAAGCAGCTCGGTCCCCGCTTCTGGCCGAGACATGGTCCTCTTCGCAAAGCAGACCGCTTCGCTCAGGATCCGGGCAACTGAAATTATTCTAATGATTTTCTTCGAATGCGTGCGGTAACCGTGTGGGTTCCGCCTTTGTGTGAACGCCGCGTCGTGGGAACGAGCACCACCACCGCTCTGCCGAGGCGAGTTGCCATATTGATAGGACAAGCGGATGGCCGCCGTCTGCACGTAGCCCGCGCGAATGTAGGCTGCTAAGCGTGTAAGGCCAGCAGCCGTGTCTGGCTGCACTAGTAAGCATGTAAACGACATATGCGAGTACCAAAAGGTCCGCACCGAGTGCACCCGCTGCCGATGTTTGAACCCTGGCTCGCTCATTGGGTGGTTCTGTTGCGGGAAAGGCGGTCAGCCAAATCCAGGCATTGTCTGTTGTATGCTCACCATGAAACGGCCTGACGTTAGCTTCGAGCACATTTCAAACGCGGCGGGTTGTTTCATAGGTACGCGGGACAGTAAGGAACAGCCGGTTGGACATGTTTGGTGTCCACGCATCTCGACACGGCTACAGAGCACGGAGTACAATACTCTGGGGCGCGTTGTATCTTGTACCTCACTAGCTCACTCATGGATCCTACTGGGCAGCACTCCATTGCCCCTATGAGTCGCCGTGGTTTCAGGGGTCTTCACAGATCTCGGCGGCATACTTTGATTGCACGCTTGAGGACGTTCGCGTCGCTGTACACGTCCGGAGAGACGTCGCGAAGGTCACCAAGCCAGATGAGGTACTCAGAGGACGGGATCGGGATGGGTTCCGCGGTGTGCTGGGTGGCGTCAGCCAATGTTGCTGGTGGACGAGACAAGGACCGCTGCACAGCCATTCGTTTGTTTGTGCTGCTCGCCGGGGACTCGTTCTAGTGGTTGCCGAATACGATACACGAGGGCAAGCTGCCGTGTTCTGCGACATGCACGGGGGTTTCGTGAGTTTTCAATTAAATATATCGGGATAAACTCAGCTCGTCTATCCAGTTTCTGCCCTAGGCGGGTGTTCTGTTCGAGAAAACGCGAGATGAGCTGCCAAACGCCTACCGCAGCCGCAAAGGTCACTGGCCGCCTTGGATCGCCCTAGTTATCGCTTAGCCATACATCCTTTGTCAATCGCGCGAAACCACGAAATGATCGTCATGCGGCGGGCTCAGCTAAAAATTGGAATATCCAGGGATGGCAGTAGGGCCCTCGCTTGGAATATCTGCTGCGAGCAGGCATAAAACAGCGACAGAGTGTCCTGCTTCTAACATATTCGGTCTCCACACCAAGCATACGCTCATCGACGCTCCGTTGACCCTACTTTACCACACACACTCCATGCCTGCACACCGCAGTCCTCGTCGAGCGTCCTCGGCCGGGGCGCATGACCACTCCAGTCGGTTGGTGAGGCTCCGAGCGCGCCTCCGCAAGCTCATGGATCATAAATTGAGTACGTGCCTTTTTCTGACCGCCCTTCCATCACGGCCTTGCTAAATCTCGTTTCCATCGGGTTTCCACAGAGGAACTTACCCGAAACCATAGAGCGCGGATGCGGTGGTCCGCCAAGGGTTACGCACGATATGTCGTCATCAGAGGTGGAAAAATCCTCGTGGGATGGCCGACACACGCGGGCGTGCCTTTCGGTAACCTCAGCGATGTTCCAGGTGGCCAGCCGGTGATGGAGCTCCTCCTCGCGTTGTGGACGTCGGGCGCCCTCCGCTTCGAGGATGCGACGGAGGACGACACCGATCTTGCCGTGTCGAACCCAGTAGCTGTTCTCCCGGGCTCGCCAATTCAGTGCAGTTGCGATGCGCAGCTGGTAGCGGGAAGTGAGGACATGGAGGACCCGATCGAGGAGGCTGTGTGGTCGTCCGAGGTCGAGGTCGAGGGCAACGTTGAGGAGATCGAGGAGTTCTCAGACTAGATACTACGGATGTCGTACAGAGCTGTATATGCATTGAGTGGCTCGCCGACATGGCAGACAAGAGGAACGAGGTTGAGACAGAGCCGACAGACAGAGCCGACTGGCGTTTGATCCTGGGTTCCGCAAATGGCAGGAGTGGGCGCTTGGGCCTTTGTAGCACTGCATTTCGACCATCTCGCGCCAAGAATCGATTGCGGCCCTTGCTCTGCACTCTTCCACGCACCACGATCACTGCCGTACTGCGTCATGAGTCTCTCTGGGGTTTCTGACAAGTCAATTCCAAGTTCTATCTATCCAAGGCCAACTTAAGGTGCTTTCCGCTGGGTCAGCGGCCGGACCTCAAGCCGAGCGCAGCGGTCGCGGACAGCGCCCAAGTTGGAGAACGGTACCCGAGGCGCACATCGGTATGTTCCAGTGTGGGACGTTATTGCGCGCCCTGATGCAGCCTAAATTTTGTCTTCAGGTTGCGCTTGATGATTCTGATGTATTCAAATTTTGCGTAATGCACCGGGACGCCCATGTGCCATGTACATCGGGGTATCATCCATTCAGGAAGCTAAAAAATCGTGAGTCCCCAGGTTGTGGAAACGACACATCAGTCGGCTGCCCGGTCAACATTGAATATTGACTCCACGCTTGTGACCCAGTTTGGCGTCATTTGAAGTCCGAGCCGTCCGTCCCTCACGACGCTAATGAGATTCCTTCGCACCAGAACCGGTGAGCACATACATAGCCGATGACATTTTCCCAGCTGGCTCTGACTTCTCGGCAGCGCAGTACATTTCGTTTTTTGGCCGGGATCTCACTGCCGCTGTATCCGGGTCAACGGTGCCGGAGAGCCTTGTAACGACTGGCGGCAGCGTTCGGGAAGGGAGGATGCACTGAGCGAGCGACGACCTGGATTTTAGTATGTGAGTGTCGAATGTACAGCACCCCGTCAGTTTGATGCGCATCAACAGCCTTCTAAGCGCGGACGTCTACTCCCACCATAAGTCAGGGTGCGAGAGTCTTAGCGATCTTCGTCTGCGTACCGGGACGCCCATGCGCCGTAACGTCAAACCACCGCCCATAAGGCAGGCGAGGCGTGCTGGTTGCACCGAGCGCAGTTCAAGATGATCGGCATTCGGCAATGCAGTGGCTGGGCTTTGCGACCTGGTACGTCCGCAGTCTATTGCAAAAGAAAGGACCCTGACGCGAGATAGTATCCCGATGCGCGAGCAGACACGTCAAACCACCTAGCAACTGGTCATTCAAACACCTTTAACCGCGGTCGCGGTCGCAATCCCCGATACCCGTGGCATCATGACCATTCCCGACGCACCCGGAAAGTTGCGAGACGCAGGTATTGGAATTTGGTGGTGAAGTACCGCCAGACCTGCGAGGTGGCCCACGCACCCCTCCCCCGTCTCCAATCTATTCTCCGCCCCCTCTTCTGCACACTCCCCCAGGCTGGTCTGTACTTCCTCTGGACCAAGTCGACGATGTCGACGAGCACCGTAACATGGTCTTCTCCTGAACCCGTACACAGCAGTGCCCGAGTCGTGCCTTTCTCTGTGGCTTCGACTGGCATCATTGTCAGCGAGGTAAGCTGTCAGTCGTGTCCAGCTTGCATGCTAACGTGGTTTTATCTCCCAGATGCCCTTGGATGATGCGGATTGCTGGGCATTGCGTCGGGGACAGGTGTCATGTGCGATGGCCGGTTACACCCCGCGTCCTCGCACCATCAGTCCTTCGCCATCGTCCTCCGAAACTCAACCTCCAACCTCGCCATGCTCTACCTGCCACCCGGTCCCCAATGGTGGCAACTCGCGGATCAAGCTGACGACGGGATGGAGTTCCAGTGGCGTCCGAGTCGGGCACGCTGCCGTCCGTGTCACCTCCCGGAATCAGATACAAGGTGAGAAGTTGCTCTCCTCCCCGCTTTTACGCTTTGTACGTTTGTAGCGAGTTTGCGGACTCGCTGTCAAAGTCAGTCCGTGCGCAGGTCCCCGCCCGCTTGCCGAATCCGAGCCGGGATTTTGGTCTGAAGGTTTCACTCTGAGCTTCGTTACCGGGATCTTCACTGACGTTTTGAGCAAGGGCATCCGGACACGGTCCTTTCGCTATTCTGCGGTGCCGGATCCGGACGTGTGGATGGTGCACACTGGACATGGGCCCACGCCCTTCCGAGTGCCCACCACGGTACGTGCGTCCTCCGCTTGCATGAACTCCATGTGGCCCGAGCCGGGAGGTGCTTGAAATCCGGACACAGGATGTGGGCGCACATGTTGGTACTCTTACATCGTCGTCACGGCCCCATGTCCCAAGTCCTCCAGAGTCTTGATGCTCTCGTCTGCTGCGTCTGTATCTCTCCTACTCTTTCTACATTTGCAGCCAGCTTTTGAACTTGCCGACGGCCGTCAAAGTCTATTCGCAGGTCGTGGTCCTCTCGCTGAGTCGGGGTTGGGAGTTCGGCCTGAGGACGTCGTGGTAAGTGGCAAGTTCGGCTCTGACTCTTCACTGATGTTTTGAGCCAGGGCTTCCGGACGCTCTTCGCGCTATTCAGCGATGTCAGATCCGGACGCGTGGATCGTGCGCACCGGACACACTCTTCGGTGTCCGTTGTGGTACGTGTGTCCTCAGGCTCCGCTTGCGCGAGCTCTATGAAGTCCAAACCCCCGGACGTGCTTGCAATCCGGGCGGAAAGATTATTGCGTCGTTGTCACGGCATGTAACAGGTCTTCCTGAACTTCTCGTGAATGTCGGGCATGTTGACTGTCGCAGCTTGTTAGATCGCGGCGTGCGTCAACAGAGGTCTCCAAGGCTACCTCATATTGGCGCGTATGTTTGTGGTGAAGAGGACGGTCGTCTTTGGAAGGGCAGACAGTCAATTTGACGTCGCAAAGTGTCCATTTGTGCGCGGCTCTCTGTACAAGAGATACAGACGCAGCAGACGAGAGCATCGGACTTGTTACGGAAGGATGCGTTAGGCTCGTCGTCGGTGTACTCTGAGTCGTGCATTGTGTGCCTTTCCCTTCTGCGTGCTCCCTTCCCTTCTGCATGCTCCCTTCCCTTCTGCGTGCTCCCTTCCCTTCTGCGTGCTCCCTTCCCTTCTGCGTGCTCCCTTCCCTTCTGCGTGCTCCCTTCCCTTCTGCGTGCTCCCTTCCCTTCTGCGTGTTGAATAGGTGTCTCCAATACACCGTCCGGCTTGCATGCTTAACACCGTCCGGCTTGCATGCTTAACACCGTCCGGCTTGCATGCTTAACACCGTCCGGCTTGCATGCTTAACACCGTCCGGCTTGCATGCTTAACACCGTCCGGCTTGCATGCTTAACACCGTCCGGCTTGCATGCTTAATACCGTCCGGCTTGCATGCTTAATACACTACGTATCTACGTCCTTCTCTCCGGTCGTTTACACACCTCGCTAGGCACCATTCCGATCGCGCAGTCACTCTCGGCATGGCGTAGCGGAACAAAATATATTTGGCTGTCTACGTGCACACGCACATCGTACTCTACACCCACCACACGTCCCAGCACCAGCTCACGGAGCTCCTTCCCGCTCAGGCGACGCGCCCCGCCAGCCGTGAGCACGGCCGCCGCATGAGCAAGGAAAGGAGAGGCCTCGCCTGGGGGACGTGGCGGCGGGATGTCGAGGAGGGACTCGAGCACGACAAAGAGCCGGACGCAGCTCACGAACGCGCTCATCCGGCTCTCGGTATCCGCGGGCTGCAGGCTGACCCCCTCGCGCGTGATGAACTCGTCGTCGACGATCGCAGGCTCGCCAACGTCGCAATCGCGCAGCCGGAGCATCGGCGGCCTCCCAAAGTGCGCACTGGCCTGCTTGTCCCACAGGTAGACGCACCAGAACGTCCGCTTCCGCACCTCGTCCTCGACCGGGTCGAACAGGTCGTAGTCGTCCGCGGAGCGATGCAGCCCGGCGTCGAACGAGAGCGTGATGGCTTCCGACAGCAGCGCGAAAGCTTTTGACAGCCGCCCCAGACCGACCGCATACACGCCTGCGATGAGTACCGACTGGATGGTGTACAGTGTCGGCTTATCCGCTCCTGGCAATGTCCGCAGCCGAGTCAACAGGTCAAACCATTGGGTCCCCGCGCTGTTGCTGTCATTTGGATCGGCACGCACGCGAGGGTCGTCAATATGTCGCGACGACAGGCAGCATATCGCAACAATGAACGCCGCAAAGCCGGGTTCTCCCCATTTCCGCGGGTTCCCATAATCCTACCCGGGTGCGTCACATGTCATCTCGCGGCGACAACTCAGATGGCCGAAAGAAGGGGCTCACCGCCAGGAAACTTGGAACGTGGAGGAAGGGCATGAGGTAGTATGACGTAGAGAGATAGCACTGCACGAGGCTACGTTGCGTCATCACAAGGTCAGCAGCAGCAGCGAAGGATGGCGTTGGGAGGTGAGCTACCTGTCCATGAGCTCGGGGATGATGAACGAGGTGATTAGCTTCCAGATATGCTCCGGATTGGCCTCCGTGCGCCTCGCCTGACGGTCAGGGAACCAGTTGAACGGCTCGCTATTTTGACCACTGCAAGTCGGCTGTCCATTCGGGCGGTCCGGGTCGGGTTTCACGACGGCGTGTCTCTCGACTAGAAGATCGAGGATGGGAAGGCCAGAAGTCTCGCCTTGCCATCGGGTGTATCCCTCGTCATCGAAGTACAGGTAGGACGACGCAAGCGACATGCGGGACGTATCGTCTGTATACTGATCCGCGTTGCCGCTAACTGATCCAGCCCTGAAGCCTGCCGCTGGACTTGCGTTCCGGGAGCCGGCCTTGAGAGGTCCAAAGAACGTCGACGGGTTAATCAATGGGTATGCCGCCAACGAAGGGGGTGGTGCAGCTGTGGGGAAGATGTGCGTGGACGACGCAAAGGACGCATGTGGTGATGTGCTTGGGTCAACGGGAGACTGAGGAATACCAGCGCCGAGCGCCCCAGCTCCGGCGAAGACTTGCGGAGGGATGGCCTGGATGAGGGTTTCAAGTTGCTGCATGCGATCCTCAAGTGTCGCCGCCCGCCTGTAAGGAGCAAGACAAACAGGTCAGCATTACTCAGTGGGAGGCATTCAGGCACATAGATGTAGCCTCGTAATCAGCCATGTTGGAATATATCCCAGGAACGAGGGGATCACATTCCCAAACGTCTGGTGAATTCTGCATACTCGCGAGTGCTTTCGATTGCGACCGCGACGCAACGCGTGAACTTCCTCATTCGCGGGAAATCCGCGCCCGTCTGAGGCTGCCCGCGCTACCATCACAAGAGCCCTTTCCCCCAACAGCCACTTGTATGCCTCTTCACATCACGGAAAACCCTTTCATACTCAGTCCCCCTTCAGGTATGGGTCGCGCCAACCGCGCGCATACAGACCTAGGTCCATGAGCGAGGTTGACCTCAAACGATGGGCCAATGTGGGGACCCAAAGCGCGCAATCAAGGAGAGAGGTGGACCGACTATCCCAAGTGGGCACGAGAATGGTGCATGCTCCGAACGAGTTTCACTTCCGGCGTTCTGGTCATGACTCCACACTCCCCCCGGCGCTTGCATGCGAAGGGCGTGATAGGGAAAAAATGGCTCGTCGGAGCACACAGGGCAGCGAAGGCCACGACCCAAGTGGAGAGGAGGCTTTGTAGCAAACGAACGGATAAGAGTTACGTACTTTGACTTGTGCGGATGCGTCCTCTTCCCAGGCTCCTCGAACGTACACGCCGAATTGGACGTGAGGCACGACTGGCACGGGTGCCCCTCGTCGCACTTGATCCGCCGCCGCCTGTGCTCGCCAGCACGATCAGCACCTGCAGCAGACGCACAGGCCGAGTGTGTGCTCACCGACAACGGTCGCACGCCCTAGCGGATGATGCATCCGGCAGGCCCCCATTAGTGTCTCTCTCTCAAGCGTTGGGGATGGGGAAGAATGGAGAGGCGCACCTGCTCAGCTTGAACCGCCGCTCCTTCAAGATCGAGCTCGTCTGGGACGGCTTCACGTCCGCACCGGACGTCGACGACGGCGATGCGATCCCGCCGCCGCCGTTGCCATTCGGCTGCGGCTCCGTCTGCGGGGACTGCCCGCGCCCCAGGTCGGTGGGGCTGCTCGGAGAGTTGGCGGAGTCCATAGCGGACACACACGGCACGCGGCCCAGAACGTCGGTCCTAGCGTCGAAACGAAAGCCCCGTCGATGCCTCAGAGCACAGCGAGGACGATGAGCAGGATTCCGGGGGAGGTTGGATGTCGGGGAGGAAGAGGTCGAAGAGAGCGAGAGCAAGCAGCAGGGATCGCCCGACGTCCCGACTCTCCCGAAATTCCAGGCAGGCGCCCGGGTATGCACCGATGACTAATTTTCTCCCTCTTCTCTCTGAATTCTTTTCTGTTGCGATCCCGCCGCTCCGCCTGATTCGCGAGCCTCGTGACGCCCTCAGAAGTTAATCTCAGCTGAGTTCCGACCGGTCCGCCCACTCCGCGAAGCTGTAAGAAGTATTAAACAGAAGCGGAGCCTGTGATAATTGGATCTGCCAGCGGTTCGTGCAGCCCGGCCGGGCCTGTTTAACTGATTGGGTGTGCCCGACGACCGGCCCAGTGCCTCTGCAGTCAGTGTCACTTAACAGCATCACCTTCTCCTCCATGTCGAATATACACAAATGCGTAGGATGGCCTCAATATTTTGCCCGATGCTCCTCAGTCAAGTCAGCAAACCCCATGGGGCCCGTCGGGACAGATCGCGAACTAAACTTGCCCATGGGGGTCACAGGAACTCCCAGTGAGTACGGCATGGGGCAATCCGGAAACCCCACGGGACGTCGGCGCCCCTGCGCCTCCTCCAATAACGCACAGCCTCCCCCACGATCTAGCCAGGCCCCGACATCGAAAAAGGTCGTTATTCGTGCAAGTGCTGTGGTGCTCCATATCGGTAGCTACGCGGAAACAGAACGGCGAGGAACCACTATTTCCTTCGCAACGAGCACGTACTACCCTGCATTCTCGACGCGACGCTTGCTCCTAGGCCTCGCCGATTCTCGCTGTCTCCGATCCCGACGTTCTCCTTCGTAAGCCCCACCACACCGGTCTCACTCAATCACCACTCCTTCGCTGCCCGTGCGTACCCTCTCGTTGCCATCATCTCCTCCTATCCCCCTCATCGTCCCTCGTCTTCGGGTAATCGGTGCTATCACCGTGTCCCTGCAGCCTTATTCGCTGTATCTACCCCCCCGATCACACTTCCTCGCCCGCCATCAACAGCCTGTTTTCTCTCGCTCTCCCTTTCATCGTCGGATACCATCGCATGCCCCCCGCCAAGCTGGCTCATGAAGGAACGTGCATGGTGTGCGCAGCAAGTAAGCTCTTTGATCATAACTCCTTCCACTGCATCTCCGCCGTCTTGTCTCCCGGGCGCGCTCTCCTCCTCGTTGTCCCACACCGTACATGGACCAACAGGTAAGTGCTTTCATGACCACTCCCACCCCTACAACCCTCTCCAGGCCGTGCTCATTCGCGCACCGTGGCTGCCAGCCCGACGCCGGCCTCAAAACACTGTCACTGCCCCCATCAACGCCCCTCGCACAATTTGCTCTCACCCCACGGCACGTCTCCCCACCCCGGCATCGACGAACATGGTGAGTCGCTCTCCCGTGTCAGTAAACAAGGCCACGACTGACTCCATATAGGAAGGTCCACGGCGCACTACGCCAACAGCGCCGCGGTGCCCCTCGCATTCGGATCGTTGCCGACACGAGTCACGGTCGCACATGTGGCGGACGGCGCTGGGCGAGCGAAGGGAGAAGACGTCCTCGAAACAGCTGGGGATGTGAGGACGGACATGGATCGACACGAAACCCCAAGCCCCGTTTAAATACCATGGCATGCGGTCCGTGCACGGCACCATCGCGCCCGAAGCCATCGCTATGGCTCCTGGCAAGACTCCGCAGGACAGAAACGGCCGGCCTCGGAGAGGTGTGTCACGGACGAAGTCGCCTGCGCCGCCGCGTGCACGGCCGCCGTCGCACGGGCCCGTCCTTGGCGTCGTGGTCTCACTCGGGCACGCTAGCACGGTGCGTACGTCTGTGTTCGCAATTTCAGTTCGCAAATTACACCTCTGATCATCGCCCTCGTTACAGGCGGACGGTCTCGTCGCGTCGCCCGTGTGCGACGGCGGCCGCGCTCCCAACGTCACGGCAGGGTCGCGACAAACCACTCGGCGGCGTGCGTCCGATGCACATCTCCGCGCACGACGGTACCGCGCTTTTGGGTCAAGGACGATCGGCGCGGACATGGTCGGTGGCGATACGCTAGGCGAGGGCCAGATCTGCAGTGCGAGCGCCGTGGCAACGGAGCCAGGCGAGATACGATCTCGTAGTAAGTACTACAATTGAACGCATGTCTGTACAGTACGTGTGCGGTACCCCATTTGCAATACATTTCTTGTTCGAGCTTCTCGTTGTCGCGCGCGAACCCGAGCGGTCGTTCATGTCATTGCTCGCTACCCACGTCTTGATTTGGTCGCGCGGTCGCTGGAGCTCCTTGATTTGTGTCTTCAAGTCTGTCTCCAGCTTCTCCTTCTGTGTCTGGTTTGTCGACGCCTGCATCTTGTCCGACTTGTCGTCTGTGCTCTCGGGCTCGACGTCTTCCGAAGCTTCCTCAAGGTCCGGTCAATTTCGGGCTGAGAACCGGCGGTCCAACTGTCCTTCGAATTCGGGCGAGTGAGAAAGTCATAGGTACTTTGCAGCTTGCGAGCTGCAGCCTGCCGTGGTGTCGTCTAGGCGTAGTAGGGATAGTCAGGGGATTGGGGCTCGAAAACCGAATGTCTCTTTCCCGTGCGCAATGTACACATCGTGGATGCCAGTTGGGCTCCCACCGACTCGGACGCCCGGGCGACGGGCAGGGCTCAGGCTCGGATACCGTATCCCCGCGGTGGCCGTTCACGCGGGCTCATTTCTACATATCAAGGGTGGAGTCGGTTATGGATATGGGCGCAAGATGCGCTCCATCCCCGCTCCGCTGCAGCATTTGAAGCCGAGGTGGATTCATCCGTGCCAGGGAGCACACAACAAGTCTCTCTAAACTAGCTGTTCTCAGGCTGAACCGTCTTGGCTCTCAACAGGTTGCCATGCACGCGCACGCGTAAAAGAAATGTCACCGTCCTGGCATACGACGAAGCGTCGACGTCCCTGCACGTATTACTACATCGCCGCCGAAGGCGACATTTTAGGGGGGCCCGGGAACGCGCCGCGGCGGAGTACGCGAACAGGCACGGTATCAACCCCCGAGGTACTATACTCAAAAGACCCGATTTTAGAGACACGACATACCACACAAATCTCGTGCGAGGGGTGCGAATCCACAAGGTCCGGTCATAATGCTTATTGACAAATGTTCACCAGCGAGCCTGAAGCATCCCGCGAGGCTACCGCCGGATTCAATGCGCGAATATGAAACTGGATACGCAGCGAACGGAGTCAGTGACTTTGTGATATGAGCGCACATTCGAAACGCACCGGTATGCAAGTGGAAGCTGCGTTCGAAGGTTCCACATCAGGTCCGCGAGTCGACCGATTGCAGCGGATACAACAAGCGACGTCACCAAATATCCCGCATGGCGACGGGGCCCGTGGTCGCTACGTAAGTATTCCGCGCGACTGGACAAGTCTCCATGCCGCCCGCCTCTGCGAACATCCTAAGCGCGAAACCACGGGTGTCTCCGATTTTGGCGGACCAGCGTCCGAGACTCTCCCTTGGAAAATGCGAGTGCTCGCTATCGGTTGACCATGAGCATTGACTGAGAGAAGGGTATCTGGCTATGGGCACCCACCCCCACTTGGATCGCAGCCCTACTCGCCCGTCCATCACAGTGCAATTTGCGGGATCCCATGCAGGGGACGGTGCGTTACGTGCGGAACCTCCCGCGAAGACCTCCTAGATTCACAAGTTGCGGGAAATATGAATTCGCCAAAAATTTAGTCAGCACATGTACACCCAGCCATTGGCGAAAGGCGGCCGGC
Source organism: Ganoderma lucidum (assembly GCA_019426095.1). NCBI lineage: Eukaryota > Fungi > Basidiomycota > Agaricomycetes > Polyporales > Polyporaceae > Ganoderma > Ganoderma lucidum. Next base: position 198,207 of record JABWUW010000020.1, read on the forward strand.
GGCGGAGCAACCTACTAGATACATGTAAAACCATGTCACATCCTATACCGCCGAGCACGGCAATATTGTGCGTCTTGATAACCCCGCTCCCGTCCGGCTAGGCGTCCGGCGTCCTGAAACGCACAAGACGTTAGCGAAATTACAATCAGAACTTCCAAACCTTCTGAATGTCGACGACCGCGCCGCTGCGGACTCCACTCTAATATCTTCGACCAGCACATGTTCGGACCGCGACAGAGTCGCTCTGCATGTGCGACTTGTCTCCCGAGGCAGACGATAGATGACCTATGTGCGTGGGGGGAGGACGGTCATATAACGTCTGCTTTCAAACGCGCCCCTCACACCGTAGGGTCCCTAATCAGCGGAGTTCGCCGATGCCGAAAGATCCGGGTCACCATATAGGGCGAAAATCCTTATGAGGAAAAAGGCCTAATTGGGTGGAGTGCGCCCGACACACTGGGCCATCCGTTCGCTCGTTGCCTCTCTCTGCCTCTATACCTGCTCCACCCATGGACGTCATGCGCCCTGGCCGCGGTCATCCACGATTTTGATTCTTTCAATGCCAGACAAACAAGATTTCAGAAGGCCTCGGCAAACCCTCTGTCGCTGCTCCCTCAATGCCTTCCTGATCTCGTAGAACCTCGTCCTTGGCCCTTGGGGCTCAGGCCGTTATCCCTGTGGACCAGCTCGCAAGCACGCCTCTGTGCCTCTCTTCGCTGTGCTACTCTGCCTCATGGTGCATACACTATCCCAACCCCCTCTTATTCCCGCCTTATGAACTCGGCACCTTCACAATGAATCGCTCGCAGACAGAACTCCGACAGGTGTGGCGAGAAAATTTACCCCCCTCCACGCTGGTCTACTTCCGCCACACAAACCTCCCCAGTTGCAGTTGCTATCGCCTTTATTGCTGCGGCTGCTATCCAAATCCACGACACCTTGGACCCAACCTTCCGGACGCTTCCACCGTGGATTACTGGCAGGACCAGGGTCGTGTAACGTGTTGATGACCGGAAGGACGGGTATCTTTTAGACAGGACAAGTTGAGTATGATTCCTGAGTCTATTTATGTTTTTTTAAATGCCAGGTGCTCTTTGTATTGTTTTACCGTCGTAGAAGAGATGATCCTTCGGAGGGTGTTGGGGCAGTGACCATTGCTCGTGCCCGAGCCGTAGGCGGACGCGAAATTCGATAGACTGCCCGTGTCTCTGGCAATGAAATCGCCTTTGAATGTAGCGTGAGCCTTCCGCAAGATGCGGTATGGAATTAGGGATTGTCAGGTTGTGTTACGGTGACGCCACCGATGAGGGAAGCCGGGACATACGCGGGCAGGAGCGCAAGACGCGTTGACGCGCCGATGGTGTATAGATCTTGACGCGTCGTCGGAGATCAAATTACGATGACAAACTCAGAAAGGGGACCCTACGGTTCGAGGGGGTCAAATGAAAGCAGACTAATGTGCGACAGGTTCTCGACATCCCGGCAAGCAAGCGCGCTATCCAGGGACTCGACCTATAGCCCCAACCAGTCGATATGCTGACGTTGAGTGAGCCAACATGAAGGGGAGTGTTCTCGTCGCTGAGGAGCGGTGTCTTGGCCATAGTCGTATTGTCGAACATTGGATAACTCCGTTGTCGGGGCATCAGAGGAGGGATTGTCGAGCCCGTAGACTGGCAGAAATTCATACCTTAATTCGGACACACATGTCCACGGACGCGTAGATGGAGATGTCGTATTGTATTGACCGCAAACTGCGGTCTCGATAGCGATGCAGCATGCTACGTGCAATTTTTCGGGGTGGTGGTGATTCATGACAACGGTATCCGTACACGATCGACATTCTTCGCCAGGAGGCCGCGGCGCACCTGCGCATGACAACCATTCGTCAGCCAACATCTCTCTTGTCTGTGGTGCATTAGAGTATACTGACCGCTTCAAGAACTTCCTGCAAACGGTGATCCTGCCGCATCGCTGCGCCGCACACGCGATCACCCGCCTTCCGAGATGCAGGCACCGGAACCATAGCATAACTATTTCAATGCAAACACTCACATTGAATCCCAGCGGCTGGTTCCGCTGCCTCGAATATCGCTCGCTCCTGGCCGAGATATGGTCCCCTTCGCAAACGGAGGCCGCTTCGCTCAGGATCCATGCTACCCATCTTATTTCCTGATATCTTGCTTCAAAGGCGTGTGGGGATTTTGTGGGTTCCGCCGTTGTGTGAACGCCGCGTTATTCGAGCGCGCACCGCCGCCACCGCTCCGCCCAGGTCAGTAGCCGTATTAATCAGAAGGTAAGCGGGCCCTCATCTCCGAGTCCATACCTGCATGAATGTAGATGGCCGCTTGTGTGCGGCTGGCAGCTGTGTTTGAATAGACTAGTGAGGACGAGTTAGTTATTTTGGGGGACACACGGAGTATACGAGCAGGCCATACACAGGAAACGGCTACTCACGTTCAGCACCACAGCACGGGGTTCTGAGACACACCAGTAAGCGAACTGGAAATCAGAAAACGCGCAAGATCCAATCCTTCCGAACGTGGGTGCGGGCTCTGCTGCGGACGAGCCCGAGCCCGATATCTTCGACCTATGTGGCCGTACTGATCGGACAAGCGGACGGTCGCCATCTGCATGTGGCGCGCGCAAATGTAAGTAGCCGCATGTGTAATGCCGGAAGTGGTGTCTGGCTAGACTAATAAGCAAATAGGTGACATGGACGAGTACGAGAGGATCCGCACCGAGTCCACCTGCTGCCAACATTTGGAGCCTGGCTCGTTGACTCGGAGTGGTTCTGTTGCAGGCAGGACGGTCAGCCAAGTCCAGGCGTCATCTCAAGTATGCTCACGTACTCTGTGGGCAAGGGCACAGAACTAATGGGTGAGTCGCCATGCTCCCGGAGCTTTGCAGAGCTCAGTGAAGTACTTTCATTGCACGCTTGAGGACGTTCGCGTCGTTGTACACGTCCGGAGAGACGTCACGTCGGTCACCAGGTAGGATGAGGTACTCAGAGGACGGGATCGGGATGGGCTCCGCAGAGTGCCGGGTAGCGTGTAGCCAATCATTGCGAGTGAAGAAGACAGGGCTGCTGCACGGCCATCAATTCATTCGTGCTACTTGCATTGGACTCATTCGTCCGTTCTCGTCTTCGCCTTCACCGAATATGGTACGCGAGGACATGCCACCATGTTCTGTGGTCTCCTTGGAAGGTTGTGAGTCTGGGAACCTAAGATGCACCACTTAGCGAAATGAGAATCAGAAAATGCGTGAGATCCAAACCTTCTGAACATGGATGCCGCCGCTGCGGACGGGCCTCATATCCCCGACCAGTATATGGTTGTACCGTCCTTCGTGTGCGAGCGGTGCTGGAGAACCTGGCACGCGATTGGCATGCTATCCAGAGAGTAGCTCTAGATGGTCAGACGTGCTCACATTCGCCGGTCGGCCAACATGAAGGGGAGTGTTCTCGTTGCCGAAGAGCGGTGTCTGGGCCATGGTCATATTTCGGACATTGGGTGGATCTATCGCAGGGGCGTCAGTACAATAGTCGAGCCATCGACCAGCAGAAACCCGTACCTTGACAACATAGGTCCGTGCGCGCGTAGGTGGAGACGCTGCATGGACTGAACTGCGACCTTGACGGCGATGCTGCATCCGGAGGTTCGACCATAACGGAACGGCCGACAACTCGTAGTAGTTTGGGTGGTTCTGTTGCAGCCGATCAGTACATACTCAAGCTGAACATTACGCCGCGCGTGTGCTCTGCGAGGAGGATATCTGTGCACGCTCGCCATTTTTCGATGAGCCGTGCACCTGCGCGCATGACAACCCCTCGTCAACCAAAATGTCTCTCGGTCGTGCGTGCATTCGTGTTTGGAGGATCAGCCACATCTCGGCGCACACGCGATCGTTTGGCAATCGAGATGGAGGGACCATAGGTGGGACGTAAACAGTGTTCCAATGCGAGCACTCACATTCAATCCAAACAGCTGGTTAAGCAGCTCGGTCCCCGCTTCTGGCCGAGACATGGTCCTCTTCGCAAAGCAGACCGCTTCGCTCAGGATCCGGGCAACTGAAATTATTCTAATGATTTTCTTCGAATGCGTGCGGTAACCGTGTGGGTTCCGCCTTTGTGTGAACGCCGCGTCGTGGGAACGAGCACCACCACCGCTCTGCCGAGGCGAGTTGCCATATTGATAGGACAAGCGGATGGCCGCCGTCTGCATGTAGCCCGCGCGAATGTAGGCTGCTAAGCGTGTAAGGCCAGCAGCCGTGTCTGGCTGCACTAGTAAGCATGTAAACGACATATGCGAGTACCAAAAGGTCCGCACCGAGTGCACCCGCTGCCGATGTTTGAACCCTGGCTCGCTCATTGGGTGGTTCTGTTGCGGGAAAGGCGGTCAGCCAAATCCAGGCATTGTCTGTTGTATGCTCACCATGAAACGGCCTGACGTTAGCTTCGAGCACATTTCAAACGCGGCGGGTTGTTTCATAGGTACGCGGGACAGTAAGGAACAGCCGGTTGGACATGTTTGGTGTCCACGCATCTCGACACGGCTACAGAGCACGGAGTACAATACTCTGGGGCGCGTTGTATCTTGTACCTCACTAGCTCACTCATGGATCCTACTGGGCGGCGCTCCATTGCCCCTGTGAGTCGCCGTGGTTTCAGGGGTCTTCACAGATCTCGGCGGCATACTTTGATTGCACGCTTGAGGACGTTCGCGTCGCTGTACACGTCCGGAGAGACGTCGCGAAGGTCACCAAGCCAGATGAGGTACTCAGAGGACGGGATCGGGATGGGTTCCGCGGTGTGCTGGGTGGCGTCAGCCAATGTTGCTGGTGGACGAGACAAGGACCGCTGCACAGCCATTCGTTTGTTTGTGCTGCTCGCCGGGGACTCGTTCTAGTGGTTGCCGAATACGATACACGAGGGCAAGCTGCCGTGTTTTGCGACATGCACGGGGGTTTCGTGAGTTTGCAATTAAATATATCGGGATAAACTCAGCTCGTCTATCCAGTTTCTGCCCTAGGCGGGTGTTCTGTTCGAGAAAACGCGAGATGAGCTGCCAAACGCCTACCGCAGCCGCAAAGGTCACTGGCCGCCTTGGATCGCCCTAGTTATCGCTTAGCCATACATCCTTTGTCAATCGCGCGAAACCACGAAACGATCGTCATGCGGCGGGCTCAGCTAAAAATTGGAATATCCAGGGATGGCAGTAGGGCCCTCGCTTGGAATATCTGCTGCGAGCAGGCATAAAACAGCGACAGAGTGTCCTGCTTCTAACATATTCGGTCTCCACACCAAGCATACGCTCATCGACGCTCCGTTGACCCTACTTTACCACACACACTCCATGCCTGCACACCGCAGTCCTCGTCGAGCGTCCTCGGCCGGGGCGCATGACCACTCCAGTCGGTTGGTGAGGCTCCGAGCGCGCCTCCGCAAGCTCATGGATCATAAATTGAGTACGTGCCTTTTTCTGACCGCCCTTCCATCACGGCCTTGCTAAATCTCGTTTCCATCGGGTTTCCACAGAGGAACTTACCCGAAACCATAGAGCGCGGATGCGGTGGTCCGCCAAGGGTTACGCACGATATGTCGTCATCAGAGGTGGAAAAATCCTCGTGGGATGGCCGACACACGCGGGCGTGCCTTTCGGTAACCTCAGCGATGTTCCAGGTGGCCAGCCGGTGATGGAGCTCCTCCTCGCGTTGTGGACGTCGGGCGCCCTCCGCTTCGAGGATGCGACGGAGGACGACACCGATCTTGCCGTGTCGAACCCAGTAGCTGTTCTCCCGGGCTCGCCAATTCAGTGCAGTTGCGATGCGCAGCTGGTAGCGGGAAGTGAGGACATGGAGGACCCGATCGAGGAGGCTGTGTGGTCGTCCGAGGTCGAGGTCGAGGGCAACGTTGAGGAGATCGAGGAGTTCTCAGACTAGATACTACGGATGTCGTACAGAGCTGTATATGCATTGAGTGGCTCGCCGACATGGCAGACAAGAGGAACGAGGTTGAGACAGAGCCGACAGACAGAGCCGACTGGCGTTTGATCCTGGGTTCCGCAAATGGCAGGAGTGGGCGCTTGGGCCTTTGTAGCACTGCATTTCGACCATCTCGCGCCAAGAATCGATTGCGGCCCTTGCTCTGCACTCTTCCACGCACCACGATCACTGCCGTACTGCGTCATGAGTCTCTCTGGGGTTTCTGACAAGTCAATTCCAAGTTCTATCTATCCAAGGCCAACTTAAGGTGCTTTCCGCTGGGTCAGCGGCCGGACCTCAAGCCGAGCGCAGCGGTCGCGGACAGCGCCCAAGTTGGAGAACGGTACCCGAGGCGCACATCGGTATGTTCCAGTGTGGGACGTTATTGCGCGCCCTGATGCAGCCTAAATTTTGTCTTCAGGTTGCGCTTGATGATTCTGATGTATTCAAATTTTGCGTAATGCACCGGGACGCCCATGTGCCATGTACATCGGGGTATCATCCATTCAGGAAGCTAAAAAATCGTGAGTCCCCAGGTTGTGGAAACGACACATCAGTCGGCTGCCCGGTCAACATTGAATATTGACTCCACGCTTGTGACCCAGTTTGGCGTCATTTGAAGTCCGAGCCGTCCGTCCCTCACGACGCTAATGAGATTCCTTCGCACCAGAACCGGTGAGCACATACATAGCCGATGACATTTTCCCAGCTGGCTCTGACTTCTCGGCAGCGCAGTACATTTCGTTTTTTGGCCGGGATCTCACTGCCGCTGTATCCGGGTCAACGGTGCCGGAGAGCCTTGTAACGACTGGCGGCAGCGTTCGGGAAGGGAGGATGCACTGAGCGAGCGACGACCTGGATTTTAGTATGTGAGTGTCGAATGTACAGCACCCCGTCAGTTTGATGCGCATCAACAGCCTTCTAAGCGCGGACGTCTACTCCCACCATAAGTCAGGGTGCGAGAGTCTTAGCGATCTTCGTCTGCGTACCGGGACGCCCATGCGCCGTAACGTCAAACCACCGCCCATAAGGCAGGCGAGGCGTGCTGGTTGCACCGAGCGCAGTTCAAGATGATCGGCATTCGGCAATGCAGTGGCTGGGCTTTGCGACCTGGTACGTCCGCAGTCTATTGCAAAAGAAAGGACCCTGACGCGAGATAGTATCCCGATGCGCGAGCAGACACGTCAAACCACCTAGCAACTGGTCATTCAAACACCTTTAACCGCGGTCGCGGTCGCAATCCCCGATACCCGTGGCATCATGACCATTCCCGACGCACCCGGAAAGTTGCGAGACGCAGGTATTGGAATTTGGTGGTGAAGTACCGCCAGACCTGCGAGGTGGCCCACGCACCCCTCCCCCGTCTCCAATCTATTCTCCGCCCCCTCTTCTGCACACTCCCCCAGGCTGGTCTGTACTTCCTCTGGACCAAGTCGACGATGTCGACGAGCACCGTAACATGGTCTTCTCCTGAACCCGTACACAGCAGTGCCCGAGTCGTGCCTTTCTCTGTGGCTTCGACTGGCATCATTGTCAGCGAGGTAAGCTGTCAGTCGTGTCCAGCTTGCATGCTAACGTGGTTTTATCTCCCAGATGCCCTTGGATGATGCGGATTGCTGGGCATTGCGTCGGGGACAGGTGTCATGTGCGATGGCCGGTTACACCCCGCGTCCTCGCACCATCAGTCCTTCGCCATCGTCCTCCGAAACTCAACCTCCAACCTCGCCATGCTCTACCTGCCACCCGGTCCCCAATGGTGGCAACTCGCGGATCAAGCTGACGACGGGATGGAGTTCCAGTGGCGTCCGAGTCGGGCACGCTGCCGTCCGTGTCACCTCCCGGAATCAGATACAAGGTGAGAAGTTGCTCTCCTCCCCGCTTTTACGCTTTGTACGTTTGTAGCGAGTTTGCGGACTCGCTGTCAAAGTCAGTCCGTGCGCAGGTCCCCGCCCGCTTGCCGAATCCGAGCCGGGATTTTGGTCTGAAGGTTTCACTCTGAGCTTCGTTACCGGGATCTTCACTGACGTTTTGAGCAAGGGCATCCGGACACGGTCCTTTCGCTATTCTGCGGTGCCGGATCCGGACGTGTGGATGGTGCACACTGGACATGGGCCCACGCCCTTCCGAGTGCCCACCACGGTACGTGCGTCCTCCGCTTGCATGAACTCCATGTGGCCCGAGCCGGGAGGTGCTTGAAATCCGGACACAGGATGTGGGCGCACATGTTGGTACTCTTACATCGTCGTCACGGCCCCATGTCCCAAGTCCTCCAGAGTCTTGATGCTCTCGTCTGCTGCGTCTGTATCTCTCCTACTCTTTCTACATTTGCAGCCAGCTTTTGAACTTGCCGACGGCCGTCAAAGTCTATTCGCAGGTCGTGGTCCTCTCGCTGAGTCGGGGTTGGGAGTTCGGCCTGAGGACGTCGTGGTAAGTGGCAAGTTCGGCTCTGACTCTTCACTGATGTTTTGAGCCAGGGCTTCCGGACGCTCTTCGCGCTATTCAGCGATGTCAGATCCGGACGCGTGGATCGTGCGCACCGGACACACTCTTCGGTGTCCGTTGTGGTACGTGTGTCCTCAGGCTCCGCTTGCGCGAGCTCTATGAAGTCCAAACCCCCGGACGTGCTTGCAATCCGGGCGGAAAGATTATTGCGTCGTTGTCACGGCATGTAACAGGTCTTCCTGAACTTCTCGTGAATGTCGGGCATGTTGACTGTCGCAGCTTGTTAGATCGCGGCGTGCGTCAACAGAGGTCTCCAAGGCTACCTCATATTGGCGCGTATGTTTGTGGTGAAGAGGACGGTCGTCTTTGGAAGGGCAGACAGTCAATTTGACGTCGCAAAGTGTCCATTTGTGCGCGGCTCTCTGTACAAGAGATACAGACGCAGCAGACGAGAGCATCGGACTTGTTACGGAAGGATGCGTTAGGCTCGTCGTCGGTGTACTCTGAGTCGTGCATTGTGTGCCTTTCCCTTCTGCGTGCTCCCTTCCCTTCTGCATGCTCCCTTCCCTTCTGCGTGCTCCCTTCCCTTCTGCGTGCTCCCTTCCCTTCTGCGTGCTCCCTTCCCTTCTGCGTGCTCCCTTCCCTTCTGCGTGCTCCCTTCCCTTCTGCGTGTTGAATAGGTGTCTCCAATACACCGTCCGGCTTGCATGCTTAACACCGTCCGGCTTGCATGCTTAACACCGTCCGGCTTGCATGCTTAACACCGTCCGGCTTGCATGCTTAACACCGTCCGGCTTGCATGCTTAACACCGTCCGGCTTGCATGCTTAACACCGTCCGGCTTGCATGCTTAACACCGTCCGGCTTGCATGCTTAATACCGTCCGGCTTGCATGCTTAATACACTACGTATCTACGTCCTTCTCTCCGGTCGTTTACACACCTCGCTAGGCACCATTCCGATCGCGCAGTCACTCTCGGCATGGCGTAGCGGAACAAAATATATTTGGCTGTCTACGTGCACACGCACATCGTACTCTACACCCACCACACGTCCCAGCACCAGCTCACGGAGCTCCTTCCCGCTCAGGCGACGCGCCCCGCCAGCCGTGAGCACGGCCGCCGCATGAGCAAGGAAAGGAGAGGCCTCGCCTGGGGGACGTGGCGGCGGGATGTCGAGGAGGGACTCGAGCACGACAAAGAGCCGGACGCAGCTCACGAACGCGCTCATCCGGCTCTCGGTATCCGCGGGCTGCAGGCTGACCCCCTCGCGCGTGATGAACTCGTCGTCGACGATCGCAGGCTCGCCAACGTCGCAATCGCGCAGCCGGAGCATCGGCGGCCTCCCAAAGTGCGCACTGGCCTGCTTGTCCCACAGGTAGACGCACCAGAACGTCCGCTTCCGCACCTCGTCCTCGACCGGGTCGAACAGGTCGTAGTCGTCCGCGGAGCGATGCAGCCCGGCGTCGAACGAGAGCGTGATGGCTTCCGACAGCAGCGCGAAAGCTTTTGACAGCCGCCCCAGACCGACCGCATACACGCCTGCGATGAGTACCGACTGGATGGTGTACAGTGTCGGCTTATCCGCTCCTGGCAATGTCCGCAGCCGAGTCAACAGGTCAAACCATTGGGTCCCCGCGCTGTTGCTGTCATTTGGATCGGCACGCACGCGAGGGTCGTCAATATGTCGCGACGACAGGCAGCATATCGCAACAATGAACGCCGCAAAGCCGGGTTCTCCCCATTTCCGCGGGTTCCCATAATCCTACCCGGGTGCGTCACATGTCATCTCGCGGCGACAACTCAGATGGCCGAAAGAAGGGGCTCACCGCCAGGAAACTTGGAACGTGGAGGAAGGGCATGAGGTAGTATGACGTAGAGAGATAGCACTGCACGAGGCTACGTTGCGTCATCACAAGGTCAGCAGCAGCAGCGAAGGATGGCGTTGGGAGGTGAGCTACCTGTCCATGAGCTCGGGGATGATGAACGAGGTGATTAGCTTCCAGATATGCTCCGGATTGGCCTCCGTGCGCCTCGCCTGACGGTCAGGGAACCAGTTGAACGGCTCGCTATTTTGACCACTGCAAGTCGGCTGTCCATTCGGGCGGTCCGGGTCGGGTTTCACGACGGCGTGTCTCTCGACTAGAAGATCGAGGATGGGAAGGCCAGAAGTCTCGCCTTGCCATCGGGTGTATCCCTCGTCATCGAAGTACAGGTAGGACGACGCAAGCGACATGCGGGACGTATCGTCTGTATACTGATCCGCGTTGCCGCTAACTGATCCAGCCCTGAAGCCTGCCGCTGGACTTGCGTTCCGGGAGCCGGCCTTGAGAGGTCCAAAGAACGTCGACGGGTTAATCAATGGGTATGCCGCCAGCGAAGGGGGTGGTGCAGCTGTGGGGAAGATATGGGTAGATGACGCAAAGGACGCATGCGGCGATGTGCTTGGGTCAACGGGAGACTGAGGAATACCAGCGCCGAGCGCGCCAGCTCCGGCAAAGACTTGCGGAGGGATGGCCTGGATGAGGGTTTCAAGTTGCTGCATGCGATCCTCAAGTGTCGCCGCCCGCCTGGAAGAAAAGCAAGACGAAAAATCAGCATTACTCTGAGAGAGTCGTTCAGGCACCATCCCCCCAGCGAGCTTCACTTCCAGCGTCCTGGTCATGACTCGACGATCCCCCCCCGGCGCTCGCGCGCGAAGGGCTCGTCGGAGCATGCAGGGCAACGAAGGCCACGATACCAGTGGAGAGAGGCTTTGTAGCAAACGAACGGGTAAGAGTTACGTACTTTGACTTGTGCGGATGCGTCCTCTTCCCAGGCTCCTCGAACGTACACGCCGAATTGGACGTGAGGCACGACTGGCACGGGTGCCCCTCGTCGCACTTGATCCGCCGCCGTCTGTGCTCGCCAGCACGATCAGCACCTGTAGCAGACGCACAGGCCCAGTGTGTGCTCACCGACAACGGTCGCACGCCCTAGCGGATGATGCATCCGGCAGGCCCCCCATGAGTGTCGTCTCAAGCGTTGGGGATGGGGAAGAATGGAGAGGCGCACCTGCTCAGCTTGAACCGCCGCTCCTTCAAGATCGAGCTCGTCTGGGACGGCTTCACGTCCGCACCGGACGTCGACGACGGCGATGCGATCCCGCCGCCGCCGTTGCCATTCGGCTGCGGCTCCGTCTGCGGGGACTGCCCGCGCCCCAGGTCGGTGGGGCTGCTCGGAGAGTTGGCGGAGTCCATAGCGGACACACACGGTACGCGGCCCAGAACGTCGGTCCTAGCGTCGAAACGAAAGCCCCGTCGATGCCTCAGAGCACAGCGAGGACGATGAGCAGGATTCCGGGGGAGGTTGGATGTCGGGGAGGAAGAGGTCGAAGAGAGCGAGAGCAAGCAGCAGGGATCGCCCGACGTCCCGACTCTCCCGAAATTCCAGGCAGGCGCCCGGGTATGCACCGATGACTAATTTTCTCCCTCTTCTCTCTGAATTCTTTTCTGTTGCGATCCCGCCGCTCCGCCTGATTCGCGAGCCTCGTGACCCCCTCAGAAGTTAATCTCAGCTGAGTTCCGACCGGTCCGCCCACTCCGCGAAGCTGTAAGAAGTATTAAACAGAAGCGGAGCCTGTGATAATTGGATCTGCCGGCGGTTCGCTTAGCCCGGCCGGGCCTGTTTAACTGATTGGGTGTGCCCGACGGCCCAGTGCCTCTGTCAGTGCTAGTGTCACTTAACAGCATCACCTTCTCCTCCACGTCGAATATACACAAATGCGTACGATGGCCTCAATATTTTGCCCGATGCTCCTCAGTCAAGTCAACAAACCCCATGGGGCCCGTCGGGACAGATCGCGAACTAAACTTGCCCATGGGGTCACAGGAACTCCCAGTGAGTACGGCATGGGGCAATCCGGAAACCCCACGGGACGTCGGCGCCCCTGCGCCTCCTCCAATAATGCACAGCCTCCCCCACGATCTAGCCAGGCCCCGACATAGAAAAAGGTCCTTATTCGTACAAGTGCTTCGGTGCTCCATATCGGTAGCTACGCGGAAACAGAACGGCGAGGAACCACTATTTCCTTCGCAACGAGCACGTACTACCCTGCATTCTCGACGGGACGTCTTAGCTTGGCAACTCTGAGTACGATCTGCTTACAAGCTGCGGAGCCGTCTTGACATCCATGCTCGGTGCGAAAGATATCCAAGGAAATCATCTTATCTGGCCCAGGACCAGGACCCGAGAGTGTGCAACAGCAACTAGGATGATATACTGCCCGTGGTCTCCACCACGCCTCCAACCAACCTACAAGAAAAGACAGTGTGCGTATGTACGACTACTGCAAGCACCTTGAAAAACACCACGACAAACTTGTATAGAACATGAGGCAAAACATTGTACATACATCTTCCGGAGCATCGTTAGATCCAAGTCCAAATGCGAATTCATACACGACACAAAGTAGAGAGAAAACATTATGCGAACAGCGAGGACGCACGATGTAGACCTGGGACCCCCTTATCAAGCGCCCCAACACGAGCCTCGACTTTCAAGGAAGACTCTCATCGAGACTACGACTACGGGCTCGGGAGACTCCAGCCTCAAAGGTCCCCGCGGTACCAATCGACGGCGTTCTTGAGCTGCTCGAGCGTGATGAAGATGAGCATCGTCGTCGGCTGCAACCTCGTCCACGCCGGCAGCCAGCCCCTGAACATGAACATCGGGCCCTCGCGCTGCATCGACAGTCGGATCATCCCCATCGTCGACTTGCCCTCCGCCCCGGACGCGCTCATGATGCGGCTCTGCCCTCACGGTTCCCAGTCAGCGGCGTATTCGGCACGATAGGGAGTATAGAAGATAGAACGGACCTTCAGGACATCTGCGGGCGAGCAGACGGTCGTCGCGACGGTGCCTGCGGCGAAGCTGGCGGTCGTGTGCAGGTAGATGTTATCCTCAAAGTACCCGGTCTTGAGAAGCTCGGCCTTGAAGAAGTCATAGCTAGACAGCGACATGCGTCAGCAAACGTCTCAACATCTTGCGAAGGGAAATGAAACGCACGAAGCCAGTTGACTGGCGTTCATCAAGACCGCACGGAAGACGTTCGGTCCCACTCCACGACTCAATGACGACCACCCCTCCTCACGTACCATCTAAAAGCGCCCAAGTCAGCCACAGAACACTGAATGTATGCGGCGCAAGCAGCAGTTAGCACGATGACGTACCCGGTACAAGCCGTCAATGCAGTTTTTGTAGTTGAGGCGCTTCTCCGGCGGCTTGGCGAAGTCGCCCTGCAGGCGAACCATCATGATTTCTAGAATGACGACGACAAGGCGTCAGCCCTCCTCTCGCACGTTCATACTCCCAAGTGGCGGAGGGGACTTGCCTCCAGGGTTCCCGACTAAGCCCGCGATACCACCAGCTATAAAGCATCGATCCCACGGCCATCATTAGACAACCTGCCATCCTCGACTTGACCCCAAATCGCACTCACCCATACTGCCCGCGAGCGCGAGCTTCCACGCCGGCGACTTCGCGTCTATCATAAGCGCCCCGTCGACCGTCAGACGCTCTGCGAACCACCCCCCATACGTCAAGCTCAAGAAGAGGACTCACCAGCCCCGATCAGCTTCTTGCTCTCGTCGTACGCCCAGAAGCGGCAGACGGAGTACGTCATCTGCCTGAACCACGTCCCCGAGATGCCGTCGAACAGCCCGCGAGCGCCCGCCGTGCGCACCGTCTTCTTGAGCGAGTTGATCATGCCCTTGTCGCCCGTCGCCTGCATCCGCACCTTCGTTAGGTCAAGCGGGCTTTCGTAATATTGGCATCAGTAACCGGCCCGACGCGAGTGGATGGGGAGGCGCGTGGATGGGGAGGCGCGGGGAGGGGGCGGAGGGTATAATGGGAGGCCACTCACTGGGTGATCGATGCGGCGATGGTCGCGGCAAGACCTTTAAATTTGATGCGCGGGGAAGGGTATGACATCACTCACACCGAACGGACGCGGACAACCAGCATACAACAGACAGACGTACCTCCAAGCCAGAACGGATACGGCTGCTTCTTCTTTTTGGGTGCAGCCACGACGGCACCGTTGGCTGCGACCTGGCTGACGGGGGCTTCTAGTGCCTTGGACATGGCGATGTGTGCGGAATTAGAGGCAAGAGGAGGGATATTGCTAATCTAGCTGAGGCTGTCGCCGAAGCTCGAGTGGGATGCGATGTATCTGTATCTTCTAGGTCGCGGTCCCGAAGTGCGGTCTAGTCTGAGACTCGTCTGTGCGTTGTGTGTTGTCGACTCAGAGGGATGCAGTCGAGTCGTGCGTTCTATGCGCGGCAAGCAGCAGCAGCCCTGCGCAGTCGTACGAGCGTCGCTGGGAGGTCGTGCGAGGGGGGGGGGTGAGACGACGGAATATGTCGTGGTATTTCAGGGTGTGCGTGGGCGAGGATCGATGGCCGGTTTGCACCGAGCAGTGAGACCCGCCGTAGCGACAACTGGGAGCGAGGGAAGGAGGCGGAGCCCCTAGCGAGTCCGACCAGGAGGAGCATCACCTGACGGCACCACGGCGGAAGCATACCCCTTATGGCGTGGGGTACCGGTATGCTTGTGCTTGACCCCGGCAGATCGCGATTGAGGGGCCCCTATCGTGGCGTGGAAGGTGGTTGTTACCATTCGAGAAAGCCGGCCGATTGCTGGGCGAATGGAACACCCGTCTTCCTCTCAAATTTAGAGCTATACGGCGTGGTACTCGCGAGGCCATGACTGGAGACAATGATGCATCTCGGGCGATCGGGCGGTGGCCGGCCGAGAGAAGCAGAAGGGGATGTACTGAGGTCGCAAGGCGAGTCCTATGACGGGAGGGGCCAATACAGAGAGGGTCAGCTGCGCGACTCTACCGTGTAGGTCCTAGCGTCGGAAACTGCCGACTCATTGGCTACACCACGATCACGTGGTTAAACGCGTTCCTTACTGCGCAGCTGCGAAGAGGGGACGAGCAGGGGACAGTTTGAGTTTCTGTCTGAGCAACTTGCAAGACCCAGACGTTCGTTCCCCAGGGATAATACTGACTCATAGCAAACCATCTCATTATTGATCGTTCTTCACTGCGTAATGCCGTTCTAGCAAGTCTCCGGCCAGGCAACGCATCACAGGTTGCAAGCCGGCCTTCGCTGATCTTCAACCAGATTTTCCGATACGTTTCCGCCCTCTCGCCGATCTCCCAATGAGTAAGCATTGCTCATCCAAGACTAACCAAGGTACACATCTGACTGACGTCTACAGCACAAGACCTATCTAGACTACAGTGGTGACCCCCCTACCGTATGTTTACTTATGAAGACCCGGAGTGTCTCAAGGAAGCCATACCGGTTAGTGATCAAGCCAAACAGAATTCGGAAACGTTTGAGACCGAAGTGAGCATACGACCAGGTGAATGCTCATGTGAGTGGCGGGGAAGTATGTAGAATGGACGAAAGTTAGAGAAGATTCTGCGCCGCGTCGTCAGCTGGCCGTCTTCCATCCGAGCTCTCGTTTATTTACTGTATCTGGTATCGCCTTCGTTACCGCAGGTCAGGCCCTATCGGACTCACATTCTTACGGATGTCCTACGGAATGTGGTAGGACTTCGGCCGTGGCCTCGCCTGAAAGTGTTAGCGAACCTTGAAGTCGGAAAGCAGGTACTCCGCCTTGCGTCCACCCTCGGACATGTAGTACGCGGCCTGCGATTGACAGGTCTGCGGTGTAAGCAGCGAGACGGCTTACAACTCCGACGCCGATGGTGTGCATCCATCGGTGCCCTCTCCGATAGAGCAGAGGTCCCCTACGGCCGATATCTTGCGAGTCGGCATGCATATATAAAGCCACGCCCCGTCTCGTTGAGTTTCTATAATAACGTCCCACATTTGATGGTTCTGAGTAGCAGTTTGGGTTCAGAAACGAAAGGGTCCGCTGGGGTTAGTGATGCTATCTGCAGGATTCACAGAGAATGGGCAGACGCTGAGCGCACGGGAGAAGTGCCAGGTAAAGCCACAGTGAGTACTCCCAGTCTCTTCCTCTTCTTGCCGCGAAAAAAATGATCCAATATTCTGAATTCCGTGCGAGCACGGTGACCCTACCGCGGAGTATCGGAGAACAGGAGAACCATGGGGCAAACGACGGATTCCGTCGGATTCCGACGGAATCCGGCGGCTACGGACATCGCGGACCGGCATGATAGTCTCACGGTCAGGTGTCTCCTGCGGGGACGTCGTCGTCTGTCGTCTTCGGTTGTCCACCCATGCCATGGCTCACCCCTGTTGCACTCCTCTCCGGATAGTGGCCACTGTCCGGTCAGGATGTGTTGACGTGCATCTATCGTTCGTCCGCCTGCCTCTCCACCTCCGTCTCTTCCGCCCTCCCCCTTATGGTAGTGCAGTATACATCTGTCGTAGCACAATGTAGTTAAGTAGCCGTTACCGTGTCCGCAATAGATTAACATGATCCAATTGCGAGTATCATAACCGGTTTGATCAACTGCTTGTGCCCTCCAAACGAGTGGTTTTGTGCCCCATCTTGTGTGCCATTTCTCACCTCTGTGAAGAGTGCACACACGCGGCCCAAAGGGCAAACACCCACACAACAATGACAACGGGCGGGATGCGAGTGATCAGACACGAACGGTAACACGAAACACCCACACAAGAGTGACGACGGGCGAGAAGCAAGTGGTCCTACCCACACGGACGGGCACGGGTTGATGGAACACATTTCGAACAGCTACCTATCAGATGGCTGGGCACAAGCCACGCAAGTGGTGATATGTCTATGTCCCTCGCACCATAACCCTTCCCACTCATGCTACAGAGCATTGATGGGGCCCTCCCCCGCGGCACCGTCTCACTCACGCTCCTTCACGCCTAGAGTACGTATGTGTCATTTAAATGCTCAGGATGTCCGCTTGGACACTCGTGGTATAGTATCCCCACCCTCGCGCGGCCACCCGTCCCACTTGCGCTGCGTGCCCGACCATTTTCCAATAGTGTCCCCGCCCTCGCGCTGTAAACCGTTTCCCTCGCACTGCATGCCCGACGATTATCCAATAGTGTCCCTGCCCTCGCACGGCCACCCGTCCCACTCGCGCTGCGTGCCAGACGATGTTCCAATAGTGTCCCCGCCCTCGCGCGGCTGCCCGTCCCACTCGTGCTGCGTGCCAGACGATGTTCCAATAGTGTCCCCGCCCTCGCGCGGCCGCCCGTCCCACTTGCGCTGCGTGCCAGACGATGTTCCAATAGTGTCCCCACCCTCGCGCGGCCCCCTGTCTCACTCGCGCTGCCTACCCAACCACCCTTCCATAGCGCAGCCGCCCGTCCCACTCGCGCTGCGTGCCAGACGATGTTCCAATAGTGTCCCCGCCCTCGCGCGGCCACCTGTCCCACTCGCGCTGCATTCCAAACCACCCTCCCATAGTGTCCCCGCCCTCGCGCTGTAAACCGTTTCCCTCGCACTGCATGCCCGACCATTTTCCAATAGTGTCCCCGCCCTCACGCGGCCGCCCGTCCCACGTTCCGCCCTCGCGAGGCCACCAGTCGCACTCGCGCTGCATGCCCGATCATTTTCCCATAGTATCCCCGCCCTCGCGCGGCCACTCGCGCCCCCTGCGCACCCAACCTCCATCACCGCATGCACCTTGCACATACCTTCATTCGCGCCGGGATCAACCCGGGCCGATATTTTCTGTCACACGGTCACGTGCAAGGGAATCGATAGGGGCACAACCTGTCTTGACCATCCTACCTTCTTACCACCCGTTGCACTCCCTCTCTGGATAGTGGCCACTGTCCGGACGGGAAGTGTTGACGTGTTGACCTGCAGTCGCGCACGGCTACGCTCATTCTCTCCTTTTGGTCGTTCGGCCACCGCCTCAGTCTCTCCCACCATTCCCCTTAAGGTCCTGTGGGGCCCGGCTTGTTAGGTAGTTAATGCACGATGTCTATGTTGCAACGTGTTTTGTACTTAAGTAGCAAGTTACTCATTTACAATCTATTCTATTGACACACGTTCCACGTTCGACCTTGTCCGACCGCAGACATCTCAACAAGTTCGATCCGCCACGTCCACCTGCATCCTCGTGGTGTGAGAGTCCGAGCGCACTCTTTCGCACGAGGTGATAATTGAACTGAATAATAACTCGTTGCCTCCAGGATCCATAGCGACGCAGCTCGTGCACCCATCGTGTGTATCTCATGTACCCCTGCCGGATAGCGTCTGAGTAATATGTAAGGGTTATTCAACGCTCAAGCTGTCAAACTTGGCACCGCGCATGACAGGACACTCGCTCTGTGCACACTCCCACCCGGTGTAGGTGTATCGCCACTCGTGCTGCATGTCCCGCCAGCCCCCGTTGTCTCCCCGGTTGGACCATGATACTTCCCACTCAGATCTACTTCCCACTCAGATCTACTTCCCACTCAGATCGGCACCGGGGCCCCCATATGCTCGCGCGCAATGTAAGTAAGATGACATACATTTGTCGGGCCTCGACTGTAAACTGACTGCAATACGACATGGCTCTCGGCGTCCAGCCAATGCGTTTGTGCCCTTGGATAGTGTTGCATGGCCATTCGCGCCATGCGATTTTACCTCGGGTCTCTGTGTTCCACTCTTATACCTACTAAGTAACATCTTCTCTCCCAACATTCGTCAGACTTATTACATCTCTACCCAGCTTCGAGGATTTGGTCGGGCCGAGAGTTCCGTTCCCACGGTCACACCGAAGTGAACGAAAATTGATTGCATGTTGGATAATCGGATCAAATTTGGTTGCCTCCCTTGTCTTCAATGTCATACCTCTGTGGACCGTGACCACGGTCCACACAGGATACGGACGACACCCTGCTGCACGCCTTTCCGGATCGTGGCTACTGTCCGCACGGGATGTGTTCACATGCATGCGCACATTGTAGTAGTATGCGCTCGTGCATTCTGTCCCGCTCGCGTACGCCTTATAGTCCTTCTGGGTGCAACTAGTTCCTTGGTTTATAGACGATTCTCTATGTTACAGCATATAATGTACTTATATACCGAGTTACTCGTTTATAATATATTCTATTGAACCACGACCCAAGTCTCGATTGTCCGACCGCAAGCATCTCAACAAGTTTGATCGACTACGAACACATGCGCCGATGCTGACACAATATACAGCATCCGGTTTTTGGCACTGTGGCATAACAACAGGTAACCTGTTGGAGCTCTACGTTATCTGCATTATGAATTGAGGGCCAGTCAAACGCGTTCTGATGCATTCACGCGCCGTGCAGATATCTCCACTCGCGGCGCACATATCCTCACTCGCTTAAATGTTAGCCCATTCATCATTCAGCTCTTGCCACTTGTGTTGCTTGTCTGGCCACCCGCGCCACGTGCCCAGCCACTCCCCCCCACCGTCTCGTCTAATCCGCGGACGCGCCCCGTACAGCTCGAGGCTTTCACTTTTGCGGTGACATATATTCACGCTGTAACAGTCAAGACACTCTCGTCACCCCTATGAATCCCATAAGGTCCAGTACAGTGGTGTCATATGTGTCTCTACCTCGTCATTCACATATTACCTGTGCCACCCCACGAAGCCGTTGTCCATTTTTTTCACGGCGCAGTAACTAGATTTTTAAAGACGAAGAACAGGTACGTTAGGAAGCGGAGAGCCATTAGAACCAGCATTTCTCATTCACCGCTTTCCTCCTCGTCCTCGTCCTCGTACTCGTACTCGTCCTGCTGCTGCTCCCCCCCCCTCCTCGTCCTCCTCGTCGTGGTCGATGTACTCCCTCGGCGCCCCATCGTAGTCTTCTTGGAAATTGGACGGCCCCGCTTCATTCTCGTCCGACATCGCCGTGATCCTTCGGTGTTTCTTCGGTGGAACCCTTTCCTCGGTCGTCGACTCTTCACTCGTTAGTCTCTTGACCGCGCGGAGAATTGCGACGAGCCCGACACTGACATCCTTGATCGACTCCAGGTACTTCTCGACCTTTTCGTCACCTTTGAAGACCTGCAGGAGCCCAATGAGTCTCTTACACTGCGACAGCCAGTTGTCTTTGACATTGAGGAAGATCGCGACGGCCTTCTGTGGCATGTCCTTGCCAGCGAGGCGCTTCGGGGCTTGGGGGTCGGTGACGGTCAGATGGAGAAGGTGGGATATGACGTGAATCCCGGCTATGAGTCGCGATGCGCATATTCGGCCCCTCAGCTCCTCACGGCGAAACTCGTGAACTGTGGCGTTGTCCTCCCAGGGCTTCCCTGTCACGTCCAAGGCCTCACCGATGTATGCGATGAGGTACTCCTCATTATCATTTTCCGGTCTGCGAGGGTCCTTTCGGCTGGCTGGGCGCGCCGTCTGCGAGGCTGCCGGCGTGGGCCGCGCCGAAGCATGCCCCTTGCCCTTCGACGGTTGCGCTGACGCCCGCGAGGAAGCAGGTGGTTTCGGCTGAGGCGCTGATGCCGGGCTCTCGCCCGTGGATCCAACCTGCGAATGGTCGCCCTCGTCATCATTGTCGACCGTCTCCATAGACATGAGCTTGGACCAATTGAAAAATCATACAACCACACCCACCAGCTCTAGCTTGACTGTGACGCCGAGACGGACTGACTGTAACCTCACGAGCAGGGAGGACGGGTTCGCCAAGTCGAGTGGAATACGCATCCCAGGTGAGGGCCACCTTTTGGTAGGCCCAAACCATCCCAGGGAATAGTCGTTTCCGGTGCCGTCCGGAGCCGTCACCAGCATCGTGCCTGAATCATAAAAGTTGGGCGTCAGGGTTTCGTCCAGCAGTCGTCGGGAGCTTACATCCTCGAAACTATGGGTCTTCAGCCACAAGCTCTAGAATGTCTTCTGACCTCGCATATATCAACTGGGCGACCGGGAGATAGCACACGATGAGCTGCATGATGAAAATGAAGTCTGTGCCATCTTGCGAGGAAGAGGTAGGGCGTGGATCTCTCCCTATCACCGCAACGAGCGCACATGTCCAAAGACGACTACTGTTAGAGGCCGGCAAACACTTGAAGTGCACGATGTTTTCGTCCGCATCTTTCTGGAGTAGGGCCGTCGCGTTAGGCGGGGCGACATGTCATAGGACCCTGACTCACGAATTGGGTCTTGGCAAGAACCATCAGCAACGCATGTCTGTACTCAGTCTGATCCGTGTTAGCCTCATACAGTGTCAGTAAGTTCTAAGTAGCATCATCTGCAGTGCATGTGACTCACTTGTGGTCGAGGTAAGAAGTCCGTGGATACCGCCGCGGGGGCCCGAGTGATGGTATCACGGAGGGGGGCAGGGGCACCCTCGGCGAGAGGGGAATCCACCGCGCTCCCTTCACGTAGCGCCGTGGACTGCTGCGAGGAAGCGTTTGCGCTCGGCGCGTTGCGGCTGCTACTTTGTGGGAGGGGGGGGTCGATCGCGGCCTCGACCAATGTGTTGCGTCCGGAAGAGGCGGGCTCGTGCGCCAAATTTTCGTCGGGGGGGGGCGCCGACCGGGGAAGGGGAGGCGTTGCGAGAGGGTTGCTCGGGTCGCGCGGCTCCGCCCTCGGGCGCGGGCGCGTTCGACTTAGCCGCCGCGTCGGTGCCTCCACTCTGGGCGCCGCTGTCTTTGCTGATCTGCGAACTGGCCCCATCCCTGACAGGCGCGATAGCCGGTGAGGTGGACTTGTGCTCGGAAGGTTCGCCGAGCTGCAGCGCGGGCGTGGAAGCGCCTGTGGCCGGCTCGCGTCGCTGCGGAATGGGGTCGAGGACTTGCGCCTTCGCGGAACCGTTGAGCGTGCCCGCGCCGCTGGTTGCGCTTGGCGAGGCGGAGCCTTTGATGTTCGACTGTGAGCCGGCTCGGTTCTTGGCCGGCGCCTCTGCACGTCTGTTTCGGTCGGTGGAAGCGACGTTTTCAGTCCCGTTCGTCATGTGGTTGCACAGTCCAATCCCCTTCATTTTCTGTTCTCGACAATTCCCATATGAGATGTGTCTCGACAGGTCCGGGGAGTCTGCGAGACGGACGTACCAGGAGATTTTGAACATTGATTTTGTCCGCCCTACATGCGAGATAAAACGCCCGGTCAAATGCCCAGTCGCGAGGCTCGACGCCAGGGGCCGGTGTCTCGCCTGGGTCACGGGCTTGGTTCCTCAACCAGCTGCCTACGCGAGCCCAGCTGATTGACACGTTGGCTTGCTGCAGGTTTTTGATAACAGTGTCTCTGTGCGTCCCCTCTCGGACAGGCTTCTCAGTGAACGTAGTCCAGAGGGACTGAATATGTGCTTAGATACTTCCTTCGAGATCATAAAAGGACAGGTCATACCCTGGCAACATCTGCTTTGATCGCTTTCCTACAAGCTCATAAGCCATCCATGAACAGAATGCTAACCGCGTTCATTGCATTCTCACCAAAACGTAGTAGACGCCTTTCCCAAAATTTCCCGGCTCTCGGTCGCGCTTGTCGTTTGGGACATTTTTGGGATGTGGATTGTTCGACGGATAAGGGGAGAGTGCGGAAGGAAGTGTATGACAGGAGGTGAGCGAACACGAACGGAGGTTGATAAAATCGTTGGCGCGAAGGGAGGCACCCCTGCGATGAGTGGTTCTTCAATTGTATATGCGCATCGTGACGTTTCTCCCAGGCTGAGTGTCCTATTATGGTATAACGCTAGATCCTGTGCAGTTGATGCATTCGACAATGATGCGCGAATCTTTATACTTAGGTCCATATGTCCCATATCTGTCATCAGAGCTGCCATCCATCGGTGGCGATGTCTCCATGTCCGGCTGCCTTCAAATGTTCAATATTTCCTCCTCACGCAGAACTCTTTGCCCTATCCACGACGTCCCCCTTCCCAAACCCCTACCGAACCAACCCATGCCGTCACGAAAATCGACCACCATTGCCGTTCTTGCTCACCTGAATAGGTGCCCTAAGTGTGACTATTATGTCACAGCCCCCAGGTATTGCACGGGTGCGAGTGACCCGACGAAAAAGGGCTTTTGGTATGAGAGGGTACGGAGGTCGACACCTTGCCTTTGTCCGTGGACGAGCTGAAAGACACCGTCACAGTGCCTTCGCAACAATGAACCCCAGTCGGGCTCTTGCAAATACTTCAAGTGGCTGCCAAACGAGCGCGGGAGGCCGTCTGCGAAAGGCCAGGCGAAGAAGCCTTGTCCCGGACAGATGTGTAAGCAGGACGACAAACCGAAGTGCCTCAACGTCGACTGCACCTTCGGCCTGTGCTCACGGTGCTGCCGCGATGTTCAGCCACGCTTGCATCCGTGCATCGCGTGCGTTGTGAGCGAACACAAGGATGGGGTCGTTTTTCCTGACCAAAGCGGGGAAGGTAATGTCGTTCACATCTTCTCGTTCTCACCTTCTCATTCCAGGCACAGCGGCGTCTCAGGAGGCCAACGAATCGGGCGGCCGGGGGAAGACGAAGAAGGCCGCAAGGAAGAAAAATTGAGTGGCAGACGCGAACGAGACGGACGACGGAGATGTTGGTGAGCCCCCAGGCACAGCGACGTCTCAGGAGGCGAACGAATCGGGCGGCCGGGGCAAGCGGGGCAAGATGAAGAAGGCTGCAAGGAAGAAAAATCGAGTGGCGGACTCGAACGAGACGGATGACGGAGATGTTGGTGAGCCCGCAGCTGATCGTGCGCCTCAAAAACGCGCAAGCTACGCTACTCCCTGTAGCCCGGGATACGTTTCGCGGGTGTCAGACATCAACGTCGAGCAACGGCGCATTGCTGAACAGGTCGACTTGCGTGCAAGGCAAGAGCAGGCGAAGGCTTACGTACAGGTGTTCACCTTGCGGTGGTGGAGGGTGGTACACCTCGGCTTGGTTCTTCTTGACGACTACCACTAAGTTTTGGCGAACGCGCAGGATGGCGAGGAGCCAGACGTACTCGAGATCGAAGTCGACAACCCGAGCGCATTTCATCCAAAGGACCACCCCGGGCTCGTTCGTGTGTATAAATGCGACGAGCAGATGTTCCAGTACTATGACTCGAAGATGCGTGTGTGGTGCCTCGGCACCCAAGACACCATGCCGAGAGACCTCCGGAAGCTGGGACCCGACGGTCTCTGCTATCGGTCGTGCGGGGTAAAGTCGGGGGAGGGCATGCCAGGGCAGAAGAAGAGATCAGCGTCTGAGGACTCGCTTGCTCCCGAGACTCCACGTCGTCCCAAGTGAGTCCTTCGCCACGCTTCCGGGGCACAGGTTACTTATGTTATTAGGCCGCCTTTTGCGGATTATCTCCTCACACCGATGTCGGAGGTCGGGCGGTCCGGGTCTTCTGCCGCCACTACGCCTCCCCGGTCTGGCAGTTCGTCTTGCCGCGGGGAGCCTAGCCCTGAACCGCCGACCTCCCCTGACGTCGACGAGTCCTTTACCCCGCTGGCGCACGAACACAACTCCCACTCCGCTGTTAATGCCGCCGTTCCTCCCCTCCCGTCGCTGTTCGCATCACATGGCGAGGCCGAGTTCGGCGACCCTCGCCAATCGTCGCTAACCCTTCCCGACTTTGCCACCGCGCCTCGGGGACGGTCTGACTGGCCATTAAAGTACGTCTGTGACATGCACCAAGGGTTTGAGCGGATGCGCGCGTTACAGGACGGACTACCGCCTATGAAGGCAGCCGAGGCGTTCAGGCCCGTGTTCGGAGTCAAGTACAAGGCGAGCACGTTCAGCGATCAGGAGTGCGTGTGGCGCGCGGCTGGCGACGTCCCGGGTGAGCGCCAGAAATGGATTGCTCACGGGCGCACCGAGGCAGGCGAGTGGTCGAAGTTCATGCAGGTATGGCGTCGCTCGTTGAAGTGAAAGTCGGATGCTAGTTAGATGACCTCATGTATTTACGTTCACGTGTCAACACTTCAAACGTGGAAGTGTGGGCGTCGGACCGATTGCGAAGGGTGCCTCGAGATTGACATTATACCCGCAGTCCGCAAATAGACACGGAAGTGTCTACCTTGGGTTTGATAAGCCATGGCTGTGCAAAGATCGGGGAGGTGCGAACACACCCACGCCCAATGATGTCAGACCACGCAGACTTGGTGCTTTGCTGGGTGTTGTCAAATGCCCCTCTTCTTTGGCTCGAACGATTGTTCTGGTGATTATTCAATACAGCATATGCATTACACAACGGCGCTATGCGTTCGTACCCCACAAAATGCCTCTCTCCTTCAGCTTGATATCGTGTATCGAAGTGTTCCATACACGGCTAGATAAATTTGTTCGTCAAAATTTGGTCGGTGGCTTCCCCCTTCAATAAGAAGACTCACCGCTGCTGTGATGACCCGACCGCGACGCGTCCAATGACTCCCGTGAGAAATGGTCCCATACGAACGGTTTTTCCAACGCTACAGATCTCCATAACACCCTCAGGGAGAAGACAGTCTACGTTCGCGCACTGATAGTCGCAGTCCGGCCCTTGCATCCGCCAAACTGCCGTCGGCCCGTATGGAGCGTAGCCGTTGTGCGCCATGATCCCGTGGTCGACCATGTCAGACTCAAAGAAGTCGACGAGAGATCCGGGATCCCCGAAGAAGCGGGCTTGGCCAGGGCACTGGTACATTGGGCGCAAACATACCGTGTTGACCAGTTCCTGTGGGTGGTCGGGATTGTTCCAAACCGCGTGGAGGTCTTCAAGTACGAAGGGAACAGCCGGAAAGGCAACCGCTGCGGGCCATTCAGAGTGAATAAAGTCTCACGCGACGATTCGGTCGACGCGCGCTCGGGCGGCGGGCACCTCCCCGGCAGGGTGTATATTGGGCGTGCGCCCCCGACGGTTCAGCGTCAGGTCGCGGTAAGCGCATCCGAACGAAAACTGGTCCATGTAGTTGAACAGCGCGGTTGTCGGATAACTAGCGATGGGCGTCAAGGGCGAGTCGGTGTGGGAGCAGAAGACACGGATGACGTCGTCATACTTGTTCTTGTACTCGAACGTCGTCGTCCGTGTGTGGTCGAAGGTCGTCGGTGGCTCGTCGCACGGTATGCGAGCGACGTAGTTGTTGGCCTCCAGGTCCCGGATCAGGTCTTCGGCGTACAGACGCGACACACAGACCTCCAGCTCTTTGGTGAGGAGAGAGCGGTCTCGCATAACGAAGGCCAGGGCAGCCTCGCCACTGATCACTGCTCGGCTCAACGACAGCATCTCAAGGAAGAGTTCTGGTTCCGGCCAGTACTGGCGGATGATGGCATTTCGCTCCCTCTTTAACGTGTCCGACACACGGTCTTGGAAATATAGACTCGTCCCTCCCAGCACAAGGAGGGCAGAGATGTCGAGCAAGTTTTCGATCACGTGCCACATGTGGTTTCCCTTCTTGTAGTACAATATACCACAATAGTGGTAAAAGTACGATGTCTATTATGGCCACTATGTAATGATCTGAAAACTGGCCTATTGTCACATCCACAACAACTAGGCCTATTGTCAGTGATTACTGGGCAATCTGATCAGTAGATAAGGTCGACTTTTTGATCTTTTGGCTTATCTGTAATCTCTTCTACTGATCTAATCTGCTATCCGCTTTAGGGCGCTTTTTTGATATCTTTGGGTAATCAAGCTGTGCTGGCTTGATCTAATCTGTTGGGCACTTGATCAGGTCGATCTAATGGGCGCTTTTGGGCGCTTTTTCGTGATCTGGCTTCCTCAAATGGTAGGTGGGTGCTGGGGGCAGGTGGGGCACCAGGATGGGGTACCTTCTGGCTCCATTGTGGGCTCAATACTATAGCTATTGACTTGGTTCTTTTTGCAGTATGTATATATGGATAGGGAGCATCAAATGGCACAAAAAGCGCCAAGATCCATCTACTACAACTATTGATATAGCCTATACAGTGCTGGGGAGGAGAGGGTACTGTATCTTGGCCATTTCTTGGGCTTTCCCCTTCGTTCTTTTGGTGTATGGTAGGCACTTATAGTGGTATATTGGGTATATAGTTCGTTTGGGGCAGCATATCCTGGTACCAATTGGGGGTGGCCTGTACTGTTCAGCCACTAGGTACTTTGCAGGCCTATATCTTGGCAACCACTTGGGCTATCACTAAGCCCTTTGTACCTTTGGAAAGAGGTAAATTAGGGCTTTCTAACGGTATATCATACACCCAAATCCAACCACTTTACCTTACCCTCTCCTCCCCCTTTCCCCCATATTGATCCCTCTATATCTCAGCAACCAATGGTCGGATCACAATGAAACTTTGTACACATGTTATACTACATCCATTATATATATCCAAAGCCACATATTGCTA
The DNA here is from genome assembly GCA_019426095.1 of Ganoderma lucidum. Classification (NCBI taxonomy): domain Eukaryota; kingdom Fungi; phylum Basidiomycota; class Agaricomycetes; order Polyporales; family Polyporaceae; genus Ganoderma; species Ganoderma lucidum. The sequence continues at coordinate 225,867 of JABWUW010000020.1, forward strand.
ACATTACTATTCCCTTCAGAATCCTATTTCTTGTTTCTATGACCTACTGTTATACTGTTTTATCCATATCTGCCCACCATCTTTGTCTTTTCCCAGGATCTCTTTTGTTCTTTATTACACACTACTATGGGTATTCAGATCATATATTGCATCCCTTATCAGAGCATTGGATCTCTTATTATATTCTTAGTGATTTGTACCCATCAATAGTACTACTGTATTAGATCGAAGCAATACCATTACAATCGGATACCACCATCATATAGAGAAAGAAAGCACCTTTCCAACACACTTTAGATTATGAAAAATAATGGAGAAATGAGGGAGATATGGGGGAAACAGTGGAAGATGCACTGTTTGTGTAGCACAGCATGGTGTGTTGCCTCCGGAAATTGGTGCATAGCCCTGTTCCACTCTGTACAAACCACCCTCCAACCACTGTTTCCCCCATATCTCCCTCAATTCTCTACCATTTTTTATGATCTAAAGTGTGTTGGAAAGGTGCTTTCTTTCTCTATATGATGGTGGTATCCAATTGTAATGGTATTGCTTCGATCTAATACAGTAGTACTATTGATGGGTACAAATCACTAAGAATATAATAAGAGATCCAATGCTCTGATAAGGGATGCAATATATGATCTGAATACCCATAGTAGTGTGTAATAAAGAACAAAAGAGATCCTGGGAAAAGACAAAGATGGTGGGCAGATATGGATAAAACAGTATAACAGTAGGTCATAGAAACAAGAAATAGGATTCTGAAGGGAATAGTAATGTTAGCAATATGTGGCTTTGGATATATATATAATGGATGTAGTATAACATGTGTACAAAGTTTCATTGTGATCCGACCATTGGTTGCTGAGATATAGAGGGATCAATATGGGGGAAAGGGGGAGGAGAGGGTAAGGTAAAGTGGTTGGATTTGGGTGTATGATATACCATTAGAAAGCTCTAATTTACCTCTTTCCAAAGGTACAAAGGGCTTGGTAATAGCCCAAGTGGTTGCCAAGATATAGGCCTGCAAAGTACCTAGTGGCTGAACAGTACAGGCCACCCCCAATTGGTACCAGGCTATGCTGCCCCAAACGAACTATATACCCAATATACCACTATAAGTGCCTACCATACACCAAAAGAACGAAGGGGAAAGCCCAAGAAATGACCAAGATACAGTACCCTCTTCTCCCCAGCACTGTATAGGCTATATCAATGGTTGTAGTGGATGGATCTCGGCGCTTTTTGTGCCATTTGATGCTCCATATCCATATATACCTACTGCAAAAAGAACCAAGTCAATAGCTATAGTATTGAGCCCACAATGGAGCCAGAAGGTACCCCATCCTGGTGCCCCACCTGCCCCCAGCACCCACCTACCATTTGAGGAAGCCAGATCACGAAAAAAGCGCCCAAAAGCGCCCATTAGATCGACCTGATTAAGTGCCCAACTGATTAGATCAAGCCAGCACAGCTTGATTACCCAAAGATATCAAAAAAGCGCCCTAAAGCGGATAGCAGATTAGATCAGTAGAAGAGATTACAGATAAGCCAAAAGATCAAAAAGTCGACCTTATCTACTGATCAGATTGCCCAGTAATCACTGACAATAGGCCTAGTTGTTGTGGATGTGACAATAGGCCAGTTTTCAGATCATTACATAGTGGCCATAATAGACATCGTACTTTTACCACTATTGTGGTATATTGTACTACAAGAAGGGAAACCACATGTGGCTGACCCGCTTCTATCCAGACTGTGTCTCAATCCCTCTAGCTTGGTGCCCACGCGGTACGAAGGTGGATGGGCATTGGGAGATGACATCCGGAATGCCTGGATTTCTTTGGAGAACGGTCTACTGTACATCTCCGATCGCCTCCTCACATCTACCGAAGAGAGCACGTGTGGGACTTCCGTGCGGTATGCGATTCGTACCCAGGAACACTGGCCCCCTCCTGAGGACTACGGCTATCGTAAACTCCATCCCTCCGCTGGTGCTGCACAGCTCTCCATACGTCGCGCCCATGGAGCGTTTCAGATCCTGGTTGCTCGATGCTCTTTGGCCTTCGCGCTTTGGATGTTTCCGAGTCCCACTGCTGCAGGCGACATTCCCGCCGTCTTTCCCATTCAATACGATTCTGCCAGCGCTTCGGTCGTGCCGCATTGGTACCTATTCCTGCGACGAGAGAAGGTGCCACCGTCCTGGATGGACGCGATTACCCAGTTGGTGATCACAGACTTTTCCATCAACCTCCATGTCGGCACAATCTTGAATCCCAGTGAGTGTCCGTGGCTAGCTTTAGCCCCCGTCCTTCGTGCCGCAAACGTCCCCGTATTTGTCCTCTGGCGTGGCCCAAACGAGATCAATGCAACCATTGCGCAGCATCCCTTCATGAAAAACTTCACCCCTCCATTGTGCAATGACGTGACCTCGGCTCTCCAACATCCCCCCGCCGGTAAACCGCGCACCGTGTTCCTCTGTCGTGGCTCGCAGATCAGAGCACTCCTGGATTATTATGCGATCGACGACAGCACCCCCCCCTTCGGGCCGTACCAACTTCCCAGCAAATCCAGAGTTGAATTTCTCGTGCGCCGGGAACACTACCGTGACGATCAAGTGCGCCAAGAGATGTCGCTTCAGAAGCAATGGCGTCTGAAATGCGAGACACACACGCGGAGTGGCGACCCCCCCTTCCGCCGTACACGTGTGTTCCTGTGGGTCAAAGCCGAAATCATTTTTCCTGATCTGCCGCCAAGGTGGGCGGGGTATGAATACAGGCATCCAATCCCGCCCGTGGCATACAAGAGCCTCTGGATGGTGCACCCAACTCAGTTCAGACAGTATAACGCGTTTTATGACGAATGGGATCTCTGGTTCCCGCCCGAATGGGACGTTATTCAAGAGGAGACGTTAGCGTTGGCGCACAAACGCCCATCTATCGTCCACCCTGCGGCCGCCGTAGAACTTCCCGACGAACACGCGCTGCTCAATCCCCCACCCGAAGATCGCGAAATTCAAGACACGGCAATTCCCGAGAACTTCTTCCTCCACTCTTGGTACGGCATCTTGCCCGTCGATATGCGTACTTTCTCCAATGTGGACTACGTGAAGTGGGAGCGTGATCCTTGGCACCTATTTGGCGAAACGCGCGATAGGTTCGCCAGCGACGAACCGACCAAAAAGTGCCTCGTTGGTTGGGTGTCCGCCATCATGCAGCGGGATTGGGACTCTCGCGCGCTCGAGTTCACCTGGGATCTTGATTCACGGCACCCGCGGTACATCTTCGGTGCCCAGAACCCCGATCCTTGGCTATCCATCTCGCTGGTTCACCTATGCCCCTCGGCACGTGAGAACGATCCCGATAACAATATGCGCTGGGTACTGGTCAGGTTCAAGCGTGATCCCGAGACCCAACCGTGGTGTCTGCTGACATCAACGCTGGGTGTCATGTTGATCATTCGACGCCTTCAGGAGGCCGATACGTCCGCGGACACCCTGCTCAACCTGCTCTGCGCTGGCATTCCTGTTCACACAGGGGTGTGGCTTGATCGCGCACCCGTGCAGGCTCAGAACACCACTAGGCGCCCTAAAAGACGCCTGAATGCACCCTGGTGAGAGAAGGGAGAGAGGCCTACGCTGGAAGACTATGACGCCTACTGCCAGCGCGTCCTCGAGCTTACTCAGAGTCTGCACGTCGCGCGCGCCACATGGCTCAAGGGAGGTATCATCTGGCATATAATGAGGGAGGTCACAGGAAGGTTCCCTCAATCTGCCGCAAACCGATCGTACGTGGAGGAGCTGCAGCATGGGCCGAGTGGAGAGTCGGAACACTACGAAGGCGTTGGTGTTAATTTAGAAGGGGGTGGGTACTACGATGATGGCTTGTCGTCGGTGGAGCTTGACGCTATAGCGGGCGTATTTAGGGTATACATAGGCGAGCATCATCGAACACGCGCGAGTCAGCAGGGACTAACTCGTGTTTTTACAGGGCATGGCTACCAGACAGAAGACGCTTCATGGTGGCCAAAACATTCCGCATGGGTGAGAGGAGGCGGATACACAGGGATCTGGTCGGCTGCTGATGAACACTGGTTCCAACGTCGGCTGACAAACATCCACAACTGAACCGAGTGGCCACTAAATGCGGGTGAATGGAAGCAAAAGTTGAAGAGACAGAAAAAGGCTGGCGCACTCTCCCAAGTCCTAGAGGCAAGGACTTGGGAGATATTGTACAAGAAAATGATCGAGGAATCCGATTAGAGGCGTCATGTAAGGGCAATAAACCTTGTTCGTGGGGCGGTGATACCTATACATGTGTGTGATTCCGAGGCCAAGATAAGCGGTGAATGTGTATTTGATATTATCGAGGTATAGCGTGAAAAAATACTACATCGGGGCCACTAGCTCCTCCACCGGAACAAGACGAGGACGATGGCCGTTCCTCTTCAGTTCAGCAACAGTGTCCTCATTTCGTATGGTGATCATCTCATCGAGGAAGAAGTTGAAATGCACCTCGGACATCTCACGAACGACTGGTAAGAACTTCGCAAACCAGGCGTTGACTTGCTCGCATGCAGAGGAGTTGAAAACCCATTGTTCCTTATCGCCAATCAGTTCCGGAAACCCCGCCAGATTGCAGTGCTTCTGACAGTAGTCATCAGACTCCTGGTGCTTGTTGATCACATGGAACACATCAACAGGGAAACCCATGTGGAGCAGGTGCTGGTCATCCACGTTGACAAGGTGGGAGAGGAGCTTGCAGTTGTTATCGAAGAAGACAAACGATGGTCGCGAGCGCGGGAAGTGTCTAGGGAAGCTCGCATTGAGAAACAACTGCAGAGCGTGTCAGCAGGGTTGTGCATATCCGGCGCGCCGCCACTTACCCTGCAATTTGGCAGAGACTCAGCTTCGTAGAACGTTGCACGCGAGACGATCACATTGCAAGGCCTAACAAGCAACTGCTCGTTATGAGTCCACCGCCGAGTGAGCGTAGATTTGATCCTCGGTGCTCGTTTGTGCGTTTTCTTGCGTTCCACGTTGGAAGTCCAAGCAGGATCGTCTAGGTCTGGGTCGTCGAGGAACGAGGGCGATGGGTCGACGGAAGGCACTGCACGGATACTGGAAGCCACGTCCCTGGCCTGCATGCGTCGCTTCAGTTCGAACATAGCGTGACCTCTGCGGCGCCGCTCCTGCTCAACGGCGCGGTGGCCCTTGGTGCTGCACGTCCGCTTGCCGTCTGTACAAAGGAGGTCGCAGCCTTGAATAGCGCATACGGCGTCGAATGACCGATGACTCTCGCAGTACCTGTCCCGCGGGGACAACAGGCGCTCTGTGCAGTGATACACCTGACAACGAGGGTGGCCGATACACACACCGTCCATGACGCAAGCGGAAAGTCGGCCTTTCGTGACGTCAACGTCGGAGACTGCACAACAACCAGGAAGTGACGCACCCCATGCCGACCGACCACTGGCAGGTTGCTCCACTTCGACGAGCTTCTCACATTGGTCGTATGCATGCGCCCACTGCGGTTGACCGACGCCGACCATCTGTTCATTTTGAACCTTCAATGCCGCGGCAAGACGGTCGGACTGCTCTCCGTGGTGCGGAACTTGCAGATGGGAGTCCCGGCGTGCATGGTGGAGGAGCAGTGCATGGACATAAAAAGCGTTCCACACGATCTCCGACGTCATCTTGTGACTATCGGACGACAACTTGCGCAGCGAAAGATTGTATATCTTCGCACATCCGTCGCCCGAAGTGCTAGACACGACGTCATTCTCAAAGTCTTCCTACCCAAAGACAATGACTTACTGTGAGAACGCCATCTGATGCCTGAATAGCTGAACCAACTCCTCCTCGACATATGAGTGTCGAGTCACCTCGAGATACTTCAGGATCCTGTTAGGAACAGACCAGCCGCTGAACCAGCTACGCCAAAAGGACGCAATGTCAAGCTTAGGCTTGACACTTGGCTGGTACTATATATGCAGTTCAACCTGCCCCCGAACCCTGTTCGTGACAGATCCCTTTGTAATACTCGCGTACGGAGGTTGTCGAATTGGCGTTTGAGACGTAGTAGTTTGGCCGATATGTCGTGTTACATCCTGGTACACGGGTTAATGTTCAGGGAAGTGGAAGGGACTCATGAAGCCTACCACGACAGTACAGAGTGACGATTTGTATTGGCAATACACCCCTGGCGTGCGAGAACAAAGTGCCCATGAACTCTTTGTGATTCCCGCCTAATAGAAGCCCGCGCTGGGGACAACCTTCATTGACACAACAGCGCACGGGTGGGATCATCACCTCCACCCCTGCACAAGATGAGTGACAGCACGCGCAATGTACATTAGCACGCACCAAGGCCAAACAGTGGTGCCGTCCTGCCGAGGCTATCATCCACGGTCGACTGTTCGGTAGCGTTCTGGCTCCCCTCGTACCGGGCCAGCAACAAGTCACCGGTCACCATCCACAGTGCGTCGACCTCATCATATGACAGTGCCATATTCAAAGTGAGCACGTCCTGAACATTCTGAGCCAGATCGGGCAGCCCCTTTCGACTACGTGGTGCTGTCGTGACAATCCGGGGCATATACCGGGAGATGGTTTCGAGAAAAAAACCTAGACTGTCGAAGCTCAGCTTTGCGAAGAGGCCTTCAGACTTAGATAGACGCAAGAGTATGGTATGCAGGGGTATCATGGCTACTCAGAATGAGGCTGGCCAGCTCTAGTGAGGCGCGTCGTGAAGGTGAAGGTACTGATACTAGACAGCGCCTCACATACCTTCGAATTCATCTCGCCACCTGTTCCTGTTCCCAGGCACAGGTGCATTGGAGCACGCCATCTGAGTGTGTATCCCTGTGGCCAAAATGGCATTACACGCGCGACAGCGAGCCATAACCTCTCCAAGGATGACAAACATTCAGCGTCAGATACTCGCCTGTCCCCGTTCCCCGGGCGCAGGTGCGTTGGAGCGCGCCATCCGAGTGTGTATTCCTGTGGCCAAAATGGCATTACATGCGCGACGGTGAGCCATAACCTCTCCAAGGACGACAAACATTCAGCGTCAGATACTCCATCACTCGCATTGCGTGCTTTGTCAATCACGTTTGTTTACGTCTGTAGATACATTAACTAGGACTGGCGACGCTCTCCCGAATGGCGATTGGCGACGGGGAATCATTGCCGACAGATCCATCATCAGGGAGCAATCAATCAATGTCAATCAATACGGAGCTTACATGTTAGACATCCTGTGCCGCTGCAGCTTCCTTGTTTGGCTCAGGCAAACGGATGTGGCTTACCCTCGGCCACATCGGAGGATGGAGATACAAATACACTCCGCACATTAAACTCTCGGCCATAGGCCAGACCCTCGAAAGAAGGATAAAAAGTGCCTGTAGTTAAGTTGTTCACATCTCGACATGATGACACGGGCGTCACCCAGCGAGTTGGAACAAACCCGGGGCGATTGCTTCTTTATTGACCTCGTAGATACCGCCAAGATGTTATGGCTGTGAGAGGCTGTGACGCAAAGCGGACAGTGCATGCGAGCCCTGTGACTTTGACGATAACCCGACTAACGTGAGTGACGTGAACGTTAAGGCACCGGGAAGAGGGACGAACATCAAGCCGGTCGTAGCCAAGGACGTCAATGATAACGTCGACGTCGGAGCAAACGATCTATACTAAGTACGCAATAACTATACGGCCCGACTTGTACTGGACGCGCCGGCTTGAATGGTGGATGCGCCCGTGTTAAGATCTGCGAGCTCTGGGATGTCATGCTGTTGAAATGTAACATATCAGGTGAGAATCGCGCGAGCAGATCTGGCTACCCACATCGACTCCACGCGACCCAATGAATTTGTTAAACATCTCGTTCACAAAATTTTCAGTGAAGAAGTTGGGATGCACAGCCCAGCCATCCAAAGCCGCGACGAGCAACCGCCACCAATCGGCATACAATTCCCGAGCACCAGGAGCATTGGTCGTCCAATATACGAGAACACGGAACATGCCTCGGAGGGCATGGCGTTGGAAGTGGAGCAAACGGGGCACATGTGGTTTCCCTTCTTGTAGTACAATATACCACAATAGTGGTAAAAGTACGATGTCTATTATGGCCACTATGTAATGATCTGAAAACTGGCCTATTGTCACATCCACAACAACTAGGCCTATTGTCAGTGATTACTGGGCAATCTGATCAGTAGATAAGGTCGACTTTTTGATCTTTTGGCTTATCTGTAATCTCTTCTACTGATCTAATCTGCTATCCGCTTTAGGGCGCTTTTTTGATATCTTTGGGTAATCAAGCTGTGCTGGCTTGATCTAATCAGTTGGGCACTTAATCAGGTCGATCTAATGGGCGCTTTTGGGCGCTTTTTTCGTGATCTGGCTTCCTCAAATGGTAGGTGGGTGCTAGGGGCAGGTGGGGTACCAGGATGGGGTACCTTCTGGCTCCATTGTGGGCTCAATACTATAGCTATTGACTTGGTTCTTTTTGCAGTATGTATATATGGATAGGGAGCATCAAATGGCACAAAAAGCGCCAAGATCCATCTACTACAACTATTGATATAGCCTATACAGTGCTGGGGAGAAGAGGGTACTGTATCTTGGTCATTTCTTGGGCTTTCCCCTTCGTTCTTTTGGTGTATGGTAGGCACTGATAGTGGTATATTGGGTATATAGTTCGTTTGGGGCAGCATATCCTGGTACCAATTGGGGGTGGCCTGTACTGTTCAGCCACTAGGTACTTTGCAGGCCTATATCTTGACAACCACTTGGGCTATCACTAAGCCCTTTGTACCTTTGGAAAGAGGTAAATTAGGGCTTTCTAACGGTATATCATACACCCAAATCCAACCACTTTACCTTACCCTCTCCTCCCCCTTTCCCCCATATTGATCCCTCTATATCTCAGCAACCAATGGTCGGATCACAATGAAACTTTGTACACATGTTATACTACATCCATTATATATATCCAAAGCCACATATTGCTAACATTACTATTCCCTTCAGAATCCTATTTCTTGTTTCTATGACCTACTGTTATACTGTTTTATCCATATCTGCCCACCATCTTTGTCTTTTCCCAGGATCTCTTTTGTTCTTTATTACACACTACTATGGGTATTCAGATCATATATTGCATCCCTTATCAGAGCATTGGATCTCTTATTATATTCTTAGTGATTTGTACCCATCAATAGTACTACTGTATTAGATCGAAGCAATACCATTACAATCGGATACCACCATCATATAGAGAAAGAAAGCACCTTTCCAACACACTTTAGATCATAAAAAATGGTAGAGAATTGAGGGAGATATGGGGGAAACAGTGGTTGGAGGGTGGTTTGTACAGAGTGGAACAGGGCTATGCACCAATTTCCGGAGGCAACACACCATGCTGTGCTACACAAACAGTGCATCTTCCACTGTTTCCCCCATATCTCCCTCATTTCTCCATTATTTTTCATAATCTAAAGTGTGTTGGAAAGGTGCTTTCTTTCTCTATATGATGGTGGTATCCGATTGTAATGGTATTGCTTCGATCTAATACAGTAGTACTATTGATGGGTACAAATCACTAAGAATATAATAAGAGATCCAATGCTCTGATAAGGGATGCAATATATGATCTGAATACCCATAGTAGTGTGTAATAAAGAACAAAAGAGATCCTGGGAAAAGACAAAGATGGTGGGCAGATATGGATAAAACAGTATAACAGTAGGTCATAGAAACAAGAAATAGGATTCTGAAGGGAATAGTAATGTTAGCAATATGTGGCTTTGGATATATATAATGGATGTAGTATAACATGTGTACAAAGTTTCATTGTGATCCGACCATTGGTTGCTGAGATATAGAGGGATCAATATGGGGGAAAGGGGGAGGAGAGGGTAAGGTAAAGTGGTTGGATTTGGGTGTATGATATACCGTTAGAAAGCCCTAATTTACCTCTTTCCAAAGGTACAAAGGGCTTAGTGATAGCCCAAGTGGTTGCCAAGATATAGGCCTGCAAAGTACCTAGTGGCTGAACAGTACAGGCCACCCCCAATTGGTACCAGGATATGCTGCCCCAAACGAACTATATACCCAATATACCACTATCAGTGCCTACCATACACCAAAAGAACGAAGGGGAAAGCCCAAGAAATGACCAAGATACAGTACCCTCTTCTCCCCAGCACTGTATAGGCTATATCAATAGTTGTAGTAGATGGATCTTGGCGCTTTTTGTGCCATTTGATGCTCCCTATCCATATATACATACTGCAAAAAGAACCAAGTCAATAGCTATAGTATTGAGCCCACAATGGAGCCAGAAGGTACCCCATCCTGGTACCCCACCTGCCCCTAGCACCCACCTACCATTTGAGGAAGCCAGATCACGAAAAAAGCGCCCAAAAGCGCCCATTAGATCGACCTGATTAAGTGCCCAACTGATTAGATCAAGCCAGCACAGCTTGATTACCCAAAGATATCAAAAAAGCGCCCTAAAGCGGATAGCAGATTAGATCAGTAGAAGAGATTACAGATAAGCCAAAAGATCAAAAAGTCGACCTTATCTACTGATCAGATTGCCCAGTAATCACTGACAATAGGCCTAGTTGTTGTGGATGTGACAATAGGCCAGTTTTCAGATCATTACATAGTGGCCATAATAGACATCGTACTTTTACCACTATTGTGGTATATTGTACTACAAGAAGGGAAACCACATGTGAACGGGGGTACACTTCGTGCTCCTCCAAGGTTCGCCTCAGATCCTCCCAGTGCGAGGCCGGCATATCTCTGGCCACGTTCCAGAAAGTCGGGAATGACAGCTACATGGTTGACACAGTAGGGGTGTGAGAACGTCAGCTCTGGACTTTTGTTGGCATACAATGCGACGGGCATACCTCGAAGATGCTTGGTTCAGGTGGTACCCTCTGACTTGGATACACCTGAAGGACGACCTTCTCGGGCTCCACATCGGGATGGTATGGATGAGGCACTCCAGAGTAGGGGGGGTCACAGGTCACTTCGACGTACGGTACGTCTTCGCACTGTTTGCCATTCAAGCGTGCAGCGTCTTCGGCAGATAGCCGTGCTGAGTCCATAGAGGAAATCATGTGCTGTGGAGAGAGACGATGGTAAGAGTTGGATGGAGACGGAGGAGGTCAACAAATAATGGGGAGGAGAGTGTTTTTGAATGAGGGGGGGAAGTTCCTACGTCATATGACAACGTGCGCATCGAGAGACAGCAGAGTCAGCGCTCCTAATGGCCCTTAATGGTGCTGGTAGAGCCGTCGTGGGAATGGGAGCACTCACTGCCCGATGGTAGTCTAGCGTGATCACATCGAAGTCATCCGCGCAGAGTGTATAAACCCGCCGCACAAGTGATAGCGCATTGGGGACATGAGCAACATCCTTCACAAAAAGGGCCAGAACTCAGGCCTCAGGGAGGGAAACATGCGGCGAGATCATGGAGACACATGTGGTGCAATCAGCGCTCAGCTCGGAAAGACATTCACCGCACTGACAGAGACTACGCACGGATTCAAGCCGATGTCATGAGAAACCGTTGCTGAAGCGTAAACGTCATCAGTCATTGAGTGTGCCAAACTGCGATTGATTTCTATTCCCCGGCACCGTATCAAAACTCCGTGTGTATGTGGCCGCATATTTACGTGGGGGCCTGCCAGTTTGACCAGCCCGCTTAGGCAACCTACTCTACGTAGCCAGTATTAATCAGCAGTGGATCAGCAATTCGACGCATCCCAGACTTCGTTCTGTCCCTCCCCTCCCCATTACACCCTTACCTCGGCATTTCACCTACAGCGATGGACCAATCCCTATGTCGCTTCGTACTTTGGCGTGATGTAAGTTAGCTAAAATACATAATCTACTGTCAGATGCTCACCTTGGTACAGAACAATGAGCTGCCTATTTGGTGAATGGTTCCGTATACCCCTGGGGACCCTGTCATCCTGCGCGACGTTCAGTGGCTTGCAGCCACCTTGAATGACGATGTCAGGCCAACAATCTTCGAACAGTTCGTTTATGAAGATGGAGAGTGGACGTCCGCCGGCCTCCAAGACGGCGAAGTCTCTGTGGTCGCAGACAGTCCCATCGTGCTCCTCCGCGTCCTTGGCGTCGAGCTCTGCCCCCTCCTTGGCTATGAATTGGCGGCCTTCGATCGCAACCTCGGGCACTACTACGACCCCACCATCCTCCCTGAGATCGACAACCGTATCGAAAAACCAGGGGCCGTTCGAGACCTTCGAGTCGTCGCCTGGACCACTGTGCATGACCCATTCTCGATGTTAATCCCCGCTCTCACCGTGGACGTTCAGAGCGGGAAACGTCCGAAGATCCATCGGATCAGCTTCAACGACGACAACACCATCAAGCTCGGTCATCACTACCTCCTGCACAAGGACTTGGGCAGCCGGGAGACTTTCAACCTGTGGATCTCAGGTGGCGAGTGGGAGGGAGGTGTCTCTGTTCACCATCCGTTTTGGGTTGAAGCAAGACACAACTCAATTTTGGTCAAGTTGGTTGAAGTCGGAGCCACCGTCGGGCTGGGCCATGAGCTCATCAGCTTGGAGCCCATCGGCAAGGTGTGCCTTGGTCACCGTAAGGTTTACGTGTGCTTAGAGGTGCGTCCGGTATACTCTCAGCTGTGGAATTACTTTGCGGAGCTTTATTCGAGCAGAGTTACATAGGCCTCGCGCGTACTGTTAGCCCCGTTTACGACATCGCGATCCCTGCAGAGATCGCGACGCCGCGGATGCAGGAGCAATTGGGACAGGACGAGGAAGGGGCAGCAGTGATCGAGACGGACAGCATGGATGGTATCGTCGCCGAGGAGCGCTTGGACAGCGATGCAGATGACATTGTCGCCGCGGAGGGCTTGGACAACGATGCCGTCGCGACGAATGACGAAGGGGACAATGCGGACGAAACTGTAGAGGCTGAGCCGGATGATATTGCAGCCACCGTCCCATGTAAGCGATCAGCGGATGGGGATCCTGAGTCCCCGCGCCCTTCGCGCCGATTGCGCTAGGCATTGTTGTATCTACTATCGAAATAGGTAGATAAATACAACGACATATACTTTTGGGCATCCTGCCAATGCAGGATGCATGCCGACAAGCCGCTTTGCACGTGATGGTTCAGGGCGTGTTGTCGCATGCATGGGCTGGCCTTGGGCGTGCGCCCGCCCATCCCCCGCTCACATGGCTCATACGTCCTACATTGTGCGCCCCCATGCCCTTGCGTGCCATCTCGTAGCAGTCCTGGCTTGGAAAATATTAGTGCCTGCCCGCCCCCGACATGTCCGCGCCCGCCGCGCCCTCCGCGCCTGTGCCGTTTCGGTATTTCGCGCCGCGAGACATGATACGTCCGGCCTTCCCCGACATCACGCTTGGCCTACCCCCGCCTCCAAAGTGCACCCGCCCCCCTCAACACCCCCTCCCAGTGCCGCACCCATTTCTCCCACATCCGAAGCATGTTGCCCCGCCAGCAAAACTCAACCAAATTGCAATGGCGTGCCCGCGTGTCGTGTCGGGCCGCGCACCTCCAAGCCTTGATCACACCATTCACAGTGGCTAAGAGTGAACAGTCGCATCTACATCCACTTATATGCAATATACTACATGATATACATGGATATACAGGCTAATCACAACGCGACACGATGGGTATACAATACTGATTTAATGCACTGTCAATTGGGACAAAACGAAGGATACGAAGGTGTCGCCCTGAGCCCGCCCCGCCACTCGCAATCGCACTCGAGCTTCTTCCGCGCCAACTCATCCTCCGCCTTACGACGTTCCGCCTCTGCATGGTCGTGCATATCTCGGATCAATGCGGTGACCTCGTGTGATGAGTGCATGATGTCGCGCAGGTACGATATTTCTCACTGGCGCCGTCGCAGCTCGTCCTGGCAAGCGCAATGCGATAGTTGAAGGAGGGGGGAGAGGGCTATGGATTTTGCTCAATCGGCGAGATGGGATGCGTCAAGAAGGCGGCACGTACCTGTTACCCATTGCGCGCACTGCCAACAACACCCATGCCCTTGGACCGTCAAGACGAGGCCTTCTCCAAGTTCTCGCCCCTCCTCAGTGTGGTGTGCATCCGTAGACCGGAAGGCCACAGTGATGATGTGGACACTGTTGATGGGCCAAATCAGATGATTGACGGAAGGTCTTGTAGCACTCGGACTTACTGGCCACAGGGCATTTCGATTTCATACATTGATACCATTGCAGGTGAATAACGCGGTGGAGGAAGGACAAGTTACTCGGGCGTTAGACGTTCCACTTAATTGCGAATACAAAGTTCGCACCTGGGCTACCCTTCCAGCAGACGCTCAGCGGGAATCCATCGGCGGCTTATGGTCCAGGGTTCAATTCGCTGGAGTCCACATTTCCGTGCGCTGTAGATACTACAAATGCTGATGCATTGGATCCTGATGGGCTAATACCCCAGCCGCACACGTGATGGTCCGAGTCTGCACGCAGGACCTCCACCATCCAGGCTTCTCCAGGCCCTTGACACGGCGCTCTCCGTCTGTCCTCACTTAATGTACTTAGCACCCCTCGACGCCCCAGTCTGTTCTGCTGCCCTTCCCGATGATCCATTCCACCGTGTTCCGCCACCAGCGACATTCGTACAGGTGATGCCTGAACAGTGACCAGTGAACACCCCGCCCCGACACCGTGCCGCCCCCCCTCCAAAAATGGCAATGTCTTATGTCCGACATCCATCACTCATCGTGATGGCGCGCTGTCAGGTCATTTGATGGCGTGGATCATGATATGGTTCATCAGGGGAAGTGCAGACATCTACGGCAGGTTCGCAGAGGTAGTTTGCAGGGGGTACATACCCTAACCAATGCAACCAACACATAAGTATTCACAAGGATTACGATGCACTGAAAACTGACCGTGAATACCTTGATTCCACGGCGGACAAAAGACCAGTTGATCTATCAGTAAATAGTGTGTAAATAGAATGGCAACAATGCATCAGTCCGACCCAGCGACCCAGCAACATATGGACGGTTTATCGAGATCTCATGCTAATGAAACACCTTGTGTCCAAATAGGCCCTCGCCTGCAGTGAACGGCGGGGTTGATGTACTACATCGACCCTGCCTGTCGGATGGGAATCACAGTCGCCCCCCTCCGGGATCCTTGGGGGTAGATTTGCGGCTATTTGCGGCCTCTCGCCGTCCAAATTTCGATTTGCATCCCAAACGGGTTCCCCTTCGATAGAATGCCAAGGTACCGCACTGATAGCGAAGTCAGGGAGCCGGAACAGCGGTGCCTGTGTACGTGAAAGACTTTACTCTTCCATCAATCACGACGGTTATGCATGTCATTGTGAAGACAACGGCGAAATAGGATGCAGGAAAATAGAAGAGCGCTACCGTGACACACTGCAGACAAAGGTGTTCTGCTTCAGCCAGGCGGCAACTTGAGTGCGATTGTGATTGCCATTGCGACAGAGGATGCGGAAAATGGAATGGCAGCACTGTGGCACCGCTCTTCCATCACACAGAGCTCGAGAGACGTACAGAGGAGATGGGGCACCATCACGGCGTGGATAGAGAGGAAGGGGTTGCGGATGAGCATTTCCCCCTCCACAAGGAAGACTCATTGCTTGATAGAGGTTGTACGGCCCAACGGGAGAGTTTGTAGTTCGCGGCATGTCACCAATGTCTGCGGGCCCATGTGCTGCGGTACATGGGCCCTGGGGGAAAGCTTCATCCATCCAGATGCTGCAGTATACGGATGCGTGAGGCGCATATACAGTTAACGTACTTAAGTGCGTAGGTTACCTGGTACCACCCTGTCAATAACGACGCCATTCCTCCTCTGTTAGTTCCTTCGCCATGCCCAGCGAGCCCCCCCTCAGCGATCATCCTTGCATAGAATGCGCTCACGTAGGTGAGACTTGTCGCCGGCGCCGCCGCACAGTGAAATGCGTACGCTGCGTCGAAGAAGGTGTAGACTGCTCGTTCCGTTCTGGTAAGTCTTAGGTAAAGCTTGGAGTAATGGTTACTAACTTCTGCCAGGGGAAGTCGCCTCAGAGGTTGATATCGCTCTGCCTGAGATCTTAGACAGTGTAGATGAGCATTTAGGACAATCGAAAGTGGAACAGAAGGCAATGCGAGAGATGCTGGAGGATATGAGCAAAGAGGTTCACACTATACGTAAGGAGCAACAGCGTTTCTGAGTAGATGTGGTGTTAGCGATGGGCCTAGAAAAGAAGTTGTTGACGGAGAAAGACCTCGAGTTCTCGGACATTTCCTCCACTGAAGATGAGGAGGACGATAACATCGACGTTTCTGCCCCGTCGCCTGCTCCTGACACTGCGGACAAGACTGGCAGGGCTCCTGCTCCTGTTGGGAATGAGGGTCGCGAAGAACAGGAGGGAGATGATGAGGTAGAGCGCCGTGCTGGCGAGGTGAAGGCCAAGGAGCCGAAGGGCAAAGGAAAGGCCAAGGGAAAGGCGAAGAAGACCGAGGACGATGACGAGTACTTGCCCACTTCGCGAGAGGTACAAGTCCACCAAATCGTACGTGTTCAATGCTGATCATGGTGTATACATCTATGCAGACCCGGTCGAAGAAGAAGACCAAAACCGCTAGCGCCAGCAAGGCTGCAGACCCAAGCACAACTTCGAAGGAAGACACCTCCGACGAGAAGAGTAATGCTCAGTCTCAAAAACACAAGTCCTCCACATCGCGCAAAGTACGAGTCGCATGACTTCGAATGTCCACACACACTGAATTTGCCGTCCAGTCTGCATCCAGGGTCTCTCAAACTCCTGTTGCGAGCTCCTCCAATGTTCACTTTTCCAAAGTACATGGTATCTGAGATGTGACGACTATGACTAACGGCAGCTACAGGATCCGACATCTGATCAAGGCGACTCCGGAAAGTCCAAGTCCGAGTTGGACTCAAACGCAAAGGACAAATCCGGGTCCAAACGCAAGCGGGCCATCGTGAGTTGATGGCATTTTCACAGCGAACCTGTCTGACTGTGCTACAGGACGTCGAAGAGCGCATTGCGAAGTACAAGAAGAAGAGGGAAGCACGCGTGAAGAAGGTCATCGAGAACAAAGTGATCATCAAGCAGGAGCCCGAGTAGAGGCTTAGAACACGAGAGTGGCACTTACGCTTAGAATAAGCATGAATCCTTGTACGACTTGTGTATGACTATCCGAACGTCAAATTGTTAAAGACTGAGGCAAATATAGCAACGGCATTAGAGCCGACTTGGTCCAGGATCGAGGTCCCGGGTGGGGGTTCGCCTAGTCACGAGGTTGCAACGCCTATTGATCGATCGGGGAGATCACGAGCGGATGCTGTGCTGGACCATGCACCGACAAAACCGGGGAGGGGCGTATGATGCCCCAGTGCACTAGATCTGAGAACTGCTGAGCCAGTCATTGCGCTTCCCGCTAGTCTGCACGTTGGTGTGTTTTTGTGGCTTGGTTCATATCATAGGCGTTATCTAGCCGCGTGCTCTGGCATTTGGTCAATTCTGAGTGCACCCTCTCGCTCCCTGCTACCGTCTCATCGTCGTCTCTGCATTGTTGATCTGACCTTCGCTAGATACGGAGGGTGACGACAATGTCACACGGGCACATGAAATTGATGAGTAAGTAGGGACGGACGCGTTGTCCAAAAATAGAGGGCATCAGATAATGCGGCGCGCTGTGTCGTTTGATATGTCACGGACGAGAAACACGAACCATCTGCTCACCTTACCAAAACAGTGGTCCGAGGTCTCGTAGTGGATGACGCAATCCATTATGGGGAATGAGTACTTGAGTGGCTGCTACGCTGCGCAAACGACGGTGGGCCGATGGGGGAGCGAGTTGCTGCGCAAACGAAGGTGCGCGGAGGGGACCGAGTATCGTACTGCGCGTCGTCGGTAAGTATCACAATAACTACGCCGAAGGTGAAGCGCTCGCCTGTGCATGCCATCAATTACGCCTCCATCACACGACCTATTAGTCATGCAGGGAGGGCGAGGCAAGGATGGTGACGCACCCTCAAAGGGAGTTCGCCCTGGGGTGTACGGAACTCGCTGTAGGCTACTGTAAGGTGGCTTGCTGCGTGTATCACCACTGTATCACCTCGGGTGCTTGCAGCACATCCCGTCCATTGCATATCCAATTGTTTTTTGGGCATGAATATTAATGATGTGTTGTTATCAATTTCATTTACAGAATCATGTGGACTGCTGACGAATTGATTGCTGGCGAGTGAGACGTCTACGCGGCGTGCAACATGATTGCTTTGCACGGATGATCGGCGGTCGCCGACGGCACGCCAGATCGAGATAAGTATCCTACCGGACTCCTGCGGCTCTATGGGTTTCGTAATCAGAATAATGGGTACTACTTGCAGTCGTCTTGCTAATAAACATTTTGAGTCTTTAGCGGTCATCCCAGGGCATAAAATACCTCCATCACCACGGCATGTAAGGTAATGTACGCCATATGGCGGCGGCAATGAAAGTGGTCCACACTCAATCCATACAGGTAATACAATTATGGTTTCCACTTACGCCGAACGTGGGCCGACAACCCAGGAAGACGCATACGTTTCATGCGTGTGAAAGGTGAGTAAATATCGAAGAGCTTTATCTCATACCTGCCACCAGTCGAATCTCGCTCAGGTGTTCTAAGGTCAGCCCCTAGCACATTGACCGCTTCCACTATCTCGACAGACCATCGGACCCGACGGACTGTTCTCTTCCTGTTGAAAGGTAAGCTGCAATGTCCTATCTGTGGTGCCATTTACTTTACCCTCTGGCCGTCCTTTCTAGTCAACCTCTGAGCGGTTGCTTCTACCTCCCCATCCGATATGGCGAGGTGCCGAAAACGTGCCTGGTGCAAATATCCAGGCGCGGCTAGCGGCCTGTGCAAGGCCCTCGTCCCTCTCACCCCCTGCATTCAATTCCCCAGGGGGGGAAATATCCTCGTTATTGCGACGATCATCAAGAAGACGAACTAGCAAAGCCAGTTCTTGGACTCAAGGACGCGCCAGTAACGACACCCATTGATTTCAAAGGTGGGGCCCTACATAACGCTAGATGTCAGCTCCTGCTGACCGATTTCTAGCGTTCATTCCTGCTCACTTGGAGCCGCGAACGCAAGTCGTCCTTCGGACCCTCATGAGACAACCGCCGTTGGATTCCGACAGCTCGGGGCTTATCTACACTCTCGAACTAGAAGGTGAGTCGTGTGCAGCTTTCAACTTGGTGTGATGGTCGATCTCCCATATTGCATTTTCTAGACAGCGCCCATCCAGATCTAATACGAATCAAAGTCGGATGCACCGACGACCTTGATCGACGGGTTTACCAGCATCGGCGGCGGTGCCCGTCGTATAACCACAAGATCTTAGGGTATTTCCCGCCCGTCGGCCTAAGGTCACCTATCCCCCTCGTAAAGTACTGCGACAGGCTCGAGCGGCTCGTACACGTCAAACTGGCGGATCTCTCTGCCAACACCTGTTCGGCATCGCGAAACCAACCTCGCGATCCTTGCGCAGACTGTCAGCTAGCCTAATTCCGTACCTATCACACTTACTTATTACTGATACATAGGCGGCTCGGTACACTCCGAGGTTTTTACCTTCAATCGCATGTCTGGCCCCGACCGCGGCCGAGAATGGGCACTTATCGTGAAGCCCGTCCTACAACGATGGGCAACTTATGTCTCGCTGATGATTTAGTGTGTTATATACAACATCGTTGCGCGCTCAGGCCCGTGAATTTCAATGACACGAACTCCCTTTTTTTTATCTGGTTGGCGACACTTAGATCTGTGTAAAAGGGATATGGTTGATTGTAGTAAGGAATGGCTTGTTAGCTCAGTGGCCTCCGCGTGCGCTTCAAACGCCCATTCCCTTAGGCAGTTGGTTCGATCTGGTCGCTGGCCTTTTTTTTCGCCTGTCCTCGTTTTCTTAGTATGCTGCCAAACCGACTACTCGGGCTCTTTGCCTGGCCTTGCACGCTCTTTCCACCGTATGCTAGCTCTCCCTGCGTGCTCTCACTGACCATCGCTTATGTGGAAACCCACGCTCGCCTGGTGCGCTGCCACGTGGTAATCTGATTCACATCCGGCAGTGCATGGTCCTGTACTCCACGCATGCACTTACACCTCTACAGCTCGTGAGTAAACCCCCGCGCGGTGGGTGCACTTCTGCACCGCGAGCCGAATCACACCACGCGCGTGGCCAGTCACTCTTTGCATATACTTACTCACCCCTCCACAGCTCGTGAGTGAACCCACACACAGTGGGTGCACCCCGCCGTCGCGGGTTGTTTCATATCCTGCGCATGGTCGATCGCTCTCATTTGAGCGGTTTTTTATCCTATCCTGGTCTCATCTTTTCTTTTGGTCTACGCGCGTAGTCGTCCTGCCTCTATGCGTGCTATGCGCACATGTACATTCCTCTGCGGCGCGTGCCCTTCCCGCCTCGTCGAGTGCTCATTGCGTTGGGGCGCGTGCCCATCCCGCCTCGTCAGATGCTTATCCCGCCTCCGTGCGTGTTGGTTGACTCTGCGTGCATGCCCCTACCGTTGTGATGGGTGTCCATTCTACTTCATCGGGTGTACATACCCCCTCGTCGAGTGCTCATTTCGTTCCGGCGCGTGGCTGTCCCGCCTGCATGCGTGCTTGATGGCTTTGCGTGCATGTCCACTTCCTTGCAGCGCATGCCCATCCCACCTGGTCGGGTGCTGATGCCGCCTACGCGCATGTCATTTGGATCTGCGTGCGTGCCATTACCGTTGCGGTGGGTGTCCATCCGCCTTCGTCGGGGGCCCATAGGCCCTCGTCGGGTGTCCATCCCCCCTCGTCGAGTACTGATTTCGTTGCGGCGCATGGCCATCCCGCCTCCACGCGTATTTATTGACTCTGTGCTCATGATCGTCCAATCTCGGCCCGTGCCCATCCCACCTGATCCAGTGCTCATTCCGTTGCGGGGCGTGGCCATCTCGCCTCGTCGGATGGTCATCCCGCCCCCTCAGGTGTTCATCGCGAGGGCTACCAGGTTTAGCAGACAGCTTATGAAATGTCATACAATTATGAGCAACGTCTGCGCAGGTCCCAGTCCCAGCAGACAAGTAATAGTAATACAGGGGTAGGTAGGGTAAGTATCGACACACTCTCAGCGGATATAATTCCCCCGGGATCTGGCCCGGCCCGCTATCCGCGCTCCGGCGGAATCTGTCGGAATCCGACGGAATCCGACGGAATCCGGCGGCATGCGCCCCACAGTGCCGATGTTCTGCAATGTAGCGAACTCAACCAATCATCACAGAAGGACTCTTGAAGACTGCCGGCAACGACGACATCCTGAACTAAATCGCCCAACTTGTTGCGCAGCCATTCCTCCAACAAAGCCACTTGCCACTCTTCCAGAACCGTGACGCTCCCAGCGCCGCTGTTGCGACGGTCGTCCCAGTGTAGGGAGACCGAGAGCTTCCCAATCGGTGCACAGTGCCCCGCCCTCTCTGAGAAACACGCCCTGAGGGCGTCACAGAACTCGCACAATGACGTCCCAAGCGGAGTCGCAGACTCCCGCCGTTCTCGTGCAGCGGTCGCCACTCCTCCCTCCCCAGCACCGAGTCCCGGATGCCGTCCGGGAGGCCCCGCCCCAGCCCCACCTCCTCCAATCGCGCACACAGGAACTCGCCACCCAGCTCCGATCGACGCTGCCCGAGCACGCCCACCACCAGCCTGGGCTCTTTGAACTTCGCGGCCCACGTCCTTTGGCACGAGAGCTGGCGGCGAAGCCCCGGGAGGTCACGTCGCGCAGGAGCCGCTCCCAGTACCGGACCCCCGGCGGGCCCGACACGTGCCCTCGGCCGCCAAGGCCGGGGGCCAGCGCCGCGGCGAGCTCGCGGGTGAACCGGGCGACGACGGCGGCGTCGGACGCGCCGCCGACTCGGAGGAGCGTGACGCGGACGGGGCGGACGCCGGCGCCGTGCGTCTCCCAGGCCGCGACGCGATCGTACTGGGCCCCGCGGAAGTCGAGGTGGAGGCTGAGCTCGGCGGTGGGGCAAGGGGAAGGGGAAGGGGAAGGGGAAAGGGAAGGGAAGGGGAAGGGGAAAGGGAAGGGAAGGGGCTGCCGGCGATGCCGGGAAAGAGCGGGACGGGCGTGGTGGGCTGCAGAGAGGGGTGGTAGATCCTGTATTCGGGCGCGAGCACGAGGGAGGTGGTCGGGGGGAAGACGAGGTGCGAGAGGAAGCGGGGGATGTAGGCGGGTATGTCCGAGAATTCGAGGAGACGGAGATGAGGGAGGTGGATGGACTTGGTCAGCTCACACGGGGACCACGTGTCGCCCATCAGGCTGCGGGCGATAGACAGCGACTCCAGGTTTGGGAAGAACTCGAGCGCATTGTGCATGGCACGCAGCGCAGGGACATTGCCGGCGGCGGGGGAAGGGCGGATGGTGCAGTGCTTTAGCTTGAGGTGGCGTAGGAATAGATACGCCACGGTCGGGATGTAAAAGTGCGTGCGCTGCAAGTCGAGGCTTCGTATGTTAGGATAATGGCGGAAATTCAAGTCGAAAGTAGACATCTTTGTGTACCACCGACAATGGAGGATGGTGAGGTGCGTAAGATGAGGCATATGTTGTTCGAGGATCCGTGCGATCTCTTTGACATTGCACAAAGTGGGGCCCACTGTGAAGGAGGAAAGGCGACTAGCATGAGGTAGCAAGATGTCCACGACAACCTGGTCAGAGTACGGGACAGAGATCACAAGTCTTTCAGAGGCCGACCGCGCGAGGGCTGCCTGAAAGCCACCCATATCATTTTCCGGCTTCCATGTTTTCCACGCCGGAAAGCTGAGGAGGTTGGCCCAGAATCGGGGCATTCTGAAGAGTAGCCGTTTTCAGTATCGACAGACACACAAGACAGGTATGCGTGGTCGGGGCATGGCGGCGGGATGGACGTGTGAAAAGATCTCCATGAGCATCTCTGGAGGGAGGTAGTGCTGGATCGGTGCGGCATCGTTGTATGCGGAACGAAGCGCGCGAATGTGGGATTTGTTTTTCGATATTGCATTGCGAGCTTCAGGGCCGTACAACTGACGAAGGAGGCGGCTGCGGTTCTGATGCTCAGCGATCCTCGACAGGCACCACTCCTGGACTTCAGTAGGAGCGAGCTGTTTGAGAACGATTCTATCCTCATCGGAAAGAATGCATTGAGCTAGAAGCAAACAAATAAATTAGTACATGCGTGCTGTTCTCCTTCCCAGAAAGATGAAAAACCGCACCTGGGACGGCACTCGGTAAATGCCATTGTGATGGCCTCAGCCGACTCGGACGTGTCCTCAGGGAAGGTCAGATTCCCCAAGTTATGTAGGTCACTCAGACCATCCTGCATGGCACTATGGTCCTGAAGAAGTTAGTGAACCGAGAATCTGCGGGGAAAGAGGTGGCTGGGTGTCGCGATAGCCTGTTGCGACTGGATCTCTGG
>JABWUW010000020.1:249419-282577 GCA_019426095.1 Ganoderma lucidum
TGAACGATATCGAGGGAATGAGAACAGGTGAACCATGGGGCAAGGCACGGCGTATAACGGCGTAAAACGGCGTAAAACGCCGTGATATGAAATCAGTATGGAACCCGATCAAAACGGCCAAGGCAAAGCGGCCCGAGGGCCAGAGTCCCACGATCACGTGAAACAGATCTGAACTTGGGCGCCATTATGGTTGGCGTGTTGGGCGTCTACCGCCGCCTGCTCTCCTTCTCAATGCTTCGACTCACTTCGCGCCGCCATCATCACCCATCGCCTCGGCCTCCACCATCATCCCCTTCCTCCCTCTCTTTAACCTCTCGTATTGTCTCCATCTCCGGCCTCGATCGATGCCATGAAGTGTCCGGGTGGTTAAACCACCCGGACAGGCGATCATGCTCGGGCTGCTTTCCTCTCGTGATCTCCGGACTACTCGGTTAATCCCTGTCGTTCTCCCGTGAGCGCACTTGTACATAGAATCATGTACTTAGCCAAATTCTTTCAATACATCATCTTTACACGTCGTATGTTTTCACTGTCAGTTTCCCACTGCCCGCCGTGAATCAGTAAACAATCTCATCAAGTCACCCTGGATTGAGGACGACAAGTCGAACCATATGCCATACCATGCTACACCGTGCTTGTCAATGTTGGACAACGCACGCACCGTCACTTCACAGTGTCTGTGTGAGTGTGCACCATCACGCGCCGATGTTGGGACCATTCCTTCCGCCTGCATGCAGTAGCCCACGTTCGATCACTAACACCCACCGTACCCTCATCGCCTCGGGGTGCAGGTGTACACGATCACTTGATATTCGGATCCAGTCTTCTCATCCGTACGCAGTGGCCGCGCGTGCGGCGTGTTGCACCCTCCGGGTATGTGCGCAGCCGCCCTGATACTGCGATCACTCTTTGCGTCTGCACACTTTGACGGGGCGAGTAATGTTGTGCAACCCCCCGCCAGGTACCCATTGGCCGCAAAACCATTGGCAATATGTATGTAAGTATATCATCCAACGACAGCGTGCACGTCGGTATCCTTGGGCGCCTGCTGGACGATTCTCCTTCCTCTTGACTTAAGCACTTACGGCCGCTTCTTAGCACCCGCCACCATCATCACCATTGCGTCGGCGCCTCTAGCATGACCATTCTTCCCTCTCATTCTGCTCTCGTATCGTATCGATGTCCAGCGTCGTGTTCAGTTCGGTGAGGTGTCCGGGTGGTTGAACTGCCCGGACAGTGTTGGAGACGAAGATGAAACCCCTATGTTTCACCTCATACCCTTCTCTTAGCGTATTATTCAATCGTGTAAATACGAATGCATACTCAATACATCCTTTTTTTTATCTCAACGTGTGTGTCTGCATGCAAAGGACATCAAGCTCCCTCCATGTCGTCGTTAAGCTCTCCCCACCCCGATTGTCTGGCAACTCATGCGGCCAGTCCACCTCAATGACTGAGGGTATGTTCCCCCACTCATGCAGTCCCACCATCGTCGCACAGCGACTGTGCACCACCAAGCTTGGCCTCTCTTCGCGTCCGCACGCCAAGGTCGCGCGTGCCCTCTCCAACTCGCAACGAGCCTGCGTCGTCTCGGGACATGTGTGTGCCACTCCTGGGCGATGTCATCTACGCTCGGTCCAACCTCCTGCCCCGGCGCCGCGTTCGTTCCCTAACACGCGGCGTTCGCACATCGTTGTGGGGCGCGTGTGCACCACCGCGCACCGAGTCTCTTCGCGTCCGCACTCCGGGGTCGCGCGTGCGCGCTCCAGCTCGCACTGAGCCTGCATCGTCTCGGGACGTGTGTGCGCCACTCCTGGGCGATGTCATCTACGCTCGGTCCAACCTCCTGCCCCGGCGCCGCGTTCGTTCCCTAACACGCGGCGTTCGCGCATCGTTGCGGGGCGCGTGTGCACCACCGCGCACCGAGTCTCTTCGCGTCCGCACTCCGGGGTCGCGCGTGCGCGCTCCAGCTCGCACTGAGCCTGCATCGTCTCGGGACGTGTGTGCGCCACTCCTGGGCGATGTCATCTGCACTCGGTCCATCCGCGCTCCCCGGCGTCGCATTCGTGCCCTAACACGCGGTTTCACCCCGTGTTGCGTTCAACAGTCTCGCCGCCCGCGTGCTTGCCTACCCGCTGAATATTGTGATATGTTCGCGCTCGCGCATTCGTTCGTCATTGGCACCCAATGTGTACAACATCACCCTCACGTCGAAACAGTTTAAGTGAGGATAGAAGGTACGTGGTACCTCGTCACTGTGATGCACTTTGTGCTGGATGTATGTCACCGTGATGCACTTGTGCTGCGGTACCATACAGTCATGAATGTTCAAGTCTGCACTATAATGAGACATCGTTGAACTCTTATTACTCCCTGTGTCAACAAGTTGAAAGCGACTACATTTGGTTGGAAGTCTTAGGCCGTGTATTTGTGACGTTGTTTGTTTCGGACTGTTGGTCTGCAGCATGAATATCATATTCGAGGTGGCATCTGCGCCCAAGAAAGGAGGAGATAAACTCGGCTTGTCCTGCATCTCTCAGACGAGTACGAATGACTGTTCTTGTTCCTCCCGGTGTCAAGAAGTTGAATGCGATTACGTTTGGACAGCAGTCTTAGGCCGTGATTTGGTGACGTTGTGTGTTGTGGACTCTTCTAATGCAGCACGAGCCTCATATTCGATGTGGCAACTGCGCCCAACAAAGCAGGAGAGATACTTGGCCTATCTCGTGTCACTCAGATGAATGCGAAGTAGTTTACGCAGAGTCTTCACGCTCGTGATGACTTCATTTCATTTTATATATATAGCGTCTCAACACGACGCGGAGGTCAACCCCTCATCGCTTCCCCTCGTTCCCTCGCCATGGCTCAGTCTCGTATCAGCAAGTACTCCTGTATCCAGTGTGCTCACAACCGTGCAGTCTGTCGCATCGGCCGCCGTAACAAGCAGTGCGACCGTTGCATTCAATACAAACATGATTGTTCTTTCCACCACAGTGGGTATTTTCTAACAGTATTGTTACATGTTTGCTAACCAGTCACAGAGCTTGTCGCCTCTGACTGCGATATATATCTACCAGAAATCATCAATAACTTAGAGGAGCAGTTAGGAAGCCATGACGTCACCCTCGAGGCTCTTAGAGAGGCTAACGTCGACCTATTCGCGTTGGTCAAAACTCTCCTCGGCGAGGTGAAGCAACTACGGTCGGATGTGTTGTCGATGCGGTCTGGCTCCGACACCCCGGTGGAGGCTGCAGTTACGGCGGAGGAGGATGAAGTCCCGCGTCGTTACGTTAGTGAGCCCCTTCCCGATTCTGCCTCCGAGGCCGGGGATCACCAAGGCAGTCGGGGGGGACCCCTGCAAGCAACAAGGATGCTCCAAGCAGCGATGACGAGAACAACGACGAGGGCAAGGACAAAGAGAGGGTAAGCGCGGTACGCATGTCATCGGTGTTTGTATTTTGAGTGCTGATGATTCACAAAAATTACAGTCCGTGTCCAAGAAACACAAGACCAGGAGCTCCAAACAGTCGGAGAGCGACGCAGAAAGCATTGACACAGATGCTGATAGCGAGAGCGATGCCAAAGATGAATCCCCCAAGCGCGCAGCCAAGAAGCAGGAAGAGCCCAAGGAGAAATCCAGCAAGCGGGACACCCATGACGATTCCGACTACGTGCCTAGCCCATCTCCGGTATGTTTTACGCACGCAGGTTGCTGATTCTGCCTCACCAGTTCTTCAGGCTCCAACCAAGAAACCCAAATCGGGGTCTTCGAAGCGTGTCCCTGCAAAGCGCGAGCGATCTGACGATGAGCATGCCGAGGGTAAGAGGTCAAAGTCCTCAAGCAAGAAGCACAAGAAGGGCTCCTCCAAGGTCAGGCGTGGTCCATCGCGTTAGATGCAACGAGTCTAATCATCCTTTCAGAGCACCAGCAAGCATACTGGCACGCCCATCGCTGGCACTTCCCATGGCCGTGTTTCTAAGGTAAGTGTTTTCATAATCCATTGAACTTTGTTCACCCCGACTCTAGAAGGTCTCCTCGGCTACTCTGCGCACAGACAGTTCGTCCTCGTCATCCGATTCTGATGACGACGCGAACACATCGGGGGTAAAGTACAAGCGCACCATAGTAAGTTCCTCTGCAATGCACTTTTTCTTTATCTCACGAACATGTAGCTGGATGAAAAAAGGCGCGAGAAGTTCGCCCAGTTGAAGGCCCTTTCGGACCAGTTTGACCCGCCCTCCGACACAGTTGTCGTCAAGAAGGAGAAGAAATAGGCTTGTTCGTCGCGGTCGCACGTCGACGTCACGACATGCGGATTGAATTCTTCTTGGAATGTCGTATGCCATCCGGTTCTCCTGCCGCAGTCCGCGATCGCACAGTAGTCATGTATCACACGTGTTCATTGTCGAAATGCAAATGCTAGATCCCCATCGGTGAATTTTGATGCACACAAATAGTACCGGCGTTGTCGGGAACCCCGGATCATGAATGATTAAATGTTCCTTTTCGAGTGCTGAACTGTGGGCTTGAGCTCTCCGCCGTTCCGGTGCGTTAGAAATGCAAAAGAGGATTACGTCTTAAGAATATATATCGTGTCTTAAGCTTTAACCTTTCCTCACTGACTTGCTTAAGTTGTTATTGGACCCGCACATTCCTCATGTTGACGCGATCCCATTGCATGTTTTCAGAATGAGATTAGGGATTGATACTCTATCTATTTTACGAGATCGATCCCGGCTGGGCCGTCGTCTTCATGCGCGATCGGGCGTCTGTGAGGCCTCACCATCATTGTGCTCCATTGTCTTCACCCCCGCCATGTTCTTCTTTCGGCCACATCGCCTTCTCCAAAGACTATTCAACTTTCGGCTCGACGCTGCGCTCAACTTCAAACTGTTATATCTCTAGGTTGCGACGATTCCGTTTCGGCAACTACGGCGGACCGGGCCGGACATGGAATCTCAGGACCACGTGGCTTATTTGTCAGCATGGATATCTCATCATTTGATGGTAATGATTTCGTTACGGTCCTCGTTCCCTCTCCCTTCCCACACATTCCTCTGGGCTTATGCAGTAGTGTCTGTGCGGTTGAACTGCATGGACCGATGTCACGCCATCGGCTTGCGTCCCCTTTTCATGTTAAACCCACTTTATGTAGCACCTACCGCTAGTGTATGTCATGTATGTAGATATGTCGCTATATCGAGAATAAATCCCCATTGTTTTTCAAATATCCACGAGTGTACGAATGGACCATCACTACAATACGCCCGTCGAAGAGCGGTCGAGCTCCTTCGCGCAAGTTCCGTGCCCCTAAAACCATTTGTCAAATGACTAAGTTCCTCGTCCATCCATTCGCCGCATGTACCTGCTGACCAAGCCCCCACACGCCGGACAACACGTGTACTCGCTCCATCAATAGCCTCACCATCGTGCGGCCTGCCAAAGCAAGGCCTGGGCGAAATGTTGGTTTCAAAATGTCCATTGCAGAGCACTATAGCAGACTATTCTTGCACTACCATCTACGGGGCAGTGTGCTAATTGCTAATTGCAAACCAGCCTCGTTGTCTTCATCCCACACTTCGTTTGTCTCCTCGGTGGTACGAAAGAAGAACTGGAAATCTTCGTGCGATAGGATTTCGTAAACATCGAGTATTTCGTCATTCTTTGTCGCGAGCGCGCGAGTCGCCCTCAGCGCCAGGGTGTACTGGCATCGACGGATCGCATCGAGGATATTCTTCCTGCCGTGAGCATCATTAACCCATGACAACGTCCTGATCATATTTGTCGGAAGCGCTGGACGTGACAGCCTCGTAGCGTTAGCCCAGTGTGGTTCGCATGCTGGAGTGGCACTCACGTGTGTTGTTGGCCCTTGGCGCTTCGTCCAAGGAAGCTTCGATGTCGGCCAGGATCTTGCGGTAATGCTCGACCTGTGCTAACCGGTTGTCTCCAATTGTGAAGTCCAGGTTGTTCACCAGGTCTCCCAGGTGGTCGATGTACGCCGTGATCCTGACCACGTTACAATGTGCGTGGGCGACCTCTGGCACCTTGGTCAACATCGACTCAAATCGACGGTCCGGCCAGACACTTGCGCACCTTGCGTGTATACGTATAATAACTTCCGTAGGACATCGACGAATTGCCATTGGCTATTGTGAAAGCCGATCCAAAAGTGTCTTGTGAAATGTACGAGATGTTTCAGCCACATCCAGATTTCCGGGCGCGACGTCACCTCTCCGCCCATGCGCGCCTCTGGTCCAAGAAGCCGCTGGCACAATGCCACGAGCGGGGCGTTGGGGCGTTGCAGCAAGCAGGCGTCGAGATCTTCGACCTAACAAAAAATATATGGCATCAACATTAATCGTTTAGTAACGTTACCTGAGACTCACCGCTCGACGGTCCCATCTCATGATTCCGGCCTCTTGCAATGCGTACAGGATGGTACGTTCGAGAAATCCCGACTCGCCGTCCCACGCCCGCCTCCACCACAACGTCAGATGAATCCGGCCTTTGTATGCATCACCTTCAGATAGCTCGGTCGCAAACCGGACGCGGTCTTCACGGCTGTCTCCTGTTGCATGATACGATGCAACAAAGACCCTCGAGTAGTCCCGTTCGTCTTTGGACATGCCGGTTTCTTGCAGAGTGGCCGTTGGCTGCCATGGCACGCGGGTACACATTGCGATCTTCTGCCACGTCTCCCAGGCCCACGGCGTAGGATTGTCGATAGGATCGCCACCCACCCGCACGAGCTCGAGCAGCGCGAGTAGGTTGCCCAGGTCGGATGTCGGATACGGCGAAAAGGTCAACAGAGGTTTCATGGCGGAATGTACGGGACGGATAATCCGTGTCATAAGATATATCAACAGTAAGGCTGCCGGGTCTCAGCGATAAGCATTTTAGTGCCGGGATTCGCAAATTTGCATTCTTTGGCGATGCGTCACGTCCCGTTCGCACAGCAGATCGTTTTGAGATTCATCAGAAAGACAACGCACCGGGCCTTGGACATGTCCACTTTCCTGGCATGACATTGACACGAGTTCACGTGCTAATTTCGGCTTACGCTTGGCGGCTACTTACCCATGGACACCTTCAGTTTGTTCCGCATCATCGGCCACCATCGGTGACGACATTTTCGCTCCATTCGCGCCGTGCAAAATTTAACTGGATACAAGTGACTATTTACGACGCTGGCGCCACTCTTTCATGAACTTCAGCCACTCGCCGCCTTCAGTCCGGCCCTTACTAATCCAACGGTCCCGCTCCCCCGCGACGAGCCCGGCCGCCTGCCACGCTCGAAGTTGGTCGTGATAGGTGGTCGCTTTGTAGTCTGCCTTGAACACTTGCTTGAAGGCCTCATCCGTCCTCAGAGGCGGCACGTCATCCTCCAGACGACGGATGGCGTCGAATCCGGTGGCCATGTCGCACACGTATCGCCACGGCCACTCGGTTCCCTTTCGCCCGCGAGGCGCCGTCGAGAGATCCAAGGGTTGTGTAGGTTCAGGCGCAGCGGTTCCTTGTGAGGTGGATGGCCGGCCAGCGAAGATATCTGGATCGGTAGGGAAAAGCGCCGCAATTGGCGCAACAGATGCGTTGATCGCGGCGTATGACTTTGGGTCGGCAGCGAACGGAGGTAGGGTGAAGTCGAGGTCTGAATGGTGGTCAAACGACTCCGAGTCGAGTTCGTTCAGGACCGTGGAGCTGCATGACCTTGGTGGCGAGGTCGCGACGGGAGACAACGACCGCCTATGCAGCGATATGGGCGTGTTGGGGTTGTCAGCGAAGGGCGGGCTATGATATAGGTGGTTAGCGCTTAGAACGTTCGAAGCGTGGCATGTCTCACTTTGGACGGCGTGGGGTATCGCCCGCCGTAGAGTCCTCCGGAGGGGGGCGCTTCCTAACTGCACCAGGCATGCCCTCTCCGGAGGTCACGCCATGCGAACGGTAGCAGAGGTCGTCGTCGGTGAGCTTGTTCAGGTCACGCGGGGCGGTGCCCGCGGTACCCGTGTACCACACTCGCTTCTTGGAGTCGTAGTACTGGAATTTCTCTCGGTCGCAGTAAAACTCGGCGACCAGGTCAGGTATATCCTTAGGGTGGAACGCAGAAGGGTTCTCGACGCGGAACTCGAACGACTCAGGCTCTTGTCCGTCCTAGTGCATCAGAATGCGTGAGCGAAGGCAGAAGTATAAGTAAGCCGCATACGTTACCTTCGACCACCATCGCAGCGCAACATGGCGAGCTTGGGACCGCACGTATTCCTGTCGATGGCGCTCCGAGCGAAGTTCCTCGTCGAGGCGGCGTTCGGTGTCGAGGGTTGACATACGCGACACGTACGCGGCGCCAGTAGGTGTCGCGTATGAGTCCCGTTTGGGTGGTGGGCGAGAGGGCGTGGAGGCTGCGTGCACCGTCGACTCCGGGCGCTCGGAGGAGATTTCGGGGGCGGCTTGCTTACGTCCTACCTTCGAGGCCTTCGTCTTCGATGTGTCCGACGCGTGCGGTGCGTTCGGTGGCTTCGAGGCCTTCGACGTCTTCGATGCGTCCGACGCCTTGGGTGCGTTCGGTGGCTTCGATGCGTTCGGTGGCTTGGACCGTCGATCACGCTGACCTCGCCGTGGGGCGTTCTCCTCACGCTTGTTCGCTGTGTTTCCGGTCAATGAGTCTCTGGACTTATAACGAGCTGGGTGTCGCTCACGTTCGTCGGCTCTTTCGGGGTACACGACTCCCGTGCGGTGGTCGGAGACCCAACATGCGAGTGGCGTCGGGAGGAGTGGTTGCAGGTGTTGGCAGCACTTAAGGCAAACACCGAAAGTGCATTCGACGTTGACGTTCCCCGGGCTCTGGTTCCCCCTGCAGAGATACCCCGGGCACCTCGTCTTGGGACCCTGGCGGGGCCCGGGGGCTATGTCCAAGCACCAACGGAAGTACTGGCAGGGGTCCCGGAGAGTCGAAGTGCCATTGAGGCACTGTAGAGATGAACGTGGCCGTCTGAACGGGTTGTGTCTATCATATCATGGATGGACGATCGCACCTTCTCGAACCACAAATCCTTGTGCGTGGGGTCGCTCTTACCCTTGCATCGCACGGGGGCGCCTACCCGGTACCCACATGTTTTGCAGACTTTGAGGTGCGAGAGGACTTCTTCGGCCGTGGGTGATGGAGATGACATGCTCAGTGACGAGGCACAGGAGAGGGAAGTTGGGGCCCAAGCAAGGATTGGAGTGCGCGGAGGGTATTCGCACGCATCGTTTTGAGTATAAATGATTTTCGCTCATCTGTGATTGGCCGAGTTCATCACGCTCCGGAGCGAGCGGTTTAAAAGCCACAGTGAACCATCGCCACCTCATCCCGCCTCGTCTTCGCATCAGCCCGTCCTCTTGCCTGTTCGCTATCCGCATTTCTTCTACGATTCCCCCAGCCCTTCAGCAATATGTCCCAAAGCATGCATAATGTCTCCGAGACGAACACCCGCACCACGTTAAACGTCTCCAAAGCGGTCTGGTATGTGCCCTCACGCCGTCGTCGTCTTATGGGCCGTGCTCACATCGTCCAGGAACAATATCAAGGTCAACGCCTGCCGGGTAAGCCTCCCGTTCGCACTTTCCACAGGCAGGCTCCATACTTCCATGGCTGATCCTTGCCTATGCAGACTCTCTTGTCCGCCTGGACGGAGAAAGCAGTTCACAACAAGATGAAAAAACAGCCGGCCATTGATGAGCTCTCTCAAGGCGGCGTCACGGTCGACTTCAACCGTGTGTTTGGTTGGCGCGATCAAGGCATCGCCGACCCCGGTGAGGAACCTCTGGACGACGTTCCGTCACGCGAATGGGCAGTTGATCGTGCCTTCTTCATGCTGATCAATGACGATTTGATTACGCTGGACGCCCTCATGGTCAGTCACATCAATGGACCTCCTCTGCATCATGTGACCTCATTTCTTGATTTCGTCTGCAGGGCATCGAGGACCTCGGGCTCGGCCGGTTTGCGCAGAAGCCGTCCGGGGAAAATACCCGGGCGTCTCAAGGCGGCCCGGCCACCTCGGTCGAGCTCAACGTCGACGCGTCGACCACATACAGTCCGATGACCGACCTGTCCCAGAGCTCTCAGCTTAGCTCCTCTGTAGCAGGCGAGACCCGCGGCACCTCTCCTGCTGGTCCCTCGGGCATGCTGATGCCTGCACCGTCTAGCGCATCCACCAAACCCTCTACATCTCAGGTCTCGGAGTCCAGCGCGTTGGGCAGCCCTCAGCATGGCGCGTCCACTACGCCCTCTGACAAGTCCCTTCCCCCGGTCCTCCTGGCCGCTCAGGCTGCTGGCCCTTCCTCGTCAGCGGTAGGGCCTGTGCTTTCACGCGAGAACCCGGTAGCCGGCCCGTCCGGCGTCTCTGGCAAACCCCAGCTCGCCATGTCTGCCACGCCCCTTGTCGATCCCCTTGCCCCACATGGCACCTCGAACACAGCCGTGCAGGGATCTGTCCCCTCTGATGCCCTTGCCGCGCCAATCGCATCAGGAGGCTTCTCGACCGCCCTGTTCTCTCTTCCTTCAGTCATGCCGTCCAATGGGGTGCGTACACGGGACTTGTCACATCCTATATCCGCAACTAACACTCGCTATTTCCCAGGGCCAGACCGATCCTTACTGGCGCATCCTTGCGGAAGGTATACAGCGCTGCGGTCTGGTAAGCCTTCATCCACTAGTCTCGTCCGGCTGGGCTCATCCTGCATTCAGACATCTGTTGACGGCACGGCCCCGACATTCGATGTCCATGGTATACTATCTCCTCAGGTAGAACGTCTCGTTGCGAGGGGGAGGATTGCGTTGGTTGGACATGACCGTCGCCAGTCTGGTCACGGTCATGCGGGCACAACATTCCTTTCCATCATCAATGACGTGCAGCTGTCTTACCTTCCTGGCACCGCCACTGTCACAGCTTGTTCGAAGAGCATCATGGACGCCTTCTTGCTGGAGCCAAGGCTCCAACATGGTATGAATTAGCACATATCTGGCCAGGCTACCGACTGATGGCCTTTCGTGACAGACAACTTGCTGCTCACCATGCCGATCGGTGTCGACCGTTTCACCATGGACTACACCATCGGCCGGATCGCGGCAGATGGCTCGGTCCACTGTACAGCCGTTGCCGAGGTGCCGTTGTTCACGCTCGCGCCCTCCAGCCCGACAGTTGTGTATCAGGGGATACGCTTCGGGACTTCGTTCCAGATCCTTCCTGTACGTGAAAATGATCATTCTCGGCGTACATTTGGAGCTTAGCGTAACCCACAGCTCGGGTCGGGAGCCCCGGTTCCCGGCCCGCCCGCCGAGCCTCAATCATCGCATAGCCAGGCACCGCGCCCGCAGCGAGCTCGTGCCAAGAAGACTTCGCACGCTCAGCAGCGTAAGCAGCCGGCGAAGAAGGTTTACACGAAGGACGAGGTCAACGAAGCACTGGCAGAATGGCTCGAGGTAGCCGATGATGGCAAGTGGGCCGAAGACAAGACGGTCAAGCTCCTGAAGACCACGAAGGACGACACGTATCCTTTCGAATCGGTGATGGATCAAATACACTGCATGGTAGACATCGCCAACATCGAATTTGCTGCCCTCGATGCTCCTGCCGCCTGCGCGGGAAAGCCGATCACCAAGATCGCCATCGGCCTCTTCGTCGACCGCGGCGTCGGGTGGATCAGCAACTGCTTCAAGGTCAACCGTCTCCTCGTGCAGCATGCAGCAGACCCCCGCGTCAAGAAGTTCATGAAGTCCCTTAAGCCCCGGGCGATCGGGGTGAGGACCATCCTGGACGGCCTTACCGAGATCTTGGGGGAGCCTGGCCCTGCGGACAAGGGTAAGAAACGCATGCGAGAAGAGGAGGGCGAGGGTCCCTTCGAATCGGACACTTCTGGTTTGGGGTACAACGAGGTATCCGATTAGGCTTAGTCTACCACTTGTCTTTCATCTAACTGTGCGAATGCCACTGGCCCCGGTTATTGCGACATCTCATCATACAGACACTCATCTGATAAGTTGCTGTGGGATTGAGATTATACTCGTTCATTCAACACGGTGCATAGATGCAGTGTGGCTACATATGCGCCGCCACCGATTAGCCATCTCAGCATAGTCACCAAAAAACCACTGAAACTTGATGGTGGTGTAAGTCTTTGCAACAAATGATAGCGCGGCGCGCTGAGCGATCCGTCGCATAACATGAATGAGCATTGACCGGAAACTACAACTATTTACCAATTAAACGCACTACGCTAGACGCTGCGTGGATCTGCGCGCGTCTAGCTGAGAATGATGTCTTCCAACGTCGAATTCCGGACACGTCTACGACACGTCGTGAGTCGATCGTTCGATCGCGTGCGGTGTGATGAGGATACTCACTGATGCTCCGACTCCCCCACGACGATTTGGCCCTTTATCGCGGTGGTAAACGGTCCATAACTGAGGGGCTGTAGCAGGACGGAAGTCTCGGACGCGGACTCGCGGAGGACGTAGTCGCCGCCTGCGCAGTTGAGGTCGCACTCTCCGCTTGGCATGCGCCAAACCGCCGTCGTGCCATAAGGGGTAAACCCCAAGTGCACCATGACCCCGTGGTCAATCATGTCCGGCGCAAAGAACTCCACCATGGAACCGGCATCTCCGAAGAAGCGTGTCTGCCCAGGGCACTGGTGCCTAGCGCGTAAACACGTGGTGTTCATCAGCTGTTCGTGGTCGGGCAGGCCCCAACCCCCCAAGGCGTCGTGGAGCACGAACGGCACCGGTGGAAACGCAACGACGGCTGGCCATTGCGATTGTTCGAAACCGCCGAGCTCGGTGATTCGCGCCACGCGCTCCGCGTCCTCGTCGTTGAGATACGGAAGGTCGGGCACGACGGCGCGTCTGTTCATGGTGAGGTCGCGGTACGCGGAACCGAAAGAGTACGCGTCGAAGTAGTTGAATAGCGCCGTTGTCGGATAGGTCGTGATTGGTGTGAGGGGGGATAGGGTGTGCGAACATATGACACGGATGGTGCGCCCGGTCGGGGAGTTGAAGACGTACACCGTGGGGCGGCGGTCGTCCAACGGCGGCCATTCTTCGTAACTGATGGCGCGCGAGACGGCCTTGTGCTGGTCGAACCAGCTAAGGAGGTCTTCGCTACATGAGTTCTTCACACAAATCTCCAGCGCGTCCGTCAGGAGCCCGCGGTTTCGCGCGATGAAGGCCAACGCCGCCTCCCCACTGATCACCGCTTGGGTCCATTTGAGGTAGTCGAGCAAGTCTTGGGTGTAGACCCAGTAATGATGGAGAATCGCGTTTCGCTCCTTCGTCAAGGCATCTGAAACGCGGTCCCGGAACCACGTACAGGTGCCTCCCAAAGCGAGCAAGCTTGCCATCGTTAGCGACTCTTCGATTAAGCGTTGAAGGTCCTCCGGAATGCTACATAGGACCAGTCAAATAATGGTCATTCTGTATGTCGCAGCATGCGAGAGTCGTACGTACCTCGCAAGCTTGCTAGGGATGGCCATGTTGCCTTGCAAGGTGAATGGAAACGCAGAGCAGCTTGTTGAGCGTACTCTCTGTGCGCCAGGTTCAACGCCCAGCCACTTTGATCAACGTGCACGATGAGATCGTACTCTTGTCGCGATGTCTCATGTCTGCCCCGGGAGTATCATCGGATGTTTCCGTCGCCTCGCGCACCTGCCTTGCAAGGAGCGGTCATCTCGTTCATGACCTTTACGCTACCCCTCTGTCGCCGTCGCCGCACTTCCACACCTCCCAATGCTGAAGAGAAAGCGTACGTCTCACTTTGCATCCGCGCGCCTTCGCCCCTTCACTGGAGACGCCGCCATTCCCCTTGCTGAGCGGAAGACAGAGCCCCACGACGCCTCATCTACAGACGCGAACGATGGATGTTCCGTCGGCATCCCACGCCCCCACGGTCATTATCTCTTCGGGATCGACGAGTCGTTGGTTGATGTTTCGAGGCGAGTTTCTTGTAATAAGTATTATTACAGTGCGTATACTTACATGTCGTTGTAGCATGCTCATCGAACTTATGGATAAGCGCGTCGGTGACGACTTTGGAGTATACCATCTGCGCGACGTCCCCGCAAACGCAGTCTGGAGCCGAACCAACACTCTCGTAACGCCTGCCGATCACGCGATCATCATCGTCGCTTTTGGGAGCCTTTCGGCGGTCGATCTTTCCATCAACCGTGGTCATCCCACCAGCCTCAGGATCGCTATTGAACTCCTTCGCCTGGTGGATATGGACAAATTGCACATGATCACCTGTTTGGCCGACTCTAGAAGACGTGCGTACATGCTCACTTTTTCATTGATGGAATGATACTCATGTAGACACAGACCTCAAGCCGCGCATGTTGTCCGCTCGACGGATCTCTCCCGATCCCCGCTCGAGAATCCTCAACGTCTATGATCGCACGGGCTCCGAGCAGTCGACGCACAACTCTAACTTGATAAGCGTCAATCATCTTCTCGGTGGGGATGTCGTCCGACTGGAGATGCGGTGTGTGCGGGTCCGGGAGGGTGTACATTTCCGGCCCGACTTCAAGTTGAAGTCGGTCCAGCTGGTGGCAGCCATCCCACGCAATGTCGATGTTAGGCATTAGGTGACTTCCTCAATCCTCAGACATTTGTACATTCCAGTATGAGGCATACCGCCCCGAGTCCGTGCCTTCCGTCAGCCAGCAATGTTACCGTTATGCTTCGATCTTTCGGTACGCCTACTTGGCGCAGTCGACACACTGATAACATTCTGCCGTCGATGACAAAGCGGTGCTACTGATGACCTCAACCTGCCTCCTGGACGTCACGCGCGCGAGGTATTACGTTGCCTCCGTGACCGTTCTGTTGCGAAGCACCTCGCGCGCCCTCTGCACAACAAAAATCGGAAGATCAAAGCCGGGGCTCGCGCCCGCGAGAACTTGCTATGGTGGAGCGTGAGTGCATGACGGTTGGGATGGGATTTGATCACCTACGGGAATTCGTTCCCGTACCCACGTGAGAAGGAAGCGTAGAAGGACGTCATCCTTGATGGGCTTCGAAAACGTGAAGTGACGGCCTACTTCGCCGAGAAGAAGGTAAGCCTTCATGAAGTCTGGCCACGCGGCCCGCCGCGCGGGCTGGACTTCGGCTTGCGCAAACCAATGCAGGGTGCGACACAACGTCCAGAGGAGCAACCACTGCTGATAGTTGAGTGCTCGCGCTCCTGGCCATTGACGGATCAACTGCCAGGTGGTGGCCCAGGCGTTTCCCTGCTGGGCCGCTTCCTCTGAGGTGTAGGGTAGCATGATCTGAAGGTCCGTATGGCTGAGATGCCCCCTGGTTTTGCGAGCGAATCGACTTACGAGGAGCGGGTGCGTAGCATCTTGCCTAAGTTCCAACTTGACAAGACCTTTTTCCTCGCTGAACGGCTCTGTTCCTACTGAGCTTAAGTAGAGCACGGCGGGAGCGAGAGGAGGAATAGGCGGAGTAGGCGCGGCTGTGGCCATGGGGCAAATCCAGAGAGTCTGCACATTGGAGATGCATGTGCGCCCTTTTTATGTTGTAGACGGTGATATCTTCTCGGTCGTCAAAGTGCATACAACCACTCGTCGACATCTATCCAAACCTCCTTGCGACGTAAACAGATCCCTTCTTAGCCTACACATGCCCACAAGTCGAACTTCGGATGACAAACTTTGGTAGCCTCCCAAGTGCAGATTACGCTGTATAATTGAATGTGTTGGGTCTGCCATGTAAGGTGCGAGGCGGGCCAGGGAAGGTTATAATATTAATCTGATTGTATCCGTCAAACTCGAAAGCGTGTCATAATATACGAGATATTAGGTAGTCAGTGTAGGGCCTGTCGTGTTTGCCTTACACGGTGCAAACCCCATAAGGCAAACCAAATGATGAGGCAGGTGATGACTCATCGGGCAGGCGCCTATGAAAAATGGAAATATTGTCAATCCGCTATTAGCTTGCTCCTTTCCGAATTTTGTTATCCGCTGCCTACAGCTTTTCCCATCACGCCGAGGCAA
Organism: Ganoderma lucidum; assembly: GCA_019426095.1. Classification (NCBI taxonomy): domain Eukaryota; kingdom Fungi; phylum Basidiomycota; class Agaricomycetes; order Polyporales; family Polyporaceae; genus Ganoderma; species Ganoderma lucidum. Next base: position 265,444 of record JABWUW010000020.1, read on the forward strand.
GACATATATCAACTTGATTAGGACCTCCGCTATAGCCTAGCTGATAGGCCGTCAAGGAAGGAGAGACACAAGCGCCGGAGTGTGCTGCAGCGCGCGCTCAGGGGGTATATTTAAATGTGATCGATACCCATAGATGTTTTGAGGTCGAACGTTCATCATCCGACGACGACAGCTACAGCACCAGGTTCTCTACAGACCGTTTTCCGACTCGTCCAGCAAACACTCATTTTCAGCCTTCGGTTTTGGGAAGTGCGGGCGTTGCTGCATCAAGGTATAGTGAACATCGGGTGCACAATTCATGGCCTCTGATGTGTGGCAGTAGGAACACATTGTGCGATCTGTAAGACGAGCTTTCAAATTTCGCCATGACGTTGTACACAGACAACTGGTACGTGATCGCGACAAAACGCATGAGCAATGGTGGACTAAACATCTTATCGCGATTGATAAGGCGGCAAAACCTCCATACGTTTTCCGACGAGAAGGGCCTCATATTCACGGTCACCAACGCGCCCCCCATCATTCCCCACATAGCCACCACGATCGATCCAGAAACGCTAGCCACCAGCTCCATAGGTGCCTTGCGACGTCCTCAGCTCAACATCGGCCGATACCCAGAAATACCATTTCTTCTGCGCTCCATTCCCTTCGGAGACCCACTCCTGTCGCGTCTGTGTGCAAGTCCAGAAAATTTGCCACCCGTTCAGTATGCAGGAGGATGGGCGCTGCCCGATGACATTCGTAAAGCCTGGATCCAACTGGAGAAGGGCCTGCTCTACGTCTCGGACCTCCTGCTGACATCTTCCGAACAAAGTTCATGCGGGACGTCGGTGCGATACGCGATCCGCGACCAGCCGCATTGGCCACCTCCGGAGGACTACGGATACCGGAAACTCCACAGCAGTGGCGAAGCGGCCCAGACCTCCATCCGCGGCGCTCACACCGCATTTCATTTACTCGTCGCGCGCTGCTCTTTGGCTGTGGCGCTCTGGCTTTTTCCAGGTCCGCGTGATGGGGAAGTTCATAATGTACGGACCAGCCACTACAACTACTCGAGCGATGAGAGTGTGCCGGACTGGGTCGCATTCCTCGTCAAAGAGGGGGTGCCGCCCTCCTGGATCGACGCCGTGGCTGACTCCATGATCTGCGACTTCTCCCTGAATCAACGCGTCGGAGCCGTGTTCGATCCCAACGATCAACGCTCGCTTCCTATCCTTCCCGTCCTTCGCGCGGCCAACGTTCCCGTGTTCGTCTGGTGGCGTAACGTAATGCAGGTCAGGAACATGGCCGAATTCCCGTTCATGAAGCCCTTCGTTCCGTACTCACCCCAGGACGTTCACCTGGCTCTTGATCAACGCCCCGCCGGCCAACCGCGCGTCATGACACTTTGCCGCGAAGGGAACGTCTGCCCCTGTCCTGACTATTCGGCTGTAGACGACATCATGCCCCCTTTCGGTCCATTCCAGCTGCCGGGTGAGACGAGGGCGGAGTTCTTCTCTCGCCGCGAACGGTTTCTTCCGGATCAGCGACGGCAGGAGACCAGCCACCAAGCCGTGTGGCGTCGACAACGCATGACGCACGCAGAGTCAGGGTTCCCGCCGTTTCGCCGTTCCCGCGTATACCTCTGGGTGAAAGCCAAAATCCTTTTCCCCGATTTACCTCCTCGGTGGCGCGGTGTGCACTATCGCCACCCCATGGCCCCCGCCGCGTACAGGAGCTTATGGATGATCCACCCTGCTGGGTACCGGAAATACAATCCGTATTTTGACGAATGGGATCTGTGGTTTCCGCCCTGGTGGGAGCAGTCCGAGGATGACACTACATCGGACTCATCAGTAATCCGCACCATCGCCAAGGCCACCCCACACCTTCCCGCACCGGCCGTGAGGCTGCACGCAACTCCGGCTGAGAAGGCGGAAATTGCCAACGTCCTGTGCGCCGACGACACCCTGCGGATTGCCGCCCCAGATGGGGACGAGATGTACGACGTGGAACCGCAACTCAGCTATCATCTCAGTTCCTGGTACGGTATCACCATCGCCGACACCCGCAAATTTACGGGGGTGGACTATCATTCTTGGGCAGATCGTCTACCGCAGGTGTTTAGCGAGCAGCACGCGAACATCCCGCAGGCCCCGGAAATGCGGGCTCTCATTGCCGGTTGGGTCTCCGCGATGTTAAAGAGCGATTTGCGGTCACGAGCACTCGAGCACACTTGGGACCTCGACCCACGAAATTCGACCCGTCTAATGCGAGACGGTACGGTCCGGTCCGCCCTCTCAATGGACCAGGTACGGGCACCCTCCCACATCCAAGAAACAGACGACATTGTCCACTGGGTCGTCGTCAAGTTTCGTAGAAACCCTGAATCGCATCCGTGGTCCATCCTCACGAGTGCAATGGGCGCCTTGTTGCTCGCGCGCCGACTGCGTGAAGCGGACTCGAGCAAGGACACTCTTTCCGTTTTAATGTCCGTCGGGGTTCCATTCCGGACCGGGATTCATCTCGAACGCACCCCTCCACCCTTTTATGCCCTTCCGATTCCCTCGATGAGAAGGTTGTTTCCGCCGTGGCGGAAGAAGGGGGATCGTCCGACCGTCTCCGACTATGATTCATACTGTCAGCGCGTTCTGGAGATTGCCCATCGTCCGCACGCTCGCGCCGCATGGCTGAAGGGCGGGATCGTGTGGCGTATCATGCACCATGTGACGGGTAGGGAGTCCCCTTTTGCGGACGTGGGGGGGCCCTCGGACCAGGTCGATCACCACGTTCCCGTCACCCTCGAGGATGGAGGGGCTGCGTACTACGACGATGGGTTGTCGCTTCGAGAGCTCGACATCATTGCGGGTGTTGTCAAGGTTTACACAGGTACTTGGGTCGACGTGACGCACCGCCGCGTACGTTACTAACACTTGGCATGATAGGGAATCGCAGCCAGACAGAAGATGCATCATGGTGGCCCAAACACTCAGCGTGGGTCAAGGCACCCGCATACACCGGTATATGGACCTCGTAGCAGGAGAATTGGTTCAGGTCACGACTGAGTGCCATTGCTGCTGGCAAGGAGAGGCCTTTGAACGCAAGCGAATGGAAGGATAAGCTGAAGGGATTTAAGAAAGCAGGAGATCTGGCACAGCGCGTGGAGAAAGCTTCATGGGACTTCACTTTCCGCAACTTTGTCCAGGACGATGTAACGGCTGCACGGGAGCAAGACGAGACGTGACGTTGACAACCTGTATGATGTAGCACAATGAATGATTAATGAGGACTCGGTTGATGCTTAACGCGCCCCATCGTAATTATTTGAGAGCACGGATCGCGATACGTGCAATTGTACTTTTGTCCATTTGTGATGTATGTCTACGTGATAGTTCCTAAACATACAGAGGACAGAGAGCTCTTCAACAGGAACCAGCCGAGGACGGCAGCGTTTGGACTCCAGCGCTGCCACAGTGACTTCGTTGTGAATGATGATCATCTCATCAAGGAAAAAGTTAAAATGCACTTCAGACATCTCCCTCACCACCGGGAGAAATTTCCCTATCCAGACGTTGATTTGTTCACATACCGAAGAGTTGAATATCCACTTCTGGTCATCGCCAACAAGCTCGGGAAAACCGGCCGGGTTGCAGTGTTCTTGGCAGTACTCGTGATCCTCTTTGTGCTTGTTGACAGCGTGGAACACGTCCACCGGGAATGCCATACGGAGCAGATGGTCGTCGTCGACGTTGACCAGGTGCGCAAGCAATTGGCAGTTGTTGTCGAAGAACAAGAACGATGGTAGCGCGCGGGGGAAATGACGGGGAAAGGTCGCATTGATGAAGAGCTGATGACATGATGAGCAGCGATTCCCCCCGAGAAGTGCTGACTCACCCGTTCATTAGGAAGTGATTCGGCTTCGTAAAACGTCGCCCTTGAAACAATAACCCCGCATGGCCGCACAAGCAACTGCTCGTTGTGTGTCCAGCGGCGGGTGAGCGATGTCTTCAATTTCGGCTCACGCGATTTGGGTGCCTTGCCCGTGACATTGGACGTGACGGCCGGATCGTCAACGTCAGGATCGTCCATCTGAGCATGCGGCCCGTTGTCCGCTGAGAGGGCTCGGATGCTTGATCCCATGTGCCTAGCCTCGAGACGGCGCTTCAGCTCAAATAGCGCGCGACCCTGCCGCCGTCTCTCCTCCTCCACAGCGCGATGGCCTGGAATGCCGCATGTCCTTGTGCCGTCGGTACAAGGTTCACTGCACCCCCCTATGGCACATATGGCGTCCAAATGTCGGTGCGTCTCACAGTGCCTATCCCGCGGAGAACGCAGACGCTCTGTGCAGTGGTATACAGAGCAACGTGGATGTCCAATGCACACACCATCCATGACGCACGCTGATATGCGACCTGTGGGGCACTCCGTTAAGGCGAGAATCAACCGGCACGTTTGGACTTACCCCAGCCCTCCCCTTCATCGGTCTCCTGTACGACAAATTTCTCACACTCGTCGCATGCATGGGCCCAATGGGGCTGTCCAATCCGACCATCTGTTCGTTGCGCGCGTTAAGCGCGGCCGTCAACCGGTCAGCCTGCTCGCCGTGATGGGGTAACTCCAAGACGGAGTGCTGTCGTCGGTGATGGAGAAGAAGGGCGTGGATGTAGAAAGCGTTCCACACAGCCTCGGATGAAAGCTTGGCAGTTCCATCGTAACCAGATTTGTGAGAGAAGTTGTAGATTTTCACGCACGCATCTGCCGACGCGCTATCCAGAACATGAGCGATCGCGTACCATGTGACTCGAGACCTGTCCACTCACTGCGCAAAGGCCATTTGATGGCGGAACAATTGTACCAACCGCTCGTCAACGTACGAGTGCATCGTAACCTCGAGGTACGCCGGGACTCCTCCGTAGTATCGACGAACTGAGCTCGTGGAGTCGGCATTGGAGACGTAGTAGTTTGGACGGTACGTGGTGTTGCAGCCTGGTGGAGTATGAACTGTAAGGGCCAGGCCTCCAAGAAGAAATGATTCAATGTACCGCAGCAGTATAACGTCATGATCCGGATAGGCAGAACACCTCTAGCACTGGAGAACAGCGTCCCAGGGAATTCCTTACGGTTACCCCCTAAAGGAAGGCCTCTTTCAGGACATGTTTCTTGAATGCAGCATCGAACAGGTGCGGTCAACACCTCCGCACCTGCATTTGATGAGCGGAGGAGTAATTTCCCAAACGTCCTCACATACCAAGGTCGAACTGAGGAGCTTGTTTGCTCAGAATGTCGTCCACCTGCCAAGCGTCGCCATCTTGGCTGGCGGTCTCGTACTCATTCATCAGAAACTCCCCAGTATGTGCCCACAGCTTGTCGACGTCTTCATAGCAGAGCGCGAGGGACAAAGCTAGAACATCCCGTATGTTGGCAGGTAGAGCCGGGAACCCTTGACGTCGCCGAGGCGCCGTGGTGACAATACGGGGCAAGAACCTCTGGACCATGTCGAAGAACCGACTTAGCGTCTGATAGTGCAACCGCTGACATAGGTCTTCGTCTGCACTAAGCCGGGAGATCAGGGTTGGAAGGGGGATCATTAGGAGACGTGTCGCATATGCGGTAAGGGTACGTTGGAATGGTACGAGGGCGGGAAACAGTGCGCTTGTCGGCAATTACCTCGACCGCTATATTTTACGTTGGAATGGTACGAGGGCGGGAAACAGTGCGCTTGTCGGCAATTACCTCGACCGCTATATTTTCCTCCGTCAACGCGCGCCGAAGTGTAAAGGTAGTGTACGTCACGGTAACAGCCCAGAATGTGGCAGGATACTGCCAGGGCGTCAAGACAAAGGTCGCTTTCGACCGGCACTCGGCCCGAACAATGTAGTCGATGTGAGGATGCGAAACATCGGACTTTGGCGACGGATGAAACCAATCGGGACATCCAACCCTGAAAGCGCGGACGGGTGACGTCGGCCGGCGTGAACGAGCGCTGACAAAGACATGTACAATCATCCAAACACACGCCGTCTGCCAAGCTGTTTTTGCGCATTGATAGTGTGACCCAATCAGCCACATGCTAACCTAAGGGGTAGCGGAATGAGAACTGCCGAACCTGTGCCCAAGGAGAGTAAGCACCCGGTGTAAATGCTGGGGCAGGGGTCCCGCTGCCCCACAGGATTGATGTCTTAAAAGTGTCAACCAATCTGCCACATGCTAAGGCCTGGGTCAGTATGTAAACGAGGATCCGAACCTGTGTCTATGGAGAGCAAGCAAGCGGCATGAACGCTGGGGCGGGGGACGCGCCGTACACCACAGGATCTATGTCTTATCCACTCGACATATGCACACAGGACGGAATCGCACACTCCTCCCATACGCCATACGTAGGCAGTCAGATGACATTGATACATAGTGTACCTAGAACGTAACATCGCCCTCACGCGGCATCTTAACCATGAGGTCGAGCTTCCTGAGCATGAACTCTACCCCAACCCTGTCGGTATCCGCGTCGATCGTGATGCTGCACCGCATGACGATCCGCACGATGTCCCCTCCTACAAGGTCGTTGACACCGCAGTGACGGCCCTTCTGCGTGGGCGACGTGCAACGTGTACGGTCGTACACGTTGATAAGCCTAGAACGATTGTCGTGGGCGGCCCGGTATGCTCGAATCACGCGAGTGGCGTCGGGGTCTACGTGAGTGTAAGCGGGTGAAGCGAGGCAGGAGGTAGGGACCCACAATCGACAAGAGAAGCCAAGTCAAAGATGCGCTGCAGACCCAGTCTGTCGGCTTCACGAAAGAGTTCGACGCTAATGCTGAGAGATGGGGCCATCCGTCGGCCAAGCATGATATTGGCAAAATCGAGGATACCAAAGGCCACGATGACGATAGCACGATCGTCGGCAGTAGCCAAATATTGCTTGTCGTTCCAAGCCATATAGCCGGGGAGGTCGGAAAGCATAACGTGCCATTCATTGTCACTGATAGGCTCGCGAAGGAGCGCATAGATCTTGCTGATAAATAGAATGAGGGAGAGACGAGGCGCGACAACGATGGACATACTTCGTCTGGTCCCGCAAGGCCTCGTCCAGGTCAAGCAGAGGGTCTGAATCCGGCTGAGCGTCGTCACCAGTTTGTGGTGAACTGGTCGTCGGCGCTCGCGACGTCCTCGCCACCCACAGCCTCATCGGCACCCACGACCTCCTCGGCATCCACGACCTCCTCTTCGTCGTTCTCGCGAATGGAAAGCGTACTGAGGTTTATGTTATCGGGCCCCTCGGTGTCACTGACCGTGTCGGGGACCTCACGGTAGTCGCAAACGGATGGCATACCAAGGTTGTTCTTCTGGGGAGTGCCCTCGCCGTTGCCGCTCGTTGATTCCTCAGTGTCAGCGGCTGAACGGGAATTGGAAGAGTATGTTTTTTTGGCCGCAGGGCGCGTCGGAGAGAGACTGGTGGGACGTGCTCTTTTGGGAGGCATAATCAGAAGGGAGTATGAAGGGCAGAAGAATGGGGAGCGAAATCGGGGGCGGCGGGGCGCAGCGGAGGGGGGGGGCAATCGGGAAATATTCATTCGTGGGGCACTTTCGGCTCTAGATAGAAGTTGCCTCCAGGACTGATAGTTTGGCTTCCGGTCCGTGTCGGCTGATCGCCGGTCGTTCGCGGTGTGCAGGAATAAGCACGCGGCGTATAGACCGCGTCACGTCCGTGCAAACCAGTGTCTTACGCTTCAACAGGTGGCACACACTCCTTGAGTACTGAGTGCTTAAGACGGCCGCGAGTTGGCAGCTTGCAACATTGTACTGATCCCTTGACGTTCCCAAGCCCTCGCATCGATACCTCTGTGTCTTTCCAACGCGCTTGACACAGGCGGCGCCGGGCGGCAGGTGCGCACGAAAGAAACCTTCTCCAAGCTCGGACGCTATCTGCACCAGCATAGTTCCGACGCGAAGCTGGCCCGACAGTGGTATGATTACTCTGACGGGCCAATCATATGTGTGTTGATTGTCTGGCAACGGCACAGCATATCTGACACCCGCGCCGTGCGCTCCACGGAATTTCTGGACACGCGTGGGTGCCACTTGTCCTGTCTTGTGGCTGTTTGTGGTGCGCTGAGGTACTTACTTACTTGACTCGGCGCGGATGATGCGTAAGTATAACGCGTGTCACGCTGCCCCATCAGGAAATGATGCGCCCAGATATCCAGTCAAAGTGGAGCCAAGCGTGTGCCGGCTGAGTAGAGATCCTGATTACAGATACAGGCACGACCGGAGGCATACGGACCGAAAGCAAGAGAGGGGTTGAACTTATGTATTATGCGCCTGCTGCCAATGGTCTCAACGCCCAGCGACCTCGCAATAACCGTCTGTCCGGAACCACCGTGACGACAGCGAAGGGGGGGACTCTCAGCGAGACTTCCGTACTCCTCCCTCCGATGAAAGAGTGCGTCTCGTGCTTCCTATACACGCCGTGGCTAACATACGCGCGCTCAGCGATCTGCGCTGACGGACGCAGCTGGCCCCCCAGTTGTTACTTCATGTCTCCCCCAGACGAACGGCTGCATCGGTCGCTCACGAAGCAATCCCGCCCCCCGTCGCCTCCCATGCCTGGTGCTGATCCGAGGTCATCGGCCGCTCGCTCTGACCGGCCGTGCGCGACCAAGCGTTCTGCATCGGGAGGCTCAGATGAGGAAGTATCAGCAATGCTTAAGGGTCGTTCAACCCCATCCGACGACGAAGTGGAGGTGACAGATGGGCCACCTCCAACCAAGAAGAAACGGCGCATCTTCTCTTCCATCGACACGCGCGTTCGACTCGCTGCTCCACCGCGTTCCAGGAGGTCGGGAGTCGGGGCGCGACCGTCTACTCTGGATGACGACGATGTCGTGCTCATCGAGAAGCCCTCGGCCGAGTTCATGCGTCTTGTTTCGGAGAAGCGGCACGCCACCCGGACTTCCGCGCACTCCGATGATGTTGCCATCTTGGACGATCATGGTATAGGGTCTAGCTCGCGAGCCCCGGTGTCGCCTGCGATCCCTGGAGCGCCTGCACACTCTCCCCGAGCGTTTCCGAAGCCGAAGGGACCTTCAGATGACGAGGTGGAGGTTATAGAATATTCCACCATAGTTCCAAAGCGACGGGTTTCGAACCTGAACGGGAAGGAAGTCATCGACCTATCCTAGTTTGTGTATAGTTTAATTTATCGTGCATTGTGTGCTCGTGATTGACCGCTGCTGTCTCTGCTCTATGTATGATGTAGTTCAGAGCCCGAAGTACGCAGGAGTAGGAGGAACAAACACAGGTCGACTACATGCCCTCGCAATATATGCGAGACTATCGAGTGGAAGAGCGGCGAGCGAAGCAGCCACGCCGGGGAGGGGACGGAGCATGCCGCGATTACGTGCCGGCGCCACCATCAAGTCGCAGCGAGCTGGTGTTGACATGAAAGGACAGTCCATTTGGCTTTCATGTCGGCAGTCCAAGTGTATGCCCCAGTTGATTCCACTTGTTGACGTGTCCTCCGCTGATAGCTGGCACTTGACGTATTTGCCGCCCTCTGTGGCGCGCCGAGGATTCTGGCAGGTCATTCTATCTGTTTTGGGTAGTGATCCGCGGGCGCGCAGCCACATGACGAGCGGGACATGCGGAACCCGCAGGAATGATCTCGAGGCCACTTCACCTCTGGAAGAGCGCGCTGCTACTATCAGTGCCGCTTGGTAGTCGCAGCGCGCTCACGGTACCATCTTCATGGTACCGGTGCCTATTATACGAACCTCGGTGTTCACAAACTGGGGTGACGGAATTGAAGACGGGCGAAGTATGGGAGCCGTGTGGGAGGCTATGCGCGTGACCGGGGATAAGTACGGTTGGTTTCGGCCGCACATTTTATAAATACATACGTCACAGTGCCAAGGTCGAGAGACGAACTATACCATTACGGCAAGCGTCGGCCTTTGGTGAGGCCTGTCAACAAACGAGGATGAGAATGCTGGTCGTGCCGGCGGGGAAGTGGCATGAAGGACGTAGGTCATACACTGCACCAATTGACATCGGCATGATACCCGCAGAGACCCCACAGGGATGGCGATAACAATGCAACAGACGGTATAATAGATGTCTACTGCCTATATACATGATTTACCTACATATCATACCAAAGTTCGAAACAGCAGAAAATAGAAGGCAGTGTTGCCGGCGCAAGACACGCCCGTGTCAAGGCCAAGGGCATTGGCCCAACGGCGCGCACTCCCCAGGGCCAGCGACGGCCGACGCAATGCAAATGAAGTGTGCTGCCGGCGCAAGACACCCCCGTGTCAAGGCCAACAGCATGCGCCCCACGGCGCGCACTCCCCAGGGCCAGCGACGGCCGACGCAATGCAAATGAAGTGCGCCGCCAGCTCAAGACACCCCCGTGTCAAGGCTGACGACGTGCGCCCCACGGCGCAACACCTCGATAGGCCAGCGCATCGCGTCAGAGTGTGCTGCCGGCGCAAGACACCCCCGTGTCAAGGCCAACAGCATGCGCCCCACGGCGCGCACTCCCCAGGGCCAGCGACGGCCGACGCACTGCAAATGAAGTGCGCCGCCAGCTCAAGACACACCCGTGTCAAGACCGACGACATACGCCCCACGGCGCGCACTTCGAGAAAAACAATTTCAAGAAACTGATTTAAAGCTCACCTGGATATCCAACTACGTCTCCGAAAGGCAAGCTCAAGAGATGGGGAGTCCAATGAGAGACGACTGACGGGAAGAGGGGATGGCAGCTGAAGTGAGGTGGCAGAGTGGAAGCAGGCTGATATCGGAGCCGCCCGTGAGCGGGATCAACACTCCCAACCGAGTTGAGCGACAGCCGCCGTCGGCCCGACGTGTGCTGGCAAAATGTCCTTTGCGCGTCACCGTGCTTCTCGCGGCGACTCGCACATCCTCTGCTTTGAAACTTCCTCAATCAGCCCGACTGGCTTTCCAAACTCCTGTTCTTCTTAATGGCGCGCACCAAGCAGACGGCACGGAACAGCACAGGTGGCAAGGCGCCCCGAGCCGCACTCAGTACGTCGTCCGTCCGTGTGTGACCGCTGAATCGACTATTAACTTTCACGGTCATAGAAGCGGTGTCGTCTGCGCCTGTGACAATTGAGAACACGTCCATAGAAGATGGAGGCTCCATACGGCGCAAGAACCGTAAGTACAGTTCCACACTCTAGCATCATTAATATTAAGTCTGTCGCAGCCCCGAGGAATGTGCAAAAGAAACGTGTCACCCCGATGCAGGACACGGAGGAGAGCAACTCGGAGATGGAACGGCAGCGTGAGAAAGGAGGAAACAAACGTGCCAAGCCGATGGAGGTGGAGGAAAAGAACCCGCAGCGGGACCCGCAGGCTGGACTGCAGGCCGAGTCGCACGAGGAAACGGCAGCTGAGGAAGGAGGCGCAGAGGGCGACGGCGAGGATGAGGTGGTGCCCGTCTGCACGTCATGGAGGATGCCCAAGGAGAAGGACCCGACAGGACCTATCAACTACAACGAGAAGTCTGACATTGTAAGTACGCCCTCGAAGCCCGCCCCCGCGATAACATGGTGACGTCCTCGCAGTTTTGCTTCGCCTGCGGTAACGGGGGTAAACTAATCGCCTGCAATGAACATGGTTGCGGCCGCGTGATGTGCCTCTCGCACGCTCCGAGAATTCAAGCGTTGTCGAAGGCTGAGCTCGAGAACCTCCACTTCCGATGCCCATCGTGCCATATCATGATGGCTCGTATGGATGCGAAGCAGGAGGAAGAAGAGGTGAAGACTGAGCCGTCCCGTCCGGCAAAGGGCAAGCAACCGCCCAAGGACAAGCCGGCTACTCCGTACTATGTGAGTCGTAACATGAAGGCAAGCATACACACCATTCTGATGAATAGCAGGGTCTCTACTGGCCAGCTACCGGAGAGCCCTACTTCCGAGAGTTCGTGAAGCTGGACACGCCGTCGACCCGTCCCCAGCACAGTCGAGTCGACACCAGGCCCCTCATCATCCTGAACATCCGGCTCGCTACCCTACGCGAGAGGAGTTCCCCCGCGAAGCTTGTCTATAACTTACTAACCCCGTGGTTTGACGGACCAGCACGGGAGTGCCTTCGGTACATCGACCTGCCGTTCAACGTGAGGCAGGAAGACCAGGCGCCGAAATTTCGCGCTAGGGTGAACAAGCACCTTAACAACCTAGGAAAGTACGTAGTTCAAATGGCTTTTTCAGCTGTTACTGATACATTGCAAAGACTAACGAACGCGCGCATTGTTGTGTTCGTATATACCCACTCGCACGACCACACGGGGGACTTATACTACGGAGACCACTATTCCTCCCCGAGCGTCGGCATGGTACGTTGTCTGCACCCTTTCAAATGAGCCGAGCTGAATGGGCCCGACAGTGGTGGAATGATATGATCACTCCCAAGCTCACCCAAATAGCCTCACAAGATGGCAACGAGCTGTGCGTGGGCTTGCTCGCATGCGGGGCGCTTGTCATGCACGACGACGCCCGCACGGAGCTCATGAAGGCACTCAACGGGTGAGCACTTCTTCAACTCCACATGGATTGGGCTGACGAGAGTCGCTAGGATGCACGTCAAGCATGCGTTCGGTTTCTCTACGAAGGAGCTGCAACCCACTCTGACGACGCTCTTCTTCTACGCTTTCGTCCATCACGTACTCATCGAGCGCACACCTCTCACACAGCACAACATCGCCACGCTGCTCGACCATGCCGTCTTTATCGCCCGCCACACGCCCCTCTTCCACTTCTACGTTGACACTAAGGCAAAGTGGTCCCTGGGCGAGCCCGCGACGAGAGAGCTCACAGTGGTGGAATACAAGTGGACTCATGAGACGATGCGCCCCGATGGCCAGGACATCGGTCTCCAGTGCCCGGGATGTGGTTCTCTCGGGTCGAGGGCCGGGAAGAAGAAGATTACGAGCAAGACTGATCGCCGCGTGGTGATCTGGTGCAAGAGGACGGACTGTGATTGGCAAGAGACATATACCATAGCCGAAAACGTTCGGGACCTGAAGACAGGAGAGAACGGAGTGTGGACCGCCCGTCCTTTTATGACTTCGAAGTAACACATCCCGCGCGATCTAAGCATTGCGCATGTTTTTGTTTTACGTGAGATGGTATCTTTACGTAGTGTATCGCGCGACGTAACGATTACTGGTATGTGTGCTACGTTCCGCCAAACCCCTCAGTGTGTGCTACATTGGCCTGTTCCTATTAGTATTCCACCGCGCACCACTATACGAGCCGCGTAACGGCATGCCCCTTCCATATACACTGGCATGATCGTGTCATCCTCCACATCGCGCATCCGGACATCGAGGTCAGAGGTGGCGCGCGATCCATCCTCTCGAGCTGCACAACCCCATTACATGGGGGCGGTCGCTCCTCTGGAGGAGCTCGCCATGGGGTTGGGGACTCGTCAGGCACAGTCCGACTCCCGGAGGAGTTTGCATATGCGAACGACAGCCAATGTCTAAGTAAATAAGACTGTCGGCGCCAGCTATCCCTGTTGGTGAATCCGCGCAAACCCATCCTGTTGTATAAAATCTCATGGCTCCGCCCGAGGTCCTCAACCCCGCCCGCCCTCTCTCCCACTATCATCTTTAGTGTCCAGACCAGCGCGTCATCCCATCCGATATCTGACGCAATCAAAGGAGCTTCCGATGATGGAACAGCACCCTCGAGGTGGATCACGACGTGATCAACGACGTGCCTAGCCTAGCGGACTCAAGGCGGAGCCGTGCGCGCAACAAGCGCGATGGACGGATGTCGAGAAAGCCTCAACAGCCGTGCGAGGTACGCGCCCACGTGTGAGCTCCAAGTCATTTCATATCTATATACCACATCCTCCCGGAGAGAGATCACGAGTGCCGTGCGCACTGCGGGAGATAGTTTACTGAGTGCGGAAAGACCTTGGTCTGCAAAACTGCGCAAAGCGCATTTGTGGTGTCCCCATGTTGATCTCGGGGTTTCTTCGCAGCGGGCCGTTTTGGTCAATGGTATCCGGCGATCAACAAGGGATGCAAAGAATGATTCGGTGAGGATTGACAAGCCTGATGTGATCTAAAGCATGGCAAAGACGTAGACATTTTCAACGGGAACGAAAACATAATGGAATAAGTTCGCGAAGTGGCTATAGATAATCCACAGACATAGTGAACCCCCCACCATGTATGCAAGCGCATACATAGGAGGGTATGCACCAGTGGCCTCGGCAACGGCCTCGACAAACCATGGTACGTCGTAGATACTACAACGGCGGATGCATCCCCATGCGCTAATAGCCCATGCAGGGATAATCCCCCCCATGGGCCCCACACGTGACGGTCCGCGCGGGGAATCTCGCCCAGCCTTCGCTCGCGGGGCACGTCCGGGTAAGTACGTTCTTTCTGCCTCGCATAGGCCGCCTCTCCATCAGTGTTTGTCGCCCGCCCAGTTTTCGCCGCCCTCCACGTCCCCGACGCGACGGCCTCCATCCGTCCTCACCCCATCATGGCGCTCGGAGGCCGGGTCCTGTTCCGATCCCGCCCTCTCTCTTCGGTGCAGGTGGCGGTCTGTCACGTGTGCGCGCCATGGGAGGGATTATCCCCTCATGGGCAATTAGCCCATCAGGCTCCATCCCCCGTTGTAGGGCCCTCGTAGTCCTGAAGAACATCTGCCAAAAATCTAAGTACTTACCACACGACTGTTGCTACCAACACGCGAAGATAATATCACAATCTGTTAGAAGCGTATGTTTTTGACCTCGAGAAGGACGCCCCGCGCGTCGGGTGGGCTGGAACGAGGGACACACTACGGGACAGTCCGCCCTGTTCCTATCACCTGGGCGCATCAACGAATGATGCGTCCTAAGATACTAACTGCACATGGAACTTGTGGAGCTCTGGCGCTTTTCTGCCATATGTACTACTTATGTTGTAGCGGGAAAGCGGCGGGATGGTGGTTGAGCATTACTTTTTTTTTTTGGTTGCTATGGGGAGACATCCTCTATATATAGTAACTGTGCTCCTTATACTATAAGGTATATTAGTGTAGTCGTCTAACACGTCTTCTCTGCTTTCACGCTCACGTTCGCCGGTTCGAATTTCGCCCGCTCTCTTTTTTATGAGACCTTTCTGGCCGTATATTCACGGTCAACAAACTTGGCGCGCAGCACGTCTCATATTCACTCGCAGCCGCCGAATCGACTCTACGGAAAGCACATAGTAATTTATAGAACCTGGGGTACACGATACTTTGGCGGTGACAAAAGCCCTGTCTCGCACTGTGCTGTCAACACATCTTAGTTAGTGCGTGTCAGTTTAGTGTGTTAGATCTAGCTCCATTCTCGTGCGCGCCCAGTATCGATACGAATCGGGACAAATACACTGCGTGTCTGGAGAACTACACTGGATGGGCACACAGTCGCCGGTATGTGCGCCGGCCCGCCCCGTGTGTCCGTAAGCCCGTATAGTAGGCAGCTAGTAGGCATACCTTGTGCGCGCAGTGTTCTGTTGCGTGTGCCCGCGCACTACAATTAGTATAACGATGGGAGCACTGCGTGTCTTTCTAGGCAACAATGCAGCCCTGTGCCCATACTTTACGTGTGTGCACCGTCCCGCCGCGGGATGATGACACTTCTTGCCATGTTGGCGTGAGCTCGCGCGAGGGGCACAGCACGCATCTGCGTGTGCGCACAGCATTGATGCGTGTCATGACAGATCCGCTCCGTGTCAGCGAAACAACGGGGCGTGTATGTACGCTCTGCCCGTGTATGCGCCGTGCCGTTGCGTGTTTCCGCCAGCCGGCGCCGTAGGTACAGAAGGCCTATGTATGCGCGCCGAGTGTCGATGCGTGTCTGTGCAACAATGCTGCGTGCGCGTGCAGTGTCATGTTGCATGTGCGCGCGCACTACATGTGGGTGCAACGCGCCGCCCGGTGCTTCCGTGAGCCTGCGGCTTGGCCATAGCA
The DNA here is from genome assembly GCA_019426095.1 of Ganoderma lucidum. Lineage (NCBI taxonomy): Eukaryota > Fungi > Basidiomycota > Agaricomycetes > Polyporales > Polyporaceae > Ganoderma > Ganoderma lucidum. The sequence continues at coordinate 281,402 of JABWUW010000020.1, forward strand.
CGCCTCTGCGTGTGCGAACAACGTCCTGGTGTGTGTCCCCGGACTCTACCCGAGTTTCCGTATAGCCGCGAGGTGGTGATATCACGCCTCTGCGTGGGCACGCAGTGTCCTGGTGGGTGTGCTCAGACTCTGCCCGTGTATGCGCCATGTCGCCCGGGGTTTACGCCAGCCCGCGCCGTAGACACATCACGCCTCTTCACGTGTATGCAGTGTCCTGGTGAGTTCGCCCAGATGGTATCCGTGTGTGCGCCGCCCCACCCCGTGTTCCTATGAGCCTGCAGCTTGGGCATAGCATGCCCAAGCGAGCGCAAACAGAGTTCCGGTGTGTGTCCCCGGTCTCTACTCAAGTTTCTGTGAAGCCGCAAAGTGGAGATATCAACGCCTCTGCGTGCGCACACAGTGTCCTGGTGCGTGTGCTCAAACTCTACCCGTGTATGCACCGTATCACCCGGGGTCTGCGCCAGCCCGCGCCGGCCCGCACAGCATGCCTCTTCGCGGGCAGGCAGTGTCCTGGTGCGTTCGCCCAGAAACTATCCGTGTGCATGCCACCCCGCCCCATGTTTTCGCCAGCCTGCGGCTTGAGCGCACCAGGACACGGCATGTGCACGCAGTGTGCTGGTGTGTGTGACCCGCCTCTGCTTGTATGTACGCCGTCCCGCACCGTGTTTCTGCCAGGCCGCTGCTTGGGGACAGTACGCAGAAGCGTACACGCACAGTGTCCTTGCGTGTGTGCCCAGATTCTGCTCGTGTGGGCGCTATCCTGCCCCGCGTTTCCGCAAACCCACGGCTTTGGCACAGCACGACTCTGCGTGTGCAGATTGAATGTTGGCGTAGTTTACTCAGCCCTTCGGTGTGGGCAGACGACACCTCTGCGTGCGCGCGGAGTGCCAGAGCGTGTGTGAAATGTGTGGTGAAATGGTCAATCAAGGCTTTACGGGCGTCTCACGAAGATGTGAGAGAGGCACAGGAATGATTAATGATTACGCGCCGGGAGGAGGCAATACCTACAGCCAACGCGCAGGGCGTCATACATTGTAGCCCAGGCACGGTCATATGACCGGCACGGTCGGCAACGGGGAAAAACGACGTTTTACGGCGTTTTACGGCGTTCTACGGCGTTCGACACCCCATGGTGCCGATATTCTGGGATGTTCGACATCGATAGCGGTGCCAGCC
>JABWUW010000001.1:0-20408 GCA_019426095.1 Ganoderma lucidum
AAGGACAAGGACAAGGACAAGGACAAGGACAAGGACAAGGACAAGGACAAGGACAAGGACAAGGACAAGGACAAAGGACCGGAGACAGGACGGCTGTTACGGTTGACGTTCGGCTGTTGTATGATATTGATATGCATTCCCCACATTTCCATCGCGACCCCCCACGACTCACAAGCCACGAGCCACGAGCCGCGAGCACGTCGTCGATCCTCATCCCGGCTCTGCCATCCTCGATCTGCATCACGAATCCCCCCCGACTTCCGCCTAGGACCTCAGAGTCAACATCCTTATGTCTATTGTTCTTACTGATATTGACGGCGCGGATGCAAAGAATGCTTGCATTAATGAAGTGGGGGTCCCATAAGGTAGGTCACATAGTAACTGACCCAACTACGTGGCTTCAATCCATCGTCTTCTATAGGACATACTACCGTGCGGGCCTACCGATTTTGCAGAACCACGACGCGAAGTGCAGAGACACGACGCGACGTGCAGCGCCGCGCGCGCGGCTATGACGCGCAGGCGCTTATCATTGTAATTTGTCGTGTTACTGCCGCCCGCACTGGTCTTGTTCTCCCACCGTTACTATAGCCCCAACCACCCTCTTAATTCTACGTGAATGACTTGTGAATGACGGTTACCTGTGCATTCGCATACACATCAAACTAAAACTAAACTTGGATGCTATAAGCTCTCGACCCTTGCGACTCTTCACCGAATTTGAGCTGTGTGAGAGTGTAAGGGACGGGGCTCCGGTCCGGTCCGCATATGGTATCTTTACTTACCTTCTCGGTTATCTCGGCTACGATTAGATATCGACTCTCTCATGTGTTTCTTTTCCTTCCCCTCGTTCCCTAGTTACTGACACTCACTCGGACTTTTCGGCAGTCCCTCGATACTCGCTCACTAGATATATTCCTGTATCTACTCGGGGCAGGCCCCAGCTTTCGAGATACGACGACTTTGCCCACTCTTTCATTTCGTCTCGATTCTCTCGTGTTCTTCGACGCCCTCGACTTCACCCCGCTTACGCTCAACGCTCCAAGCACCTCAGTCGAAGACGCCGAAGGCTCACATTTTTTGAGTGTCTTTTTTCATCGTATCTACGTGCTAACTCGCCCGGATTGATCACCCGGACGTAGTCGGCCTGCACGCGCCTCGTAATTTTTTCTGCAGACATGTCATCCAAGCCGACTAAGTCAGGTGTCCGGACCTCTGACGAGGCGGCCGGCACAGATCGCTCTGACGCACGTCGTCAGGAGCCTGTCGAACTCGAGGCCTCAGGTGAGTTGCCTCATTCTTATTTCCTCCCTACCGAGCCTGGCATGGCATCGGCGAGACCAGCGGCCCCCAATGACGCTTGGTCCGACTTGGCGCTGGCAGCCAAGTGGGGGCTCACCGAGTATGGTCGTATTCGGGAGGCAGAGCAGGGGAGGCGGTGGACTAGGACGTCTACACGCGCTCTCAGGGCCTACGGGACGGATGGTGCTAGCGCGACTCCGGAGGCCCGTGGGGGACGTAACAGCCTGCGCGTGAGCCAAACCGCGGCGATGGGTATGGCGACCGGGGATGAGCTCGCGCTTGTCCCGACTAGGGCGCCCGCGTCGACGTCGTCTTCTGAGTCGGACACGTCACTCGAGGGAGGTTTGGAACTCGTTTTGAGGCGCCTCCACGGCGACTCGACGGATTCTGACCTGGAGGGCGGCATGGAGATTGCCTTGAGGCGCCTTAACGGCGACTCAGCAGTTCCGCGTCGGGGAGATACCACGCCACTCATACTGAGGCGCCTTGACGGCGACTCGGAGGTGTTGCACGACTGGACAATGGTTCCGTCGGGAGCCAGTCGTGCGTCGGGAGAAGCGGCGGGAAATAGACACAGTGCCCGCAGCAGTATCTCGTGGTACGACCTCTGCGGTGACGAGGACCAGCTCGGGCCGCTACCTCTGGAATGGGATGTTAACAAATCATTTATTCCTACCATCCCTCGTGTACTAGGTAAAGGAAATACATCTTTAGTTGATGAATTTTGGAGGGATTATGAGACCTCTGCGAGTGAGCGCGAGGATGATGATATGCAGCAGGCAATTGCTGCATCCTTGGTCTCGGCGCAGGCGGAGGCTTATTGCCGTGATCGGCATGACAGTGGTGATGGCGACATGTCCGCTATGGCAGTCATAGTCGAGGTACAGACGGAGGCCGCGAAGGTTGAACCCGAGGGCTCAGACGGACGCTATACAAGCCAACAGAAAGCAAAAAGCGTCCCCCGGAGCTCGGAGCAGCGCGAATTCCTGCGCGGCTTTGTTCGCGGTGATACTGTGCCTCCTCCGCCTTTACCCAACGCCGCTCAGCGTGCAGACACGGCCGCAACCGAACAACCGACGTGCCACCGGCCTACTGCTCCCATGGACCACCCGCTCCCGTCGTATTATAGGCGGGAGGCATCACAAATTCCGGAAGGTGGTTGGTATGGTCAAACACCGCCTGCTGGAAATGGAGGGCATGGTCGCGGTGGTGGAGGTGGACGTATTCCGCCCAGTCCCAGTCCTCCCCGTTCCTCTGGTGACGAGGAGGACTCTAACAGCTCGGACTCGAGCTTGGAAGAGTCCGCGGAAAACTCGCGTGCAAGTTCACCTAGTGGGGACGACTCGAGCTTGGGTAGTAGTTCTGATTTGTCAGACTCATCCTCGTCGCGCCGGCGCAAAAAGCCTCGCAGCCAGGGGGATCGCACACGCTGCCAGCGGCATAAGAAGGAGAGCCGTCGCGCTCGGAAGGCCATGAAGGGTGTCAAGATTAACACCCCATTCGTCTGGAATGGGTCACCGAATATTGACTTGTTCGACCAGTGGGTGTACGAAGTTGAGACCTGGGCCTATGTCTATGGTTTGCCGGAAAAACTCATCCTGCGTCTCATTGTTCAGTTTCTGTCGGATAAGCCGAGCAAATTCTTCATGAAGCATGTGGCTCCGAACCTGTCGAAATGGTCACTACAGGCCCTGTACGACGCCCTATTCAATTATTGTTTCCCTATTGACTTCAAGGCGCGGTTGCGTGCCCGTTTTGAGCGCACAACGCAGGGACGGAACAATGTGCAGGATTTCCTTAGAGAATTGGAGGATCTGGCTAGCCGATTCCCAGAGGTTACAGATTTTCAGATCACGCAAATATTTTGGAAAGGACTTCATCAATATATTCGCTTGTACTTAATCGAGAAGGGGTTGAATCCAGAGCGCACTGCGCTCAAGAAGCTCGTGAAGTACGCGGTAAGGCGTGAGGAGGCATACGAGACCGCACGACGTGAGGAGCGCATGTTTGAAGGACAAGTACCTGGCCGGACCTGGGGCCGTTTCGCAAACAGGGCAGCGGGCCCAACACCATATGATCCCAGTCGTGCGCAGCAACGCCAGGACGTTCCGCAGACCAACGCGCCTCGTGCGGGCCCATCTCGGCCCCCTTCACAACAGCAGAGGAGTAACTTGAATGGCCGTGAAGGTCATGGTCGTCGGGACCCCCCGAAGAATCATGGCGGAAACAGAGACAATCGTCAGTATGATGCTAAGCCAACGAACGGAGGGCGGCGTGAGCTCACCAAAGAAAAACTAGCCCAGCTGCGGGCGGACCACCTGTGCTTCTTCTGTGAGCGCACTGGCCACCAAAGCCACAACTGCCCTAAGCGGCATGCGGCGAAGGCTCCCACCGTGCAGCCTAATGTTCGCGCGAGCTCCATACGGTTTACCAATCTGGAAGCCATGGCCGATCGCACACGCGAAGCGGACTCTTCTGTGCAGCTGGGCGCAGTGCATCTTACGGCCCATGTATCGCACGATGAGGTCTCCGACTCTGAATCGGACGGTGCATACTTCTCGTGCCGTGAAGCCGTCACAGACGATGACGACACAGACTCAGTCTTGTCATTCCCATCGCGGAGCGATGCATGGTCGTGGCCGGATCCGGACAGGGAGGGCTTGACCTGCTCTGAGAAGGATAGGGAGGAGGACAATCCTCCCGTCGAATATGGATTGCGGCCGGGCGAATGGCCCACACGGGCACATCTTGAGGACACGGTGCAGCAACTGCTGGCAATGTTCATCAGCGCGCATGACCCCCAAGAAGCTCTGGATGCAGGCGTTGACCCTCACCTGCGTTTTGAGTTCTATGCCGAGGGTGACTCCATTGAGATCACAGACACTGTCCGCGATCGTTCTGGCTGGCGCTTTCCGTACGAATTTAGCGTGACAAGGCACCAGCTCGAGACCTTGGGCTGGGGGGCACCTGAAATTATTCAGCATGAATGGGATGCCTGGGTAGATGCACCAATGCTAGAGGAATGGGGCTCTGGCTTCCCGGCCATGGGTGTGGCAGACGGGTACCACCCAGCAAGGTATTGGCTGCAAGCGCACTTGAACGCGCAGCTCGCGCGGGATTACCCTAACCTGTCCCGGCAGTCAGCGATGCTCTCAGTCGAGCCGCATGAGCTAGGCTATCAGGTGGTCTCAAAATTGCATGGAGAAACATACATTATCATGCATGAAGAAATTCACCGGCCGGATTTTCACTTGCGCGAGGTAATGGCAGTTGTTCTTGAAGGGTTTTCGGAGGAAGACTTGCGGTATAGACTGCAGACCAATGAGCAGCGCAGCAGGAGGCGTCTTGCTCTTATGCTGTGTGCATCACAAGCTGGAAAGCCGCGTCCCAAGAGCTCGAAGACAGTGGGATCAGTTCGTGACACAATCCATGCGGTAGAGCGTAATGCCATGCGCACCAAAGATTTTACGCACAGCATTCCGAAACCCGTTGTCGTGTCCGTGCGAATAGCAGGCAAGCCTTGCCGGGCGCTGTTAGACATGGGCTCTATGGCTGACTTCATGTCGACTACGCTGGTGGATCAGCTTGGTTTGAAGAAGGAGATTTTGGCGAAACCCTTGCCTGTGCAACTCGCCGTACATGGGTCCCGCTCAAAGATAAACTGTTCAGTCACGACAGACTTTGAGTATCAGGGGATATCCTGTAAACGATGGTTCGACGTTGCAAATTTAGACAGCTATGATTTGATCCTGGGCACACCTTTCTTATTCCAGCATCAAGTTGCGATCGCTTGGAACCCGACACGAGTTTCAGTCGGGTCACTCGAACCGTTGGATGTCCACGGCGAGGAGGTTGCAGTCATCTCGTCAGCAGCCGCGGAACTCTTCGAGGATGAGCTGGAGAAGCTGCGTGAGGAACTGCATCAGGATGCAGCCGACCTTTGCCAGGACGGTGCGCGCGCGGTGCTACCTCCGCTCCGGGATGTGAACCACTCAATTCCACTCATGGACGAGTCAAAGGTTTACTCCTGGCGGCCCTCTAAGTGCCCCGAAGCTCTAATGCCGCAATGGAAAGAGAAGAAGGCGGCGTACCTTGAATTGGGTCGCTGGCAGCTGGCATCCGGGGTTAACGCATCTCCTATGTTGATGATCAAGAAGCCGCCGCGCGAGGACGGCATTGTACGTCTCCAGACGGTGGTAGACAAGCGTGAGCAAAATGCAAACACGCATAAGCTCGCTGCACCGCTGCCGGACATAGACGGAATCCTGCGAAATGTTGTAAAGCATAAGTACCGCAGTATCATAGACAGGAAAGATGCTTACGAGCAGATTCGGGTGGTGCCTGAACATGTACCACGGACTCTGTTCACGACGCCAGATGGCACAATGGTCAGTCTAGTGCTGCAACAAGGGGATATTAACGGACCTGCGACGTACCAGGCGGTCATGAATCATATATTTGCACCATATATCGGCGTGTTTATGGACGTCTACCTAGATGATGTTGTAATTTATTCAAATACAATCGAGGATCACATGCGTCACGTACGGCTCATCTTCGATATCCTTTGCCGCGAGAAGTTCTTTCTGGGCGCTGACAAGATGAATTTCTTCGCAAAGAAGTTGAAGCTGCTTGGGCACATACTTGATGACAAGGGGATCGCAATGGACCCGCATAAGGTCGACTCCGTCATGAACTGGAAGGTGCCGACAAACAAGTCGCTCCTTAGCAGCTTCCTCGGGGCCGTGGGGTTTCTCGCACCTGACTGTGAGGGAATCCGTATCCCCATGGCTGTCCTCTCCCAATTGGCCAGCCCGTCGAAGCCCTGGCTGTGGACGGAAACCCATCAGCATGCGTTCGAGCAAGTCAAGGACATAGTACATAAGTGGCGGAACAATCGACGCACCGCGCTTACCTATTCGGATGGTGCTCCATCTATCAACCTCGTCACGGATGCGTCACTGACGGGGGCTAGTGGCTATATTAGTTAAGGCGATGACTTGGCGACAGCACGTGTGGTTACCTTTTGGTCCGGAAAATTCAATTCTGCGCAGCAGAATTATCCGGTGCACGAGCAAGAACTGCTAGCTATTGTGGAGTCCCTGAAGCACTTCCGGCCTCTATTGTATGGAGCGACATTCCGTATATGCACAGACCACCGCGCTTTAGAACACTTAATGCGTCAGCGACACTTGTCACCCCGACAACACCGATGGATGGACGTACTGAATGAATTTAATTTCACGATACACTACATCCCGGGCGAGACAAATGTTCTCGCAGATGCCCTGTCTCGAATCTACAGTGACAAGCCGTTGGGGACGGTGCGGGCTGGATCTGAATATGTCGGAGATGATGGTACTGATAGCACAAATGTGCCATGGCCGGACATACTGCGGCCTTTGTACACAGGTGCCGCAGCTGTGATTGACTTCCAACCGCGCCGTTCTGCTCGCTTGGCACCTAAGACTAAGCCTGCAGGTGCATATCGCGCTATGCACGAAGGTCAGCCTCTACCCCACCCACAGACACTAAGCCCAGAGGTGACGGATGATCGTACCGATGAGCCAGTCGCAACGGACGATGAGGATGAGGATCTTCAATGGTTGGAGGCAGCGGCTGCACCGCCAACCGCCTCGTCGGCTCCGCCTACGTCTCCGACCGTGACCTCCACAGCAAGTGAACTTGGAATGAATCTGCCTGGTGATCTCCGAGGGCGGTACATGGAGGACTCCTTCTTTCGTCGCATCACAGCTGCGCCACAGGAGTTTCCGCACTTTCAGTACACGGACGGCTTGTTGTATAAGAAACAAGGAGGCACTCACCTCCTTTGCATCCCGGACATCCGCGTGGGCTCCAGGCGGTTGCGTGAGATCCTGCTGAGGCACGCACACTCACTCCTGGCACACCTCGGGTCCCGGAAGACACTTGAATACCTCCGTTCTGAGGTGTGGTGGCCGGAGATAGTGCGAGACGTGACTGCGTATTGCAAGACTTGTGGCGTCTGCGCAACAACCAAGTCAGTGCCTGCGCGCCCGCTCGGCTTACTGCGACCTCTCCCGGTCCCTCGTAGACCATGGCAATACATTGGTATTGATTTTGTGGGGCCGTTGCCGGGTTCGTCTAACCGGCATGGCGAGTTTGATATGATCTGTGTGATTATAGATCAGCTCACCTCGATGGTTCATCTAGTACCCACAAAACAGACTTACGGGGCTGTGGAGATGGCGGAAGTCATCTTTGAGCATGTTTATAAGTTGCATGGCCTGCCAGAACGTATCATTAGTGACAGAGACTCACTTTTCACGAGCACCTTCTGGTGCGCCCTGCATGACAGACTGGGGATGGAGCTCCGTCTCTCGTCGTCATATCATCCACAGACAGACGGTGCAACAGAATGCGCGAATCGCACGATGACTCAAATGCTTCGCCAATGCGTGCGCCCCGACCAGAAGGACTGGGTCCAACGGTTACCTGCAGTAGAACTCGCTATGAACATGGCGCGCTCGGACACAACAGGATTCTCACCGTTCTACTTAAATTACGGGCAGATGCCACGGTCACTGATCTGGCAATCAGAATCCGAGTACCCGGGTGTTCAGGCGTTTGCACAGCGCATGAAGGAGGCCATAATGGCGGCGCACGATGCGATCATTGCGGCCCGTACTTCACAAGTTGTTCAGTCAAACAAGAAGAGACGGCCCACATCGTTTCGCGTCGGGGATTTGGTCTATTTGTCTACGAAAAACCTGTCCATCCCGAAGGGCCGTGCACGGAAGCTTGCGCCTAAATATCTGGGACCGTTTGTGATCACGGAAGAAGTGACGGAGGGCGCAACGTACCGGTTAGACCTCCCGCATGAGATGCGTGTGCGAGGACTCGTCAACGTGTTCCATGCCTCGCTGCTTCGCCTGCACTACCCCAATGATGATCGACGGTTTCCTGGTCGTCAGTACCACCAGTTGCCGGGCTTTGGCGACAACCCTCGTGAATGGGCTGTCGATCGGATTCTGTCCCACGTCGGTAGAGGCACGGAGGCCGAATTCGAGGTCCAGTGGTCGACTGGTGACGTGACTTGGGCTCCGTATGCTGATGTCAAGCACCTTCAGCCTCTTATCCAATACTATGAGGCCCTGGGGATTCCTAGTGTGCGTCAGCTCCATGATACTCCAACAGCCAATGAACACTCGCCTCGTTCGACTAGCGCGAGCGGTGGGATCACGGAGAATGGTTCACCCATGATCGGGGTGGCCTCCGTGACATGTCTTGGTTGGGAGGGCGCATCATCCAGGTTTGAGGGCGACGTTGATGGTCGAGGCTTGGGGGTATCGAGGATGGGGACCCCTATAAGGCGGAGTGAGGGTCAGTATGATACACCAACATCAACTCCTCTTTCCTCTCCTGTCCACGAGATGCAACCTCCTCCTCATCCCTGGACCGCCGACGACGCTGTGCGTTGGAAGGCGTATGCCGACAGCATGTACGCCTGGCTCGGCCATCGTGGCCCGCACCCTGGTCACCCGCCTGACGGGTATCGCGACCACTACAAAAAGCGCAACCCCCATGCGCCGAGCCCGGAAGACTTCCCCAACTGTGCTCCTACCGCACCGCCGGCCGGTGTTGTCAACACTCAGCCGCCCAGTGTGCAGGCTCCCCAGGCTCCGGCTCCCCGCGCTATAGCACACCTCGCTGGCCCGGGGGTCCATATGTCGGACGACGCATTCACGGCGTGGATGAACCATGCATCCTCACTTCACACGCACCTCGCCAACATCGCCTTCGAGTCCACTCGGATGGCCGGCCGTGCCGTCAACGCCAACGTCAACGCCAACGTAGTACCCGCGCCAGTCATTCCCCAGGTCGCTGCGCCCGTAGCACCGTGTGCGATGCTCCCGCCGTGGCGGGGAGGACCTCAGGCTGCTGTCCAATGTGGCGGCTTTGCGGCCGGGTTCAGGGGTGGTCGAGGCAGTTTCGTAGGTGGCCGCGGAGGTTTTATCGGTGGCCGTCATGGACCTGGGATGCGTGGTGGACACGGAGGTGGACGTGGCCCCATTGGGGGCCGTGGTCCGCAACACGGGAGGGCGGGGGTTAACCACCCTCATCTTGGCCGTGGTATCGGAGGCCGAGGTCGCGGCCGTGGTGGTGGAGGTCCAGTGCCAGGGGCAGTCGCCCTCGCTGACCGCATCGGAGGACCTGTAGGAGTGCCAGCGCATGGCGGTCAGAAGAAGGACCGTAAGCGCGGACAGAAGGGCAGTCGAAACCTTCACCGTGGGGACCCGAACAACGGTCCCGGAGGGTCCGGTGGTGAGTCCCACTCGGACGCAGACCCCTTCATGGAACGCCTCGTCGCTCGACTCACTGAGCTCTTTGGCCAAACAGCCGTAGACGACGACGGGGAGGACGGCATTTCCTTGCATTACGACTCCGACCGCGACCGCGACGTGGAGATGGAGGAACAGCCCGTGCAGCAGGCGCTGCCAGAGGAGTTGCCAGAGGGCGGCTATGATAGTATGAGTTTGAATTTCCCGGCTTGAACACTTGTTTCTTGAATGTTTATGTTTGTCATTGGTTCTCGTTGACCCATATGCGTACCATACTTAGAGGACTCCTTTGCACGAGTCCTGGAGGGCGGGTGTAAGGGACGGGGCTCCGGTCCGGTCCGCATATGGTATCTTTACTTACCTTCTCGGTTATCTCGGCTACGATTAGATATCGACTCTCTCATGTGTTTCTTTTCCTTCCCCTCGTTCCCTAGTTACTGACACTCACTCGGACTTTTCGGCAGTCCCTCGATACTCGCTCACTAGATATATTCCTGTATCTACTCGGGGCAGGCCCCAGCTTTCAAGATACGACGACTTTGCCCACTCTTTTGTTTCGTCTCGATTCTCTCGTGTTCTTCGATGCCCTCGACTTCACCCCGCTTATGCTCAACGCTCCAAGCACCTCAGTCGAAGACGCCGAAGGCTCACAGAGAGTCGGTGATTTGGATGTGAGTACTACTACTTAGTACCAGGGAGTCCGCAGACTTATACACAGCTGACGTAGTGATTTCTCGCATTGGACAGGCTACACATTGGACGAGGTTCCATCCCCTAACATGCCTTTGTCTTTCCCATCCTACACGTGAGCAGCCCCCACCATCCCTCCGGGAACTGAGCATGCGAGTCGAATGGACTTTCAAGTTCTGACCTGTGGATATATAGTTTCATACTACCATCCCACAGGTAAGTATTCATTTTACATCTCCCATGCCTTTCAGATGCCCCAGTCCTTGTGGAAGTCATGTCACAGTAACAGCAGTGGTACACTGCTATGCGCTGGTATCGCGCCACTCCACATCCATGTTGCGTCGGTTCACGGCGGTGTTGCGTTAGTATGCGCCGGTGTCGCGTTAGTCTGTGTCGGTCCCGCGTCAGTATTGCGTTGATCTGCATTGGTCTGCGTTGGTATTGCGTTGGTGTTGCGTCGGGACACTGCGGTGTCGCGTTGGTCTGCATTGGTCCGGCGTCAGTGATGCGTCGGTGTCGCATCGGTGCCGCGTCAGTCTGCGTCACTGTCGGTCGTGGTGCTGTTCATTCGCTCATTACGCCTGCTGTTAGACTTCACGGATCGCATCGTCGCCACGCAAAACGGTGAGACACCCACTCCGTCACAGTCGCAATTTTATATGTAACATTTGTTTACTCCGACTTTGACTACTTATTGACACCAGTCCGTGCCCGAGCGCGTGTAGCGCGTGTTGTGCATTGGTATAATTTGTCTATAGAACATTCTACACCTTATTCTACACTTCATACGCCTGGCGCGCTGCGCGCGTGTGTTGTGCAAGTGTCGTAGACCGATGAAATGTGGTGTGCGCGTATGTTTCGTATATTGGTGCCGCGCCCACTTGTCGCATCAGTGTCGCGTTAGGGCTGCGTCATTATCGCGCCAGTTTCGCGTCCGTCGCAATTTGATGTTGCTTCAGTGCAGCGTTAGTGCAGCGTCGGGTCGCGTCGGTGCCGCGTTGGTCTCGCGTTGGTCTCACGTCGGTGCGCGTCTGGGCCGCGTCTGGGTCGCATCTTGCCGCGTCGTGCGGCGGCAGACTTCTGCATTTTCGTTATGCCCCTACCGTGCGTAATGTTTGGGCCATGGTACATGCATTTAAATTTGCTTGCTTTTTAGGTGTCTGGACACGGGCGACCGAAGGTGACTTTCCGTCATTTGGTGGGCGAGGGTGAATGGGTGCGAGTCATGACTCATGGCGTAGAGCCTGTGTTCTTCGGCGGGAGGCAACTACCGCGCGCAAAGACGGACGTGTGCGTGTGGGGCGCGGTATGTATGTATACCTACGGTGGCTATGGCATCAGTCTCGAGGACGCTCCAGCGTTCCTTATGCTTCTCCAGGGACAATAATAATAATATGAGACGATGAGGTTGAACGTTGAACGTTGAGCATGGAATTCGAACCCGAGGCTACGGTCCAGGTACCCAACGCCGACCACTATTGGTACAGACTTACAGTACGTGTGCACTTGGACATAGTATAGCCAGCTGTTATGTGGTGGCGGATATTTCGATCACAAGCCACTGCAGGGTTTAGACCGCGGCATGGTATTACTAGTGGTTTCGTAGTGCACCGTGGTACTTTGGCCGACTTATATACTACACATCAGGAAAAACCTCCCTCCGGAATGGTAAGGTATAGTGCAGACTAGTGTACCATGGTCTCAACATATTGCGCTATGGACTAGACATGACTTGCTATCGGTCGCCATTGTTTTTAATAGCACCCTGTAGTGATCATTGTGGTTGAGTAGTCAGTCCAATAGGTGAATAGCTCGGAGGCACCGAGGCATTGTTACTAAGTACTAATATCTGGAAAGTATAAAGTCCTCGCGGGCCGGCTTATAGGTGCCACCTGGATGTTGACCGACGGTCGCAATTGTGCAAGTTGAATAGATGAACCCTGCACCAACATCTACATAATCGGGGAATTGTAATGTGTGCACGTAGCAGCTGAAAGTTTGAGATACACAAAAATTAAACAGACTGTCAAGTTGCACCCAGATCGGAACGTCCATCCGAGTCGGCTTCCTGAAGCCTTAGCATGTACTAGTAATAAGTGACCTAATACAAGTTAAAGTACGTATGCGAGTCCTTGAATGAGTTCATGTAAAAGGTGGTACATTCATCAAGGACGTTCTCACTAGTCCAATGAGAAGGAACCGGGCCACCCCACTTGGGAATAAGGTGGACACTACACTGTAGAGTATACACAGGGATCACCGAGGCAATTCTCGTACCATTCTGCTTTGCCCATGCCACCTTATGTAGCTGTGAGTCAGGATCAGGAGACGCATTAAACTTTGTAAACCATTCAACATATGCGAGGTGGCGGGGTGGCCATCCTGCCGGCCCCATGCCGGGAAACAGTAGGTCGAGATATCTATCGGGTATGGTAAACACCAAACGAACCTGTGCGATTCGCATCCCTGAACAGGTTAAACCTGGAGTCAGTGGAATCTTAAATGTGCTATGACAGTAGTACATACCATCGAGCCCTCGCTGCGCGCCACCACGGCTGGCCGTGCCATCATCATCGCGTCGAATGTCAACGAGCGCAGTGTCGAAGCGAGCTGGGATTACGATGTCCTCAGAACCACCGCTTTGACGAGGGTGGATATGAATTGAATCGAGTGTTTCAGGGCCGAAGACGTCAGGATTCCAGAACTTAACACGATGGTAGACAGGAAGAGAGCTGAATGGAAGGCGGAAGTAACGTGCACGGTCCTCGACTTGGCGGATGGAGAGATGAGGGTTGTTATGCTGGACGACAAAACGGGCAAAGGCGGGGAGGAAGAAGGTGGCTCCGTAGTAAGACCGCGAAACAACTTCCTCGAGTCGAACAGCTTTGCGGCTAGGATGCTTCGTCATCTTAATATGGAGGCGGCACGCGAGATCCGGAGGTTCCCAGCGAACACCTTGATGTGCTGAGAGTGTTGCAGGTCCGATTTCAGCTTGTTGAAGACGCCAGAGCACATAATTCGAGTGGTGTAGCATCTTCTCACGTCGCTCGAGCCACTTGGTCATCTGGGGGTACTCGTCTCTATAGTTCGTCGCACGATAGGCGTCCTTGGCGAAGTCGATGTGGAGTCGCTCGGTAGCCTCGGTATTGTAATTATCTGTTGTTCTGAAGAGCTTGATAAAGCGAACATAGTGAAGGAGAAAGTGTAGTTTAGGAATGCAAAAACCCGATCGAATGCCTAGATCAATAAAAATGTCGCGTGATGCATGGAACGAGGCTAGGGCCGCATCGAGCGAAGCAAGCGTATCGTCGGAGTGCACCGGGTACTGAGCCAAGTTGAGGAACTCGAGGAGTGAACGTGTTGCGCGAACGAGACGTGCAGTCGATGTATGGTCATCGGGGTCGGGAAGCGGCATGTCGACCACGAGCCCCAGCAGGAAACGGCTGATCTGTTTGTGCTCCGCACCGCTCACGCGAGCGAGCTTCGTGATCCCCTTCCAGAAGATACGAACTCTATGGTTTGGGGGTAGACGAGAAGCGCGGGCATCGATTTCAGAGGCTCCACAGGCATTCTTCAGCCACGAGAGGAGATGCTTGAAAACACCTTGGTAGAGCTGATGAAGAACATCGGGAGTGATGGACTGATATATATCAGTGTATGGCAGGTCAATCCAGAACGGGTGCTGTATTGGTTTGACGTTCGCGTCTCGGCACTTCTGCGCGAAGTCAGCAGCCTGAGGATGGCGGAGAGCGTCTAGAATGGCATCGAGATCACGATAGTCGTGGAAGGAAGGAAAGACACCGAGGTCATCATGTTGGCATTCGCAAACGGGACAATCGCCGTTGTATGCTCCGGCGACGAGGCACTGTTCGGGGTAGTCCCCAACGTACACCGCCAAGATCGGGTGACAGTGACGCCACACACCATCGCCGCTCATCATCGGAATACCGGCCTTACCGGCCTCCTTGAGTGGCTCGACCAGGAAGGACATGCACGCATGAAAAAGGTTGGCCAGAACACGACGCCGTGCAGCTTTGTTGGTAATGTGATCGAGACGTGTGGTGGGGAGGTAAGCGAGGAGTATCTGGCCCTGACGACTGGGTTTGCGGCGGATGGATTTCGGAAGGTTTCCGATCGTGAGGTAGACGGGGTATGCAGCCTTGTTGCGGAAGAGCGTGATTTGTGTTTTGTCCGATGAGATGATGATAGGAATGATAGTCGCACCGGGAGTCTCCTCCTCCACTGCCTTCTACAGAGCAGGTTTGATTTTATGAGACCACGAACACGAATTGAAGGTTTGCAGCACATACCTGTGTCTGCCACCACCATTTACCGGTATGGAGATCGTGATAGAGGCGGATGGTGTGGTCCTCGTCCACATAATGGCGTTCTGGGATGAACACGAGATAGCGCGCATGCTCGGCGTCACCATACAAGGCTCGGACGCAAGCGATGAGGTCACGGGCGTAGAAGTCGGACTTCTCGCCTTGGGCAGCGACTTGATGCCGGACGAACATGGGGCGTCTGAGCGGCATTTTCTCGTCGACAATTTCGTCCAGCTGTTTAGCAGTCGTAAACGAGAGACCTAAGGCTTCGGCAACCTGTTGTTGTACGTTAGGCACTAGAATTCTGATATGCAGGTACTCGAGTGCAACGTACTCCTTGGATCTGGAGCAGCTCGGTGAGCGACGTGGAACTAGGCCCGCGCAGCTTTCCCCACCGTGCTATCTCCCAGTCTAGACGGCTGTTGAACGGCGCGTAGGGGTTGTCGGTGCTACCAGAACCTCGCGAGCCATAGTCCTTGTAGCCAGAGACGAGAATGTCGGGGCTCATCGTCGGCTCGCCGGCACGGCCGCCGAACCGACATACATGCGCTGGGGTGTTACAGAGGTGCTCTTGTGTGCTCGGGGGGATTCTACTACTGCCGTAGTCAAGCTGTTGAGGCTGTGATTGATGGTTATGGTCGGGAAGAGGTGGATCTTCGTCCATGGGTTCGGGACTCGTGGCTGTCTGAGTCGGCCGACGAGTTGACAGGGATGGGCTAGCGGTTGGCAGATCCTGTTCAAGGGCATCCAGACCCACTGCTTCGTCCATCATGTCATCTTCTTCGTCCTCATCCACTACGGTGACCCGCCGGGTATTGCCATCTCGGGTGGGAGGCGCTGCACCTGCTGGCACTTCATCGAGACCTGTCCCCGAAACCCCATCCTCACCGTAAGGAAAGTCCGCCTCTCCGTACTCCTCGGCACTTCCAAAGTAGTCTCCCTCAAACGGAGCTGCGATGCCTTCGAGGTCTTCGTCTGCGGGGTCGCTTTGCCGTAAATGGGGGCCAGTACTCGCGGGCGGAACAGGATCCGGGCGAGGATTGTGAGGGGAACTTGGAGAACGTGAGCTGGAGTGATGACGACGGGGCGGACGATCATGACGAATGGGCCGTCGGATGCTAGAAACCAGAGCTTCATGGACTTGCATGCAGGCGCGATTGGTTGTTTTCCGTAGGTGCTGTAGGAAAGCTTGATGCAGGGAGAAGCTTTCTTCACAGCCGGTGCAAAAGAAAGCCATCGTAGTATGGGGATAAGCGGTAGAAAGAGGTAGATAGGCGACCCAGAGAGACCTGGACAGTTCTCAGATATCGAACTTATGATAGTAAGCAACGAAAAGACGATGTTCATTGCGCGGGGAGCCTAGCACGTGGTAGGCGTAACCATGTCACGCCCATAGCCCACCGCCATTGATCTACATTGCTGGCATCGTCTCTCCTTCGTCTTCCACTTCCATTCCTCCCCAATCGCCCCTCGTCAGCTTCTCCTGTCCATTCACATATTTTCTTCACATACCTGTCTCATTATGCCTATCCCCCCGAACCCACTGCCAACCTCTTCAACAGGGGCAGCTCCTCAGGCCCGTCGATCGTCCAACAGAATCGGCAGACAATCGACAATCGATAAGACTGCAGCACTCTCAGGAATCCAAGACGCCTCAGCAGCCCGACCTGTGGAGGGCCCTGGAACTCGACGTAAGCCATCCCCCTTTTTGGAGAGCCGGTCAAATGGTACGCACAACTGTCTGATAGGTTACTGAAAATTTTTATTCTGGCACCAGCATCGCGCGCCTCAAAAGAAATACTTCTAAATGATCCTCGTCAGTATCTCTCAGTCTCACCCTATATAACCTCATTGACTGGTAGGCTATGGCCGCCGTGCTCCTATTCTCGGTCCTGAACATAGCTTGGCCAAAGAAAGGCGAAAAGAAAAGGGGCGCACATAGTGGCTCGGGCTCTGGCAAGGCCCGCAAAAAAGGAGCCGAAACTACAACGCCTGCCTGTGAGTAGATACCGTTGTCTTCAGTGCTACATGTTTCGTCTGCCCTCAGTCTGAACTCTCACCTTGTCTTTCCAGCAGCCCAGCAATCCTCAAAGGAGCATGGACGGCCGGAGAATCAAGATCACCCCAGCATTGACCCTCCAAAACGAAAGCGACGTACAACACACACTTCCGACACCGAACGTGGTGTTGCGATGGAGACACCTGCCAGTCGACTCGGAGGTATGTGGTTTCCTGCTGAGTGGATGCCATCTATGTTTCTAGACTCTTCATCGTAGCCCACCGCCCCAGCACCACGGCCTCCGAGAAGCCGGCGAGCAAAAAGTTGAAGAGTGATGGTCAACCTGCAGGTGAGACGCGCCCAGCTCGTGGTAAGTGCGCAGTGCATTCTCTTAGCCGAAGCGTCGTATACTCACCTCCTTCCCACGTACCGCAGCTCGAGGCCAGTTCCGAGCCCCGAAGATAGACGTAGACCACCCATCTTCAGATGACGAACCTATTTTGCCTCCCCGTGAGTCTACGCCTTGGTATCTGAGCCTCGGATCAATCATCTGGAAACGCACCTTCCAGACATGCTTATTTTTTCTGCATCAGGACTCCAACGTAGCTCAGGCAAATCGAACCCCGGTCGTGTTGTCGATGCAAGCGAGGGCCGAGGTGACGTCAACTTGAATGAGGACGGAGAAGATGCCCACGCCGACAACCCTATGGAAGACGAGGAGAACGAGAGTGGTGTCGAACTTGAAGAGCGAGAAATTGGTGATTCCATCAATGTTGCTGCGGAGGTATGTGTCTGGTGGTTTGAACAGGAATACGTTTGGCTGACTTGCCGACAGGCCGTCACTTTCACACGGACTCGGGCCGCCGGCGCTGAGAAGCCTTCCCCGTCTGTCTCGCGTACGTCCTATTCCCTTCCACCGGCCACTCGGAACACATCCAAGTCTTGTTCTCATCCCGCAGCTACCTAGGTCCCGGCGATACTCTGCCTGGCCTATCATCCCAAGACCAACCTACGATCAACTCGTGTCCCAACAGCCGTACATCCAGTACCCCATCCATCATCGACATCGAGTCTGGTGTGGCGCTTGACGGCCCCGAGACCTCTGAGAACGATACGTCGGATCCCGACAGTACCCTACTACGTGAAGAGTCAGAAGGAAGTGGATCGGAGTATGAAGACTCAGGAGAGGGGGTGGGAGATGACGAGGCAGGGGAGACGGAGATGGGCGCAACGCGGGTGCACCGTAATTACGGTGTCCCTACCAAGGTACGTTCAGTGTAATGTCACACTTTCCAAACACCTCTTCAAGTCGACCACCTATTTGTTAGGCAACTACCACGAAGATGAGTCGTCGTGAGCAAAAGCTCAAGGCCGAGGTACATCAGTAATCATCCTGAACATCATGATCGGTTGACCCCATTGCTACGCGTTTAGCTCCCCCTTGTCGTTTCAGCGTCTTCGTCTAAAGGTTCCGCCGCGCAAGGCGGCCCAGGCCTCGACTCTGGAGATGGAGAAAACCGTCCATGGCTTCCTCGCACTGACATCTCTTGTGCACTCAGTCGGACCAGTAAGAGGTCATGGAAGATGAGCAAGTCTGCGCTACGTTCCGAGATGTCAAAGGTCGTGGATGAAGGTATCCGGCTCGCGACGATCACCCTCCAGTTTGGAAAGTATGACATAGACCTCGAGAAGATGGAGTACACCCCATTTGGCGTGCAAGGCCTCGAAAACTACGCCTTAGATGCACTCATCGCAGCATCTGAAAACCTCCAGTACGATGGCGAGAATGACATTGCCCACCGCCTCGAGGCCGGATCCTCCACGCAATACATAGACCCCCTCTGTGCTTATGTGTGTACCCTTGATCTCGCATCGTACCTAGGCGCAGCCTTCATACATTGTTTTTCCAGGTTGCGAAGCGGCTCCGGTCTTATCGACTCACTATCAAGGCGGCTGCACTCCAGACAATACCCATGGTGCTCAAATTCGGCGCCCTAGGTGATGCCGGCATTCAACAACTCCTTGACCGGGGGAACTTCATCTACCCTCGCAAGGCCTCGGTACGCTCACGATTCTTACTCCTGCGTGCCTAGTGCTTGATCACCTTGTTAGGGAGAGTTCAACCGCGGGAAGCCATTCGCCGGAGAAGGCTTCGCTGAGGTAATCAAGGCAGCATTCTATACCCAGCAGCAGTACCACGATATCGGTCTAAAGACCGTGCACCTCCTGCGTTCAACGTCGCTGGACACCCCCGATGAGAAGGAAATCCCCCCAACAATGTTAGCACTCGCTGTGACTGCGGTAAGTGGAATACTGTTCATGTTTCAGGCATCCGTATAAGACCTGGTCGGCTTATTCGTGTACAGATTGAAGCAGTGATCACGGATCGGGTGAACCGCACGACATCGGACTTCGCAGGTCAAGGTCTCCACTCGTCGTTTAAGGCGCATCTGAAGGACGTACTGGACTTCCGTGCGAATCGTCCTGGTGCCTACCACGTGCAGATGCACGGTTTGGCGGTAGCTGTTATGTACGTTGTCTGTCCATTGTTTGATCCGTTCGGTGCCAGCGTTGACCGGTTGTGTACACAGGGATGGAACGGTCCATACACACTCCGTTGGTGGCGGTAGTGTTGCAGGGTCCGGTCCCGGGACCAGTCTGGGACCGGACAAAAGACCGGGACTGGCCTTATTAGGACCGGACCAGGACTGCAAAACCATTGGTCCTGTCCTCAGTCCCGGTCCCAGTCCCTCTATTGGTAGGTGGTTAGAAAGGACTGCAAAGGACCGGTCCGGACCAGTCCTTGTCTGGTGCAAAGGACTGGTCAGGGACCGGCCATATCCATCCAAATTGGCCACTTATGTAAGTCAAATATCGGCGTCTAAGCCTTTCTAATATAGCACAGCATGCTCATTTTGGTCAGTTTGCATGGGTCCCGTAAATGTCCCATTTTGGGACTGCCCCAGCACAAAATTAATTAATGTTTAGCTTATTTCTCTATGTTTATGTAAGAAAGACTAGTCCCGGACTGCCTTGGACCAGTCCGGGACTGGTCCGGACCACACTTCAGTCCCGGACTGGTCCAGAGTGAGGACCGGACTGCAGTCCTCTCCGGTCCCATAAGGACTGCAGTCCCAGTCCCGGTCCTGCCTTTTTCGGCCGGTCCTGTCCGGTCCTCGGTCCCCAGTCCTCCAAAAAAGGTACCAAGGACCGGGACCGGACCGGACCCTGCATCACTAGGTGGCGGGCACCAAGGTCGTTCTCGCATCGATTGGGACAGTGTCATGGAGCCTGGCGAGCCTGAACTGTAGGCTAATACTATGTATAGCTCACGAGTCCACTGTCCCTCGATTGGTCCACCATCTTTGTATCATTGCTAAAAAGAATGTCGTCATATGCGCTATTTATTGTATACAATACTGAAAGAATGCCGAACACAAAGCGGGATGGACCAGGACATGCTTAGGAATAGCCAAGTAATTTCTGGTCAATGGCGCACCATGAACGGGGGGGGCTACGTAACCCAGGCTATGGCTTATTGTCCGAAAATATCTTGCAAAACCCAGGCAATGCTTCAACTATGCACACCATTCCTGAGGGAGGTTTTTCCTGATGCACGTACTCTCTTTTATTGCGCTCGAGTTCGCTCTGGGCTAGAAGGGGACGTTCTAACAATCCAGAGAAACTTGGTGTGACCTGAGTCATCTGGATCAGCCTTGTCATGTGCCGGGGAGCACGGGCGTGTCCTCTGAGCGGTGGGGAGGTGTCGGA